>CP139509.1:898955-1367919 GCA_021014915.2 Artemisia tridentata subsp. tridentata
CAAAGAAATCTTCTCCAAAGCAGAAGGAGACTGTGAACAAGCCTCAAGTACAAGAAAAGGAGGCTTCTCCTATCAAAGTTTCAGAAGATATGTTATCTTTTAGAGAGGAGATGGATGCATTAGCTGACAAATATCTTAGAAAGCAGGATACCAGTACTTCCAAAATTAAGTCTGGTAGTGATGCTGTTAATTCTGCTCAACCTGAGTCTACTCCAAATGCTGGTTTTGATGATTCTGAGATGCCAGAACTTGAGGTCTTTGATAATCCAAATGAAGGTATCTTTGAAGGGGCTTCTTATGATGATGCTGGAGTCATCACTGATTTCAATAACTTACTGATTTGTCAATTATAGTATATATTTCTCCAAAGGAAACACAAAGGAAATATATGTAACCCGAGTCGTAGTCCCGATGAAGATTGAATGGAATTTAGTGATTCGGGATTTGTGATTCATGTAGTGAATGTGAATAAGAGAGTGATTGATTTGGATTACACTACAAAAATTAAAATAACAAATAACAATAACTAACTAAGCTAATGGAACAATTAAGCTAAGCATGCAATTCTAAAAACGAAATTTGCATTTAAAAACGTTACGCGACGAAATTTAAAAACGTGAATAAAAATGATTTTCTAAAATTCAAAACCTAAAAATATAAAAATAATTTTCCTAAATTAAAACTGATAAAAGAAAATTTTTGGAAAAAGAAAAATATTTTTTTGACTTTTTAATAATTTTTTATGAATTAAAAACCTATTAAAACTATTTAAATGATTTAAAAATAGTAAAACAGCTTGGAAAATTCTGAAAATTTCTGAGTAATTTTAATTTTTAATAAGAAATATAAGAAAAATAAAATCAGCACTCAGTTCAGCTTAAATAAGCTGAACAGTTGAAATAAGCACTTGGAAATAAGTTAAAAATAAGCAAAAGTGAACCAAAAATTATCAAAAGCTCAAGACTGATTATTCTTAATGCTGGAAACTCAAAACAACTTAGAATGATCAGAAAAACACACAGAATAAGCACAATTTAAGCTGAACAGGTCACAACTTATGATAATATCACTTGACTTAAGCACCTACTTTGGGCTGATTTTTAAGCAGTCTAATAAGCTGATAAGATGCAAGTAAGGGGGGCAAAAGATGCACTGGCCATCTGAGAATGCAAAAATCACAAAAGCCCTAAATCTAACAATCCAATTGAACTTCAATAAAAGCCATAGAAAATCTGCTAATGTGCACAATTTCTGAGTACCCAGGTCTGCACAGGTTTTGGTCCAACTTGCAGGCCTGAAAAAGCACTCTAATAAGCTGACAAGCTGAAATCCCAGATGTTGTGCTTATAGCCTACTATGTTGACTACTATAAAAACCAAAAATCAGAACTATTGCTTAAGTTGATAAGCCAAAAATTATTCCAGATCAGCAACTGAAAAGAGGGTCTGCACAAAGAGTTTTTGTGACAGCAGTGAACTTTTTTTGGCGCAAACCTTTCTCAAAACTATACCAAAGGAAACCAAATTTTGCAATCCTAATTTAACACTTATAAGCTACTCAGAAATGCCAATGCCCAAGTGTGGTTCCAAATTAGCTCAGCTTATGCTGAGCTTATTTGGACAGTTAGTTCTCTCAAAAATCCACCAAAAGGCCAAAATACTATAGTGAGCTATAATTTCTAAAGCACCTACTGATTCAAGCCTATCACACCTTGACTCAACTTAATCCAACCTCAAAAATATGCAAACAAACAGTATTAAACTTAAACTACTTAAAATCAATCCTGAACCAAACATCCCTTACACAACTGATTTTGCAATTTACCCTAGATCTAGCTGATTAAAGCAACAAACTAATCTACTCAAATACTACTTAGACTGATAATAAGCTAGAAAATCAGAAACATCATTTAAACAAGTATTAAAAATAAGCTGCAACAAATAAGCTTTTAATAAGCTAAAAATAGAAGATCACACTTACAGGCTATCCTGCTAAAACTAATTGAATCAAAACTGATAGAACTTATCCCAGGCTTACCAATAAGCCACAAAATATCCCCTGATTAACTCAGCTTATTCCAACAGCTTAATTTGATCCCCACAGTTGACTTTTTGGACTTTATCTTTGACTTTTTGAATTTGTAGGACAAAGACAAATATGAACTTAATAAAAGCTTATAATAAACTACAGAGCTTATATAAGCTTACAAACTAAGAAAATAGCTTATTTGTAAGCTGGATTATTTAATTTTTTTATTTTTTTGTTGGTATTTTCTCAATATTTTTGGATATTTTGAAATAATTTGAACAAATGATAAACAATGCTGAAATAAGCTAGAGAGATTTGTAATAAGCTACTGAAAACTTTAAAATAAGCTAAAATGAGATTTAACAATAATAGAGAATAAGATCAAAGGTGAAACAAAACTAAATTTTCATTAACTCAATTCAAAAGTTACAAAAGAGAATTTTAAAACTACAATTAAGAAATTAAATGGACAGCATAACACTAAGCTAAAAATTACACACGAAATGAGGAGAAATCCTTTCCTATTTATAGAGCTCGAATGAACCTTCCAGGCCTGCCACCTTGGCAATCCGTGTGCCTTTAGAGCCAATCTTCACCCTTAGATCCTCCCTTGCTCCCTACGCTTTGATCTCAGCCCTTGGATTGGGTTTAGTGAGGTGGCACCTCCAATCAACAAGCTCCACGTGTCCCATTCGTGCGTGTTCTGACACCTGACATCCTTTGATTAGACACTTATACCCTTAATTGGGTAAAATTGTACGGGTAAAAGAATTAGGGTTCATGATGGAGTAGTAAAAATCTGGGTTTAAGGATAAAGTTGGGCGGGTGAGGTGTGTGTTAGTATTTTTTTTATCTTTGTTTGACCGAGCTTTAATAAACCTTTGACCGGGTTATTTGTTTGGGTGTGGATCGGGTAGTGTGGGTTTTGGGATGATCCGGGTTTTATTTAATAGATTGGGTCGTGGGTTAATGTGGTGATGGGCTTTAGGATTTAATATGGATTGGGTTTTCGGTTAGAGTTAAATCCGGATATAGGTGTAGTTTAGGATTTATCATAAGGACCAAATGTGTATTACTTGGAATCTCAGGGACTGATCTTGCCATATTTTTCAAGGTGAATCCAAGGGCTGAATTTGACAATCTTTGATACTTGGAGGACCTCGGTTGACTTTTTGACCATATTTTCTTTCCGGCATCGGCTATAAATATCAATTCCATATCTCGTGCTCGGTTTCCCGGTCTTTGCTTGATTTTTGTCCTTTTCTTCGATATCAGTGCCTGCATATGCAAAAACACAAAAACATAGTATCTTTTGGCATTTTGGTCGGGTTTTTGGTCTTTTTTGGGTCCGGTTTTGGTCAAGAAAAGGTATGTGTTTAAGCACATACCAAAATTCCCCCAGACTAAGATATTGCAATGTCCTCATGCAATGTTATAAGAACACATTTTTGAAACCGAAAATTTCCAATCTCTTTTTACTAACTTTGAGAAGTAGCAAAATTTTCAAAAGAGATTAAGAAATCTTAAGTTCTAAAAACTCCCCGATTTTCCTTTTATTCTATTTTTGTAATTTTCTTATTATTCATGCGACGGCTTTGTTGACTTTCATTATTTCTCAATAATTTTTAGGGTCTTCGAGTAGGAAACACGACTCATGAAGAAGTGACCATACGGATAAAATTCGTCGTTCCAGATTTTTCACGAGTCCCCAAACTAAGCTTAAAAACGAAATCATTGTTATTTACAAGTTAGATTGCCAACACTACTCATAAAAGCTAATTGTGGACTCTTTGTTCCCAAATTCCTATTTTCCTCTATTTATTTTATTTTTGGTGAGAAATGAATTTCTTCAAATTCTCATTTCGATAAGTTTTAGTCCGATAAAGATACCTAGTTTAGACGCTAAGTAGTTCAAGCCTTCCCTCGAAAACCGTTGCATACAAAAATGAGCTCCACATTGATGAACTCAAATAAGTACATTTTATTACTATCATTTATCCTATTAATTTGACTTGTTTTACTATATTATGTATGAGGATTGATACTTAATCGTTTACTTTTGTAATTCTCAGGTAAAAACAAGCATTTGGTGAAACTTAGCGATTATGGACTAATAATGGAGCAAAACGTGCATAAAGAGGAAGTCTACTGACATGGACAAGATCAAGTCAATTCTGCTCCAGATGCGCCGCATCTCACTCTCGAAATGCGCCGCATCTCTATCAAGATATCACCAGATACGATCCAAGATACAAGAGGACATGCGCCGCATCTAATCAAGGGTTACGCCGCATCTTCTGGCGGTGTACGAATATTCCTGAATATTATAATCTTGGACCCCACGCGAAGTTAAGTACATGCGCCGCATCTACTTAAGTAGATGCGCCGCATCTTCCCTCAGACAGAAACTATAAATACCCCGTAGACCAGACGAATTTGAGAGTTCGAAACCCTAAAACCGAAGTTCGGACAGCAGAACAGGAGGACGAATTCAGTCAAGAGGCAGCACAAGACACACCCAAATCGAAGATACAAGAGCTGTAAGAAGGTGCTGCATGTATTTAATTCATTAAGTAGTTTTGTTTTATTGTGTTAGCAAACTTTAATTCATCAGGATTGGTGGCTTGTGTAATGTGACAACGAAAGATTGCACTCCCTTTAATACTTGCTTTCCCATCAATTAAAGTTTATATGTTGATGTCTTTGGTTACTACTTATTAGTGCATTGATAACCTCTGTGTTTATTAGTGGCTTGCGGGCATCCGACTGCGGGACAAGATGTGGCTCCCACGGTTGTTTCTAAATTGATCACTTAGGAATAACTTTTAGACATAAGTAATCATTAAGGGTTTACTCGCCGATGAGAATAGGACCAACGAGAAAGGGTTAATTACATACACTTCATATAAAGCTATCAATAAAACAAGTGACAATCTACTTAATCATAAGGACAGCCCTCTTATTGTCTCTAGTATCTATCTGTGTACGTGTGTGCTACTTGCTGATTCGTGCCTATTTGTTTATTTTATTATTTAATTGCAAACAAAACCGTGCCAGTCTCTCAGGCTGAAACCCCCTTGCGTTAGGATATTAAAATACTGATTAGAATAACTAGATAATACGTTCCACTCTTAGTGATCGACACTCTACTTACCATTATCTTCATACTGACCGGGTACACTGCTCGTTAAGTGTGTGTGTTATTGATAAGTCGGCTAAATATAAATTTAAAACTTGAGTAGGCATTAAAACTGCTAAACCGCAACGACACATCACGCGCATCAAGTTTTTGGCGCCGTTGCCGGGGAGTGAATTGTTATTATCTGTTAATTTGATTTAGTATTTTAATAGAAAAACCTAATTAAAATACTCGTGTTGTATCTTGATTTGTTTTTCTTTTTATTAGATTAATTGCATCATTGTACTATTTTGCATATTTGTTGTATTGTGTGTTAATTGTTTTCTTTTTATTTTTGTGTGTTTTATTTTTGTTTCGTGTGTTTTATTTGTTTTTTATTTTTCGTATTTTCTGTTCTGCTATCGTTGTACTGTGCTAAATCGAACGATACGGCGCATCTGATCTCTCAGATACGGCGTATTGCGTTCAATTTTTTTTATATACAACGCGTTTAATTAATTCGATACGACGCATCTTTTCCCCAAGATACGGCGTATCTGTTTTTAATAAGAAAATTTTTTCTAAGCGATAAAGTAATACGACGCATCTGCTTTTGCAGATACGGCGTATCTGTTTTTGATAAAAATTTTTTTTCTAAAACATTAACGCCATACGACGCATCTTCTTTTGAAGATATGGCGTATCTATTATTTTAATTAAAAACAGTTTGCGAATTATTAAACAGATACGGCGTATCGATCTCTGTCGATACGGCGCATCTTACTGAATCAAAAATCTTTTATTTTTAAACGTAACGAAAATACGGCGCATTAACTTTCGTTAATACGACGCATTTAATTTTAATTAGATAAATTGATTTTTGATTAATTAACTCGATACGGCGCATTCATAAATTCAAAGCGGCGTATCTATTTTCTGAATAAGTCTGATTTAATTTTAACGATTATAAGATACGGCGTATCCAACTTTTTGGATACGGCGCATCGTCTGCAGATATCAGCTATTTGTATTCTTATATCCGTTTCTATATTCATTAATTTCTCTTCTAGCGAACAAATCCTACTGATGATTTTACCTTGGATGACAGATTTTGCTATGGAAGACATGTCAGTTAACGGATATCTTGCTAAGGAATGCTTGTTTTCAGATTCATTCAATGTACTCATGATCGATGCAGATTTATTTCTCCTGGGAGACTCCTCTTGAAGCTGCTTTTAAGGAATTCATGCGTTTGTCCAACATTGACGAGGAGGTGTTCTCTTATGATGTATTTATGAGGTATACTGGAGATGAATTATCGCTCTTATGGCCTAACATTGAGTCCAAAGGATTGAACTGGACTACTATCGAAGAAGATGATGGGAAATTCTCTCTTGCATACATGGGCTCAAGCAACAACAACTGCGGTGAAGACAAAGAGTTATGCTAGACTAAGTCGAACGGAAGAAAACGTCGCAGAGATATACGGGAAAATCTTTCGGATGAAGGACGAAGGATGGACCGTGACAAGGACTTATTGCTGAGCTGAACGTGAGTCTAACTTGAAGACTCTGGAATAAAGACAAGTGCTTACCGGGAGACAACCCGGATTTATCTTTTATTATTCTGTTTTCTGTGTCGAGTCAGTCCAGGCCGCACGAAGATACGGCGCATCTCAGTCCTGAGATGCGACGCATCCTCTGCAATGGTCATATCTTATTTTATTTTTTTCCGCATTTTTATTTTTCGACTTTAAAACTATTTATCAGTTTATTTTAATGCGGCGCATCCCTGGTTAAGGATGCGGCGCATCTTTATTCTGATCCGTATTAATTCCAGGCTCGATACGGCGTATCTTCTTCAATAAGATACGGCGCATCGACTGACCTGATGATTTTCAGTTTTAATTTTTTAAGTTTTATTTTTCCTAACTACTAATGTGTTATGCAAGTTGAACCTTTCTTATCTTAGGTGTGTTTTAAAGTGTTGGTGGTATTATAGTTTCCTGAATTTCCTGTGGATACATCAAGTATGAAGTTTTAACGTTCTAATCCACAAGAAAGATGATTTTCGCTCTTATACTAATGGAGGATCATACCGAGCAAATCTCAGGGGAGTTTTTCCGTTCTAATTCTTTTCTTTCCAGTTTTTAACCTTTTATACAAACAACGAGGACGTTGTTTAACTTAAGTGGGGGGATAGGAGAATTAGAACACTTAACACTTACTTGTCCTACTTTTTCAAAAAAATTATGCTTAAAATGTGCTTAATATATCAAACTTAAAAATTTTTTAGCATGTTTTTGTTTAAGATCTAAGTTGCATAACTGCACACAAGACGTTATTTTCAAAAATTGTGATTTTTCAAAATTCACAAATCTATGAGTGTGCCGGTGACTTGTAAACTTTAGAACTTGGCTTGTATACTATTCGAGACCACCATAATGAGTATTATTTATATAATTGGAATGACTTGTCTAACTTGGTAAAATTCTAGGATTACACCAAATAGCCTTTATATGTTATGTGTTATTAGCTAACTACACTGGTTAGTTAACCCCCGTATAAAACCTTTTGTTACTCTCATTTTTAGAGTAAGATACCCCTAGAAAAACCCTCAGAGCCATTCCTTTCGTTTCTTACACCTATGTTTAAAATGTTTCGTTACACCCTTACACCTTAGCCTACCCTGTAGATTAGAATCCGTGGTTGGTTAATTGCTATAGGCAGAGTGTGTTTCCTTACATTACCTGTGTTCGCGTGCGTAATTCATTATCTATGGTTAGGTCGGGAAATTGCACAATGCAAATTGGAGTGAAAGTAAATATTGTATGTTTTTGAGTTTATTTTTCGTGTGTTTACTACTTTCACTATTACCGTTATTTCTGAAAGTATGAAAAGTATGAAAAAAAAAATTATCCGGAAAGAAAGTTGTAGTGATGTGGTGAAATTTTACACATCTATGTTTATGTTTCAAGTAAAAAAAAAAAAAAAAAAAAAAAAAAAAAAAAAAAAAAAAAAAAAAAAAAATCGAAAAAATGAGAAAAGAAAAAGAAAGAAAAAAAGAGTTGGATGTTTATTTTAAGCCAACGATGTAGAGTTATGTAAGTGGTCGATATCACCACTATTTGTTGTATTATATCTATGATTGAATGGGAATTGGCAGTTATGGGAATGCCGATTAAGGTTTATTCTTTGATTAAGATTTTGTTGAGTATAATTCGTGTCTACCTAAAGCGTGTGTTTCAAGTGTTAAAGCGTGAGTTATTCGATGATATGAGTCTTGTTCATGGGATGGTTGGGATAGTGATTAACCACACTTAGGATTTTAATTTATTTGTTTTGTTTTGTTTATTTTTATTTTTACACCAATTTATATCCCAAATGTTATCCATACCCTGTATTGTTCTTTATCCAACCGAACCTTTGATTTATTGAGATTAGGGATTTGAGCAATCTTAAGTATCGTAGTCGTGGATTCGGCTATGTATTTATGATTTTGTCGCCCTTTTTGATATATTATTATTGGGGAAGTTTGGACCTATCTTTAGCCTATTCGAGTTAAGGATTTGAGCAATTGCAAGTATCGTGTTCGTGGATTCGATCATGTATTTGTGATTTTGTCGCCTTTTCTGGAATTTGAGATCGATAGTGTAAATAAGAATAATTAACCCTTTAGCCTAAAAACCCTTTTTACCGCTTTAGACTTGTTATTCCTTAGCTTTAGTGGTGGAGATGTGTATACTTGCCAAGCTTATGATAGAATATTCGTCGCGACTGGACAGTTAAACGATTAGATTTGCTTTTATCGACTTATTTTATTTTACTTCTAATTCGTTAAGTGTTTAGTTGTGTGATTATGAAATAAATGAATACATGCTTAAATATAAAAATAAATCCTAACATCTTTTAGGATACATTTTCATAAATGAAATTCTAAGGTTTACTTGGGGACAAGTAAAGTTCAAGTGGGGGGATATTTGATGAACTCAAATAAGTACATTTTATTACTATCATTTATCCTATTAATTTGACTTGTTTTACTATATTATGTATGAGGATTGATACTTAATCGTTTACTTTTGTAATTCTCAGGTAAAAACAAGCATTTGGTGAAACTTAGCGATTATGGACTAATAATGGAGCAAAACGTGCATAAAGAGGAAGTCTACTGACATGGACAAGATCAAGTCAATTCTGCTCCAGATGCGCCGCATCTCACTCTCGAAATGCGCCGCATCTCTATCAAGATATCACCAGATACGATCCAAGATACAAGAGGACATGCGCCGCATCTAATCAAGGGTTACGCCGCATCTTCTGGCGGTGTACGAATATTCCTGAATATTATAATCTTGGACCCCACGCGAAGTTAAGTACATGCGCCGCATCTACTTAAGTAGATGCGCCGCATCTTCCCTCAGACAGAAACTATAAATACCCCGTAGACCAGACGAATTTGAGAGTTCGAAACCCTAAAACCGAAGTTCGGACAGCAGAACAGGAGGACGAATTCAGTCAAGAGGCAGCACAAGACACACCCAAATCGAAGATACAAGAGCTGTAAGAAGGTGCTGCATGTATTTAATTCATTAAGTAGTTTTGTTTTATTGTGTTAGCAAACTTTAATTCATCAGGATTGGTGGCTTGTGTAATGTGACAACGAAAGATTGCACTCCCTTTAATACTTGCTTTCCCATCAATTAAAGTTTATATGTTGATGTCTTTGGTTACTACTTATTAGTGCATTGATAACCTCTGTGTTTATTAGTGGCTTGCGGGCATCCGACTGCGGGACAAGATGTGGCTCCCACGGTTGTTTCTAAATTGATCACTTAGGAATAACTTTTAGACATAAGTAATCATTAAGGGTTTACTCGCCGATGAGAATAGGACCAACGAGAAAGGGTTAATTACATACACTTCATATAAAGCTATCAATAAAACAAGTGACAATCTACTTAATCATAAGGACAACCCTCTTATTGTCTCTAGTATCTATCTGTGTACGTGTGTGCTACTTGCTGATTCGTGCCTATTTGTTTATTTTATTATTTAATTGCAAACAAAACCGTGCCAGTCTCTCAGGCTGAAACCCCCTTGCGTTAGGATATTAAAATACTGATTAGAATAACTAGATAATACGTTCCACTCTTAGTGATCGACACTCTACTTACCATTATCTTCATACTGACCGGGTACACTGCTCGTTAAGTGTGTGTGTTATTGATAAGTCGGCTAAATATAAATTTAAAACTTGAGTAGGCATTAAAACTGCTAAACCGCAACGACACATCACGCGCATCACACATCAAGGTCTCTGATTTAACACGATTTTGAGGATATCCCTTTTATTTGCGACCGAAACAACTCATCTACGAGTCCAGAGACAGAAGCCTTTATTAGGATACCCCCGGAGTCGAAGTTTGGCATTTTTAACTTTATTAAGCACATTAACGTATTTAGTCCTTGGCCCTTTATAACAATCACAACATCGGCTGCGAACCGGCAAGATGTGATAGTCTATTATGACCTTAGAATTTTTCCTCTGCCTTTATTAGAAGTCTACAACATCGGCTGCGAACCGGCAAGATGTAGAAAACTTTTTATGGCTTTGGATTATTATTATACATTATCATATTCATTAATTATTTGTGTTGCCAAACCCCAAGTCCTACGGCTTTTATAACAATCCCAACATCGGTTGTGAGCCGGCAAGATGGAATAGTCTATTACACCGTAACACTGACAGTACCTTGATGTGTACCCAACTTTCATAAGCAAGAATTCTCTAAGGAAGAAATAGAAACTAATTATCGCCAAAACCAAAATACCTTTAATTATTCCTAAATTACTATTTTTGAGTGAAACAAGCTGATGGGAACAAAAAGCCACAAGTAACTTCGATGAGCTTTAAAGAGATCCAACTACTCTACGTTTAGCAATCTAACTTATAAACAACTCTATCATTTCTCGTTCTTCGCAAATTTAAAATCTTAAATAATAAGATCCGCGAATACTTAGCCAAATAATCAAGCCATGCATATATAAAGTCAAATACGGGAACTTGCAAAATCTTAAAAAGAATTCGCATTTTATAGCTCCTTGTGTAAAAGACTAGCACGAGCTTATAGATTATAAAAGGTTAAGGGGACAAGCTAGGGCTCAACACGCCCGGTCAAGTCAGAATTTTATTCCTACTCTCTCCAGCGGAAAGTCAACAAAAATGTCAAAATTTATTATATTTTTGCAAAAATTTTAAATTTTTCTCATTTTTTGGATTTTTTCAATTTTTGGAGGAAAAACGGGGTTGCATGAGAAAACGGCAAAATTTGCAAGGCAAAAATCAAATCGACAGATTACCCCCCCAGACTAAAATGAGACATTGTACTCAATGTCTTAAAGGTAAGTTCTCCTACATAAATCTAAGGCCGTTTATTAATTATGCCAAAAGATAAATGTAAAACGATAAGATTTTAGGATATAGATAAGCAGCGAATGATGAAACTCGAGTAGCGTGAAAGAAACTACGAGCACGAGAGTCTTCATCATCGGGCATTCCTGGACATACCACAGAAAACACGAAACACAAGATACGGAAGAGGAAGCCCTCCTCACTCACTTATTAGAAATAAGAAAAGAAAATAGAAGGATAAGCATGGGGTGTCTCCCACGAAGCGCTTGTTTTTGGTAACCGAGTCACATGAGCTTGACTCGACCCCGAATTTATTTGTCCATGGGGGAGCAAGTAACGGACACCCGGCATGAAAGAACGGAGATGCCGGGGTCAAAGACGGTGTCTTCACTCCCTAAGGAGTGAATGAGAGGAGAAGTCACCGGGTAGGTGAAGAAAAGGAGAAGGATCATGATAACAATTGTAAAGAAATTGTCATCCTCACACCCGGAAGAGATAAAAAGGGTGGGTTGGGTGGGCAAATTATCATACTTTTCAGAAATCTCATCCACCACTTTAAAAGTCTCAATACCCGTATCGGGCTTGATATCATCGGGTGGTTTAGCAGGCGGACGAGTGGGTGATGGCTCAACGTGTAATGACTCAGTTTTATGAAGTGAAAGGGGATCATTATGAAGCAATCTTTCAAGAAAAAGAATTTCCCCTTCCGAGTCATGGGAATCGTCAGGGCGAGGTATTGGTAAAATCAGCTCATCAAATGTAGAGTCCTCGTCCTCGACGTTCTCTAACCCTTCATCGAAAAGAGGATTAACTTTGCAAGAAGTATACTCATCATTGAATTCAAAAAGAGGGTTAGAGAAAATCCCGGAAGTAACTTTGGAAATGGCAAGAGAATCTCTACAAGATTGCAAATCACTTTCACCGTCGGATATTTCCTCGGACTCACTTGGGATTGGGACAAGGTTCTCAACATTGTCTGATTCCGTTGCCGGAATAGTGTCGAGATGCTCGTCCCCCATTTTTAGAGAGTCCTCGGGTTCAACGGTAGAAAAGACAGGTGCAATTGCAGGGAAAACGTTTAACGGAATAAGTCTCTCCTCGTCAGCACATCGTTGTAAGGCCTTCCGAAAATTAGCCTCTTTTGCCTCGGCAAGTAATTCTTCCATATACTTCTCATGACGATAAGCCAAAAGTTGATTAACCGCTTGCTCTTGATTTTGAACTGCTTCGACAACGTCTCCCAAAGATTTTACAATTTCGCGCACTCTATCTTGATAATTGACGGGATTTTGTGGGGGTTGGGCAAAATCATGAGAATTGTAACACAAATTTGGCTCATAATGAAAGTTTTCAAATGATCCCCCACAACCTTCAATACTTGATATATTTTGGAATGATGAATTATTGAAATACGGTTCTTGCTCATAGTAGTTTTGAGGAGGGTGATTGAAATTGTTTTGAGGATAATCGGAAATGTTCGGATTAAAATCATAAGTATATGAATTTTCGGCTTCCGAAGCACAAAACGAACAAAATCCATTGAACAAATTTCTACCACACCTCTCGCAAGTGCACCGTTGACAATAAGACGATGTCGGATCAATCGAATCTCCACACCCATCGCAATAACGTTGATCGAACGAAGATATATCGGGCTGTGGTGGGTAGTTGTAGAAATTTGAAGAGTCATTGAATGAATTCGTATTTGGATTATAATCAACTGATTTCCTTGAACCACAAAACAAACAACTTCCGTTTCGAATATCATTTCCGCACCGTTCGTACGTACACCACCGACACGGTAATCCAAAAAGCGGTTCTCCACAACTGACGCAAGGGATAAACGATTCCATCAGAATTAAAAATATAGAGGATTAAGAAGATAAGAATTAAACATTTAAGAGGATTAAAGAAGAATATTTTTGGGTTTTGAATTTTAAAAACATGGAAAATCACAAAAGAAAAAAAATGGAAAATAAATTTGAAAAGAAAATCTTTTTGGATTTTTATAATTAAGGAAAAATTAGATTATTATTTTATTTTTGGTGATCGATCGATCAATCGTACTCGTTTCTTTCAAAACTACGCGCAGCGTGGCGGGAGAGAAGAATGGATCTCTCTTCGGTCTGCAATTTAATGTCAAGACCTCCTTAAACCCCGTGTATAGGTTGTAGAAAAGAAATAATCCGAGAAACGTTCAACTTCACGATCTCTTTTGTTGTTTATTCGGAATGGTTTACAACGCCCTCTCGAGAGCGAGGATATTTATTATTGGTATTTTTGAAAACACTTTAAGAAAAGTGTTTTATTTATTTTCTTTTTGTATTTTTATTTTTATAAAAACGATAACTTCCGAGGAAGGGTCTTCAAAACACGATTTGAAAAACAAAATCACAAATTCTCGTCAACCTTCCCCGACAGCGGCGCCAAAAACTGATTTGTCAATTATAGTATATATTTCTCCAAAGGAAACACAAAGGAAATATGTGTAACCCGAGTCGTAGTCCCGATGAAGATTGAATGGAATTTAGTGATTCGGGATTTGTGATTCGTGTAGTGAATGTGAATAAGAGAGTGATTGATTTGGATTACACTACAAAAATTAAAATAACAAATAACAATAACTAACTAAGCTAATGGAACAATTAAGCTAAGCATGCAATTCTAAAAACGAAATTTGCATTTAAAAACGTTACGCGACGAAATTTAAAAACGTGAATAAAAATGATTTTCTAAAATTCAAAACCTAAAAATATAAAAATAATTTTCCTAAATTAAAACTGATAAAAGAAAATTTTTGGAAAAAGAAAAATATTTTTTTGACTTTTTAATAATTTTTTATGAATTAAAAACCTATTAAAACTATTTAAATGATTTAAAAATAGTAAAACAGCTTGGAAAATTCTGAAAATTTCTGAATAATTTTAATTTTTAATAAGAAATATAAGAAAAATAAAATCAGCACTCAGTTCAGCTTAAATAAGCTGAACAGTTGAAATAAGCACTTGGAAATAAGCTAAAAATAAGCAAAAGTGAACCAAAAATTATCAAAAGCTCAAGACTGATTATTCTTAATGCTGGAAACTCAAAACAACTTAGAATGATCAGAAAAACACACAAAATAAGCACAATTTAAGCTGAACAGGTCACAACTTATGATAATATCACTTGACTTAAGCACCTACTTTGGGCTGATTTTTAAGCAGTCTAATAAGCTGATAAGATGCAAGTAAGGGGGGCAAAAGATGCACTGGCCATCTGAGAATGCAAAAATCACAAAAGCCCTAAATCTAACAATCCAATTGAACTTCAATTAAGCCATAGAAAATCTGCTAATGTGCACAATTTCTGAGTACCCAGGTCTGCACAGGTTTTGGTCCAACTTGCAGGCCTGAAAAAGCACTCTAATAAGCTGACAAGCTGAAATCCCAGATGTTGTGCTTATAGCCTACTATGTTGGCTACTATAAAAACCAAAAATCATAACTATTGCTTAAGTTGATAAGCCAAAAATTATTCCAGATCAGCAGCTGAAAAGAGGGTCTGCACAAAGAGTTTTTGTGACAGCAGTGAACTTTTTTTGGCGCAAACCTTTCTCAAAACTATACCAAAGGAAACCAAATTTTGCAATCCTACTTTAACACTTATAAGCTACTCAGAAATGCCCAAGAGTGGTTCCAAATTAGCTCAGCTTATGCTGAGCTTATTTGGACAGTTAGTTCTCTCAAAAATCCACCAAAAGGCCAAATACTATAGTGAGCTATAATTTCTAAAGCACCTACTGATTCAAGCCTATCACACCTTAACTCAATTTAATCCAACCTCAGAATAGGGCTGAGCATCGGGCCGGATCCCGACCCGTTCCGACCCGACCCGCCAAATCCCGATACTGAAACAAAGGAAAACACCATACCGACTCCCGAACCGATTAATAGTCGGGTCGGTTCGGTTTAATTCGGTTATATCGGGCTGGGTTTCGGTATTTGCAATATTGTCCCGACACATCACCTTCAATACTCAGTATATCAAAACTGATTTTGATTATAATCAATTATTGATGCTTAAATAATAAATATGCATAAAACTGAAACATCACCTTCAATAATTGGAAGATTCAGCAGGCAAACCATTAATTGGAAGATTCACAACGATTAAAAAAATGATTAAAACAAAAGAAACAAAAGCATTAGATCCAGCAGGTACATACCAAAGAAATGATTAAAAAAAAAAGTTCCATATTTACAACGATTAATTCCCTCAAACTAAAAGCATTAGATCCAGCATATTTACAACGATTAAAAAAAAAGTTCCAAAGAAATAAACAAAAGCATTAGATCCAGCATTAGATCCACGTGTACTTCCCTCAAACTACCCACGTCACCATCTCCGAGAATCATAAGATGATATTGATTCACAAGATGATATTGAAAAGAGATTGATCCGTGTTTTTGAAGACAATCAGTGAGTTGTTGGGTGGTGTTCTTCAGAGATGAGAGATGAGAGTGTTTGACTCTCTTGAGTGAAATAAAATAATGGATTGTGTGTTTGCTGGGTGGTGTTTTACCTAATTAATATTCGGGCTAACTCGGGCTAACTCGGGCCAAATTCGGTTCCCGTCCCGAACCGACCCGATACCGACTTAAACTTATTTTTAAAACCGAGTCCCGACTGAATAGCATAATTTCGGTATCGGGACTACTCGGGATCTGTCGGTTTTTCGGGATTTTTCGGTTTCGGTCGGTTTTGCTCAGCCCTACCTCAGAAATATGCAAACAAACAGTATTAAACTTAAACTACTTAAAATCAATCCTGAACCAAACATCCCTTACACAACTGATTTGGCAATTTACCCTAGATCTAGCTGATTAAAGCAACAAACTAATCTACTCAAATAGTACTTAGACTGATAATAAGCTAGAAAATCAGAAACATCATTTAAACAAGTTTTAAAAATAAGCTGCAACAAATAAGCTTTTAATAAGCTAAAAATAGAAGATCACACTTACAGGCTATCCTGCTAAAACTGATTGAATCAAAACTGATAGAACTTATCCCAGGCTTACCAATAAGCCACAAAATAACCCCTGATTAACTCAGCTTATTCCAACAGCTTAATTTGATCCCCACAGTTGACTTTTTGGACTTTATCTTTGACTTTTTGAATTTGTAGGACAAAGACAATAATGAACTTAATAAAAGCTTATAATAAACTACAGAGCTTATATAAGCTTACAAACTAAGAAAACAGCTTATTTGTAAGCTGGATTATTTAATTTTTTTATTTTTTTGTTGGTATTTTCTCAATATTTTTGGATATTTTGAAATAATTTGAACAAATGATAAACAATGTTGAAATAAGCTAGAGAGATTTGTAATAAGCTACTGAAAACTTTAAAATAAGCTAAAATGAGATTTAACAATAATAGAGAATAAGATCAAAGGTGAAACAAAACTAAATTTTCATTAACTTAATTCAAAAGTTACAAAAGAGAATTTTAAAACTACAATTCAGAAATTAAATGGACAGCATAACACTAAGCTAAAAATTACATACGAAATGAGGAGAAATCCTTTCCTATTTATAGAGCTCGAATGAACCTTCCAGGCCTGCCACCTTGGCAATCCGTGTGCCTTTAGAGCCAATCTTCACCCTTAGATCCTCCCTTGCTCCCTACGCTTTGATCTCAGCCCTTGGATTGGGTTTAGTGAGGTGGCACCTCCAATCAACAAGCTCCACGTGTCCCATTCGTGCATGTTCTGACACCTGACATCCTTTGATTAGACACTTATACCCTTAATTGGGTAAAATTGTACGGGTAAAAGAATTAGGGTTCATGATGGAGTAGTAAAAATCTGGGTTTAGGGATAAAGTTGGGCGGGTGAGGTGTGTGTTAGTATTTTTTTTATCTTTGTTTGACCGAGCTTTAATAAACCTTTGACCGGGTTATTTGTTTGGGTGTGGATCGGGTAGTGTGGGTTTTGGGATGATCCGGGTTTTATTTAATAGATTGGGTCGTGGGTTAATGTGGTGATGGGCTTTGGGATTTAATATGGATTGGGTTTTTGGTTAGAGTTAAATCCGGATATAGGTGTAGTTTAGGATTTATCATAAGGACCAAATGTGTATTACTTGGAATCTCAGGGACTGATCTTGCCATATTTTTCAAGGTGAATCCAAGGGCTGAATTTGACAATCTTTGATACTTGGAGGACCTCGGTTGACTTTTTGACCATATTTTCTTTCCGGCATCGGCTATAAATATCAATTCCATATCTCGTGCTCGGTTTCCCGGTCTTTGCTTGATTTTTGTCCTTTTCTTCGATATCCGTGCCTGCATATGCAAAAACATAAAAACATAGTATCTTTTGGCATTTTGGTCGGGTTTTTGGTCTTTTTGGGTCCGGTTTTGGTCAAGAAAAGGTATGTGTTTAAGCACATACCACTTACCCACAGAAGTGGCTGTAAGTCCAGCTCCAACACTCAGAGTTCACACCATTCATCCCAAAAGTCAAATAATTGGTGACCCCAAATTAGCAGTTCAAACCAGAAGTATAGTGCAGAAGCAACCTGAATCACTTGCACTTATCAGTCTTGTTAAGAAGCAGCAAAGGGTCAACCATAAAGATAAGCAACATTGCTTGTTTGCTTCTTTCCTTTCTCAAAAGGAACCCACCAAAGTCTCTGAAGCACTAGAAGATGAGAGTTGGGTGGAAGCAATGCAAGAGGAGTTACTGCAGTTCAAATTGCAGAAAGTATGGGTTTTAGTAGATCTACCTCATGGGGCTAAGGTGATTGGCACAAAGTGGGTCTTCAGGAACAAAAGGGATGAAAGAGGAGTAGTAGTCAGGAACAAAGCTAGACTAGTAGCACAAGGGTACAGGCAGGAGGAGGGTATAGACTATGATGAGGTTTTTGCTCCTGTAGCCAGGCTTGAGGCTATCAGGTTATTTTTGGCCTATGCATCATATATGGGGTTCATAGTCTATCAGATGGATGTTAAGAGTGCCTTTCTGTATGGCACTATTGAAGAAGAGGTTTATGTACACCAACCTCCTGGCTTTGTAGATCCTGCTAACCCTAAGAAAGTGTACAAAGTTATTAAGGCTTTATATGGTCTCCATCAAGCTCCTAGAGCTTGGTATGCAACACTCTCCAACTTCCTTGAAGAGCATGGGTACAAAAGAGGTGTGATAGACAAGACCTTTGTTAGGAACACATTTTAAAGTCTTGTTCATTTAGTTTATATGTTGCACGATTTAGACTTTAAGTTAGCCTTTAAGGACCGGTCCATAAGAAGTCCATGGGCCGGCCCTCTTATCTTTTTCTTTCTAGAAACATGTAAGGAAATGTTGCCCTAAGTGTTGTGCCTATAAATATAGGTGTTGAGGCAACATTTCTCTTGTTGGTTTTTCATGTATTATGCGCAAGCCTTGTTCCTTAATCATTCGACTAATGAAAGCCTTCCATTCTCTCTTATTCTCATCTTATTCTCTTTAGCTTATTGCATATTATCTTTTCTCATTTAGCGTAGCATAATAAATAGTAGTTGTACGAGTTTTACTTTGGTTTTACGTGTGTGTATTTGAGATATTAGTGACCTACAAGTGGTATCATACGCCAAAGGTAGTTAAGATTAGTGTTTTAAAGTAGATTTAATCGTTGTTTCATTTGGTTTAATTGGTTTACGTAAGTTTTTGTGGTTCGGTGCTTTAAAAAGTGTGAAAAACACAAGTTTTGCAAATCGTTGCTTACTACTTTTCATCTAATCTTCGTGTTGTAAGGATAAAGTTGTAAACTTTGGTGCAAATTCGGTGTGTTAATCGTTAATATTCATTAGCTTTACGTTTTTCATCATCCTACAACGTTTTGGGTTGAAATTCGAAGGAAAATGGTTTCTCGCAATTGGTTTGCAAAATTACAAGGGTTTCTCGCATTTGGTAAAAAGGGTTTCCCGGAATTGCTGGTTTAAGGGTTTCTTGCAATTGGTCTGAACAAGGGTTTCTCGCAATTCATCAGCTTCTTCGGATTTGGTACTCGGTGTTTCCTTCCTTGTATATGTTTGTGAAACTACCTCGACTTGGAATTATTCTCATCTTTTGTATAAAAGTTTGAGAACGTGATCGAAATTGTAATTTTGGAAAAATCTTTCGAAATTGCTTGATCTTTCGCAATTCAGAGTTATCTCTCGCAATTGCTAAGTTCTCTCGCAATTGAGATTATTTCTCGCAATTACAATTCTCTTTCGCATTTGGTGAATCTCTCGGAATTACTCAGATCTTTCGCAATTGGACAACCTCTTTCGCAATTCAGAATCTCTCGCAATTCAAACAGTGTTTCTCGCAATTGGACTAAGAACCTTAAGTAAACTTAAAAATCAAACATCATGTTGGGAATAAAATGATCAAAGTCAAAGAGCCTGCCAATGATGAGAAGAGCCTGCTAGTTGATTTTGAACAAGTATGAAGATGTTCTACCAGTACCTTCTGGGTAGAAGGTACTGCTGGTTGATGAAGAGCCTGCCAAGCTTATGTCAAGTCGATTAGATATTTTGTAATAGATATTTAGTTGAATTATTAGTCTTTGTACATTGTTATACGTTATGTAGAAGTAGATTAGTCTTCTGTGGTGACAGAAGAATATTATCAGAGTTGTACATGGGTAATTGTATTTAATTGTAGGCGCAAATATAGTCAAAGTATAGTATAATACTCTTCCACTTGACAACATGTAATAAGATATCCTTATCTTATAAAAGGATATCTTAGTCACTACTTCATGCATGCATCTTCACGAACCAATTAACCAAAAACAAACTATCTCTCAAGTAACTTAGTTACTTCAAATCACAAATCCTTTTACAATCATAGATTCAAGATTACTTTGTAATCCTGGTGATACTTAGATCATCCGTATTATTTCATCAATAATATTGAATCGTTTTGTGTTAACCAAAGTTGTGTTATTTGTTCATTGCATTCACTCGTTTACTTAAACTCACCACCTTGTGTTCTTTTAAAGTGTGTTGTAGTAGATTCCGCATGCTAAACACATTCAATACATAAATATCTCAAGAACATAACAAAAACGTTCCACAAGTGGTATCAGAGCTAGGCTTGATATTTACTAATTTAAAAGAAAAATGGATGTTGAACATATTCAAACCAATGTTGCAGCTAAACTTCCATTACTCAAGCAAAACGAGTTTGAAATGTGGAGACTAAGGGTTGAACAATACTTTCAAGTGCAGGACTATGCACTTTGGGAGATCATTGAACAAGGCAATTCATTTAAACCCCAAATCACCACCACAACAGTAAATGATGCTCTTGTAACAAGAATACAAGACCAACCATCAAATGCAGATGAAAGAATTCAGAAGAGGAATGATCTAAAGGCAAGGAGTATGTTACTGATGACTATTCCAAATGATCAACTTCTGATCTTTAACAAATACAAAGATGCCAAAACCCTTTTTGAAGCAATTGTGGCTAGGTTTGGTGGTAATGATGCTACCAAGAAAACACAGAAAACCCTTCTCAAACAACAATTTGAGAACTTCACAGCCACAACCAATGAGTCTTTGGACAGTATGTTCAATAGACTTCAGAAGCTTGCAAGTCAGTTAGCCATCCATGAAGTGATGATAACTCAAGAAGACCTAAACTCTAAATTTCTTAGGAGTTTACCTTCAGAATGGTCTATGCATGTCATTGTATGGAAGAACAAGTCAGATATTGACCAGATGAGTCTCAATGATCTCTACAACAATTTCAAAATTGTAGAACATGAAGTAAAGAAGACTACTGGGTCAAGTTCAGGAAATATGGCTTTTGTTTCATCCCCAAGCATCTCAAAGGTTGATAATGAAGAAAAAGGTGGCAGAGAAGAAGGTACTGCCAACACAACCTTTGGTACTGCTAGTACTTCTAGTAGTACCAAATCCATTTTAGATGAAACAATTGGGTGTGCTTTTCTTACATCTCAACACAATGGGTCTGTATTAACATTTGAAGATCTTCAAGAGATTCATCCTGATGATCTTGAAGAGATGGACATAAAGTGGCAACTTTCACTTTTAAGCATTAGAGCCAAGAAGTTGTTGATGAGGACTGGCAAGAAGATAATGATAGATGGAAATGAGCCTGCTGGCTATGATAAGTCAAAAGTGGAGTGTTACAACTGCCACATGAAAGGTCACTACTCTAGAGAGTGTAGAAGACCTAAGAAGCAGGATGACAAGGGTAGAGGGTTTGATAATAGGAATAAAGGAAGCTTTGAGAAGAGAGGAAGCTTTGAAAGCAAGAGTAAGGTTGTTGAAGTTGCTGAGCCAAAAGCAATGGTTGCTATAGATGGCATGGGTTTTGATTGGAGTTTCATGGGTGAAGATGAGTCAACTTCTGATGAATTGGCTTTGATGGCATTCTCCAACCCTGAGGTAATAATTTCTAAATGTTCAAATACATGTGAAGCCTTTGAAGAATTGCAAACTTTAAGAAAATGTTTTGATGAACTCACAATAGTAGAAAGAAAAACCAATCAAGCTCTATTTGACCATAAGTGTGGTATGTCCAAGCTAGAAAAACAAATCATTCACTATAGAGAAAATGAACTCACATTTTCTGATGCTAAAGGTGCTCTTAATAGACAAATATTTTTGAAAGATACAGAAATTGAAATGTTAAGGACTGAGTGCACTAAAGTGACATTGGCTAGAGACAATATTCAACTGACTGTTACTAAATTGGAAATTGCTTCTGAATGTACTAGGAGCATAGTAGCAAATCAGATGGATAAAAGAATAAAATCTGGGTTAGGATACAATAAATGTGAACCTCCTTATAGAGGAATTCCTTGTCCCCAAGGTAGTGATCTTGCTGCATCAGGTTTACATGAATTTGTTGCCAAACCATTAGCTAAACCTGTAGTGATAAGTGAACCTTCTGAGAGTGCTAAGAATGTCTCACTCTCTAAGGTGCTCACTGAGAAGAGACCAGATGTCCTAATTATTGAGGATTGGGTATCTGATGATGAAGATGAGACTATTCCTATCAAAGGAATCAAAGTAGGACCAACCAGTCCTAAGAAAGTAGAAGTTAAAGCTAAGGCTAAAGCTGTTTTAAAGACAGTTGAAAGTTGTGAAAAATGTAATAACAAACCTAGGGGAAGCCAAAGAAATTGGAACAACCTTAAGTCACAACAATTAGGTGATGACTTTGTTATGTTTAATAAGGCTTGTTATTATTGTGGTAGCTTTAATCATCTTCATGCTTATTGTAATAAATGGGTTTCTGGGAGTAAATCAAAGTCTAAAACAAATGTTACTCACCCCAGAAAAAGTTTTGTTAAGTCTAACACTACAAAAGATAATCATACTGTTAGACAACATAAGCCTGTTATTACAAAACCAACTGAAAAGGGTACAAGAAATACTTTCAAAAGTGTACCAAAAGTTGAGAAGAGTCCTATTCAAAAGATAAATGTGGTTAAAACAAAAATTTGGACACCAAAAACCAAAGGTCCTGCTAGACCAAAAGGTCCTGCTAGACCAAATGGTACTGCCAAATTTGGTATTGCCAAAAATGGTACTGATAGACCAAAGACCACACAATGGATTAGAAGGGAAAGTGATGTTAAGTCCTCAGCATGTTGGATTTGGAAACCAATCCAATCAAAAGGTGCATCAACAATCCTGAAAAGGTTTGACTTTATTGATGCAAGAGGCAAACCCAAGTCTGTCATGGCTTGGGTACCCCAAGGAAACTAATTTGTTTATTCATGTGCAGGAACATTCAACTGATATTGAAGATCAAGGATATGTTGATAGTGGGTGTTCAAGGCACATGACAGGCAACATGTCATTCCTCTCAGACTTCAAAACTTTTGATGGAGGATATGTTACCTTTGGGGGAGGAATAAAAGGAAAGATCACTGGTAAAGGTACTATCAAAACCAGTAAACTAGATTTTGAAAATGTGTATTTTGTGAAAGAACTTCAGTTTAATCTTCTTAGTGTCTCACAAATGTGTGACAAAAAGAACAATGTTCTATTTACTGACAATGAATGTATGGTTCTTTCTTCTGATTTTAAGATGCCTGATGAAAGTCAGATCCTTCTTAAAATTCCAAAAAGGAACAATATGTATAGTGTCAATTTAAAGAACATTGATCCCAAGGAAGGTTTAACTTGTTTGGTAGCAAAGGCCTCATTGGATGAATCTATGCTTTGGCATAGAAGGCTTGGTCTAGTAAACTTTAAAACAATCAACACTATTGCAAAATATGATTTAGTAAGAGGTTTACCCAAAAAGATTTTCCAAAACGACCAATCTTGTGTTGACTGTCTAAAAGGCAAACAACATAGAGCTTCTTGTAAGCCCAAGACCCAAAACTCTATTACTCAGGCTTTACATATGCTTCATATGGATCTCTTTGGTCCTACTAATGTGTGCAGCTTGAATGGAAAAAGATATTGTCTGGTTGTTACTGATGATTATAGCAGATTTTCATGGGTTTTCTTCTTAAGATCTAAACATGAAACTAGTGAGATACTTAAAACATATATCACTGAGGTAGAAAACCAATCTGATAAGAAGGTCAAAGTCATCAGATGTGACAATGGGACAGAATTTAAGAATAGAGTTATGGATGACTTTTGCAGGGAAAAAGGCATAAAAAGAGAGTTTAGTGTAGCTAGAACACCTCAGCAAAATGGAGTAGCAGAAAGAAAGAATAGAACACTTATAGAAGCTGCTAGAACAATGTTAGTAGACTCTAAGTTGCCTATTTCATTTTGGGCTGAAGCAGTTGGTACTGCTTGTTATGTACAAAACAGGGTTCTTGTGACAAAACCACATAGAAAAACACCTTATGAACTTTTCTTTGGTAGAAAACCATCTTTAAGTTTTATGAGACCTTTTGGTTGTCATGTCACTATTCTCAATACCAAAGATCATTTAGGCAAATTTGATGGAAAAGCAGATGTTGGCTATTTGATAGGGTATTCCTTGCAGAGTAAGGCCTATAGAGTGTTTAACACTTGCACTAGGCTAGTAGAAGAGAATCTTCACATAGAGTTTCAAGAGAAACTTACAAATGTGAAAGGAGTTGGACCAGATTGGATGTTTGATGTTGATAGGCTTTCAGAATCTATGAATTATGTGCCTGTTACAGGTACAAATGCTAATGATAATGCAGGTTCTGAAGACAATGTTGAAACTCCTAAAGATCAAGATTACATCTGGATGCCAATTTGGAAAAGTATGGATCTATCTTCAAGTCAAGAAGGACCTTCAAACACAACAAATGAAGGCAATGAAGATGATCAAGGAACTCAGAATCAAGAGAATCAAGAAAGTGGTGCTAATGACAATGGTACTGCCAGTTCTTCAGATGGTCCTGCTAGTTCAAGTATTGGTACTGCTGAGCCATTGAATGTTCAAATAGATGATTCTTTTCAAGAAGAAGTTGGGATTAGCAATCTTCCAACTACATATGAAGTTCCTAAAACACCAAACACTAGAATTCTCAAAGATCACTCAACTGATGATGTGATTGGAAGCATAACTTCTGGTGTTAGAACAAGATCTCAAGTTGGTTTATCTCAAGTCTTATCTTCAGATGAAGAAGGGTTTATCTCCTCTATTTATGAAGAAAAGAAGAATGATACTTCCAATATATGCCTGTTTTCATGTTTTCTATCTCAGGCTGAACCCAAAAACATAAACAAAGCTTTAGATGATGCAAGTTGGGTGGAAGCAATGCAAGAAGAGCTTCTCCAATTCAAGATTCAGAAGGTTTGTATATTGGCTGATTTGCCTAGAGGTCATAGGGAAATTGGAACCAAATGGGTATTCAGAAACAAGAAAGATGAAAGGGGTATAGTGATCAGAAACAAGGCTAGATTGGTAGCACAAGGATATACTCAAGAAGAAGGGGTAGATTATGAAGAAGTGTTTGCTCCAGTTGCAAGACTTGAAGCAATTAGGCTATTCTTGGCCTATGCTTCATTCATAGGCTTCACTGTCAATCAAATGAATGTTAAGAGTGCATTTTTATATGGTGAGATTGAAGAACCAGTATATGTGTCTCAACCTCCAGGCTTCATTGATGCTGAGTATCCAGACAAAGTTTACAAGGTTACCAAGGCTTTGTATGGTCTACACCAAGCTCCAAGGGCATGGTATGAAACATTGGCTTGTTTTCTACTAGAAAGTGGATTCCAAAGAGGCAGGATTGATCCAACTTTGTTCATCAAAAGAACAAAGAAAGACATCTTGTTAGTGCAGATTTATGTTGATGACATAATCTTTGGATCAACAAACCAAGACTTGTGTGTACAATTTGAAAAACTTATGCACAGTAAGTTTGAAATGAGTTCCATGGGGGAACTTACTTTCTTTTTGGGTCTCCAAGTGAAACAATCCAAAGAAGGCATATTTATCAGCCAAGATAAGTATGTAGCAGAGATCCTAAGGAAATTTAATTTTGCTGATTCTAAGGTTGCAAGTACACCAATGGATCCAGACAAAGGGCTACTCAAGGATGCTGAAGGAGAAGATATGGATTTGCACAATTATAGATCTATGATTGGGTCCTTGATGTATCTTACATCTTCAAGACCAGATATCATGTTCTCAGTATGTGTATGTGCAAGGTTTCAAATACATCCCAAAATCTCTCATCTCACAGCAGTCAAAAGAATCTTTAGATATCTTAAGGGTCAACCTAGGTTGGGTCTTTGGTATCCAAGGGAATCATCTTTTGAATTGGTGGCTTATTCGGATAGTGACTATGCTGGTGCAACTCTAGACAGAAAATCCACAACTGGTGGATGTCAATTTCTTGGTTGCAGACTAATCTCTTAGCAATGCAAGAAACAAACAATGGTGGCCAATTCTACAACTGAAGCAGAATATGTTGCTGGTGCAAGTTGTTGTGGGCAAGTTCTTTGGATCCAAAATCAATTGCTTGACTATGGGTACAATTTTCTTAACACCATTATTTATATTGACAATAGCAGTACTATTTGTATCATTAAAAACCCAGTTCAACACTCAAAAACAAAACATATTGAAATCAGACACCATTTCATAAGGGATTGCAATGAGAAAAGGTTAATTCAAGTAGTTAAAATTGATTCTGAAAAGAATTATGCAGACCTTCTCACCAAAGCTTTTGATTTAGGTAGATTCAAATATCTTGTAGGAGGTATTGGAATGATAAATCTTTGAAAATTATATGTTTTTGTTCATAAAATTAACTGGTATTGGATTTTAAACATGGTACTGCTAGTTTGTCAAAAGGTCCTGTTAGTTCATAATTGGTCCTGCTGAAACAAAATTGCTATGTTTTGTTCATATAAAGGCTTGAATGTTTAAAATGCTATAGATCAAGTGTTTTGCACTTTGTTCTTTTGGTTTGCAACTAACACATTTCAGGTTGATAACAAAACAAGAGTTCTTCCAAACAGAAAGGAGCAACAAAAGTTATATTCATTTCAGGAGAGATAACAATCTCAGGGGAGGAATTAATAGCCCAGAATGGAAGAAAAACCAATTAATGAATGGAAAGACAAGAGCATACAAGATGATGCAGAGTTGAAAAAGATAGAGTTAGATCACATATCTAGAAGGGATGAAGCATTTCTCAAGGAGAAAGTTCTATCTAGATCAAACTAAGAAAGGTTTCAACTCAAAGGCATGACATTAGATGATTTCATTTATTGAACCAATCATCCAAGATTCACAGCATCATTGCCTTTCTAAATTTCCTCCATCCAAGGAAATTGCACCATCTTTGGGCCATCATGGCTTTTGGTATTCAGCTCACCAAGTTTTCTCAAACTTAAGAGTTGGCTAGTCCTTAAGCAAACGGCTTTTGGTAAAGACAAATCAAATCCGTTGATGGTTGATAGTTTACCAAAAACTATATGGTTGTTAACTAACCATACTTAATTGTAAATAGTTAGCTAGTCCATAAGCAAACGGCTTTTGGTAAAGACAAAACAAATCCGTTGATGGTTGATAGTTTACCAAAAACTATATGGTTGTTAACTAACCATACTTAATTGTAAATAGTTAGCTAGTCCTTAAGCAAACGGCTTTTGGTAAAGACAACTCAAATCCGTTGATAGCTGGTAGTTTGCTAAAAACTATAAGGGATTTTTATAAAACTTTCAAAGGTACTGGTAGTTCAAAATTGGTACTGCTAGTATAAAAAGGTACTGCTAGATAGCCGTTGAGCCTGTCAGACAAAGTTTTAGCCGTTGGGCCTGGTAGTTAAAATTAGCCGTTGGGGTAGTTATGTAATTTACTGATGATTATATTATATTATATTTCATATAAAAGATCTTTTTAACCGCCTTTTCATTTACTTATTTTAATCTTTCTTATTGTCGGTTAAAAGTAATTCTCTCATATCTTCTTTCATCAGTCATTATCATAATTCACATACACCTTTCATCTTCTACCAGTACTACCAACAAATCCCACCATCATATTGAAAATTTTCATTATGGCTTCAACAGTTGTTCTAGATTTTGTCCAACGTCACAATCAGTTAGCATTTTTGGAAAAGTCAGAGGATAATGCCTCATTTCATCAAGTAGTGGACTTTTTAAACAACTCCTACATCAGGTTTGCTTTGCTAGTCAATCCCACTATTTATGAAAATCAAATTTTACAATTTTGGCAATCTGCTAAAATTAAAACTTCTGAAAATGGGGACCAAAGAATTAAGGCCAAAGTGGATGGTAAGCATTTGACTCTTACTGAGTCATCCATAAGAAGACATCTTCATTTGGATGATTCTGATGGTATTAGTCAATTACCAGATACTGAAATTTTTGAAAATTTACAAAGAATGGGGTATCATGCTGAGTCTAACAAACTTACTTTTCTGAAAAAGCATCTTACTCCACAATGGAGATTTTTGATTCACACAATCCTTCACTGTTTGAGCCAGAAGAAAACCTCTTGGGAGCAATTTAGTGGCAAC
Source organism: Artemisia tridentata subsp. tridentata (assembly GCA_021014915.2). Lineage (NCBI taxonomy): Eukaryota > Viridiplantae > Streptophyta > Magnoliopsida > Asterales > Asteraceae > Artemisia > Artemisia tridentata. The sequence continues at coordinate 927,511 of CP139509.1, forward strand.
ATGGCCTCTGCTCTCATTTGCTTAGCAACAAACAGAAAATACAACTTTTCTAAATATATTTTTGAAGGATTGATAAACAATGTGAAAATTAAAACAAAGTTTTTGATGTATCCAAGATTTATTGGATGCATCATTGGAAAATTACAACATGTGTTGCTTCCCACAGACTCAGTTTATGAAACACCAAAACTTTCTCACAAAGTATTTTCAAATATGAGAATTGGTTTTAGAGGGGAGGAAGTTCCACTTTTTGATGAAATGGTACCACAAACATCTAGAAAGAACCAACACCATCAGCTGAAACACAATCATCTAGTTCTTCACATGGTTTCATTTCACAAACACATCAAAAATCACCAATACCATCTCCAGTACCATCAGCAACACCACCACAATCACCACATCATATATCACAAACCCAATCACCTCAGACAATGCAAGAACTGAAAGACAAGGTGAAGTTCTTAGAGAATGCTCTTAAAAGTCAAAATGAAGAGATTTTCTAAGTCAACATAAAATTGGTCAAGAGGTAAAGAAATTGGAGGTGAAGTGAAGAAGTTACAGGGTAAAAGATCTGCAAGGGTTGTTTTATCAGTTCTTCAAAGTCAGATGATGATAGGATAGGTCACCTTCAAAAGGGGAGGAAGGATAGTTGAAGATGAGGAACAGGCTCAATTTGAATTCCATGATGGAACTCAAGTTTATGATGAAGAGCCTGTTGGAGCAGGGCAAGAGCCTGCTAGGCCAGAAGAAGAGTCTGCTAGGAGAGAAAGGCTATTGGCTATGGGGTATAAAGGGTCTGCTGAGAAAGTGTACAAGAGAAAGAGGAATTTAGAGCCTCAAGGAATTTGTTTGTTCAGGGAGGATTATGCTGCTGATGAGCAATCTTCTGCTCCATCACAAGATCAAACTCCAAAGGATAAGGGCAAAGTATTCTGATTGAAGATGAGCCAAAGTCCAAGAAGTTGAAAAGAACTCAGCAAATACAGATGGCTTTAGGAGAAGAAGAGGCCAAAAGAGTTCAAGAAGAAGAGCTAAAAGCTAGAGAAGCTTCAAGAATTCTTGAAGTAATGAAAGAGCAGAAAGATGCTGAAGATGCTGCTCAAGCTCTTCTTGATTCTCAAGCTGCACAAATATTTGATGCACAACTACAATGGATTATCTCTATTGATCCAATTGTAAGAGGTCAAGCTTCTGTGTATGTGGATGATGAGTCTCTCAGTGTAGAAGAGAAGACAGCCAAGCTTGAAGAATTCATCACCAAAAAGTATAGAGAAGAAGCCTTAAATGATGTATTTCAACAGATCATGCAATATAAGGAGAAAGGGTTTAAACTGCCACATGATCAGAAAGAGCAGATGAAGTTCTTCAAGTTATATCTGAAAAGGTCAGCAAATTGGAAGGATCATCAACTCAAAAGAAAATCATTTGAAGAGTTGCAGCATCTATACATTGAAGCCTACAAGAAGAACCACTGCACCCCTCCTGAACACACACAAGAAAGGTCTTCAAAGAAGAAGAAAGATGCTCAGAAGAAAGAAGTAGCAAAATTGGACACTGATGAAGCGAAAAGTGTACCGCTTTTAAGGGGTCATTTAAGCCCTAAATCGTATTTATTTGATCAAATATTGCCCTAAATCGTTCCTTTTGTCATTTTAGGTACTTTTGAGGAGAAATCTGGAAAAGGAGGCATTTTGGACGTTTTTGGAGCATAAAAGTGAAGAAAACGACAAAGTCTCAAAATTGTGCTGAAAGTTACCTTTGACGGCGTCAGATTTTACTCTGGACGGCGTCATGGCTTGGCAAGAAAAGGTGGACGTGAAATTTACTCATGATAAGCCAGTGAAAATAGCATGTGAATTCTGACGGCGTCACGCTTTAACCTGATCAAGGGCGTCACGGCTTAATTCAAAGAGGGACGGCGTCACGTTCAAGGTCTGACGGCGTCAACCCTTGATAAGCCAGAATGGATTTTTGGAGAGCTAAAGAGGGACGGCGTCAAGGAGGCCATCCGGGAACCCTAGAAGCGGCGAGGTGACGGCATCACAATCCATAAGGTGACGCCGTCAGATCCAAAAGTCTATATATAGTTTTCTAATTTTTTGTCATTAGTGTGGGACTTAGAGTGTGGAATTTTGGGAGAAAACCCTAAGATGATTTTAGCTTCTTTTTCAAGGCTTTTTGCCTTGAGATCTTCCATGTTACATTGAAGATAAGTTATCAATTAATCATTCAATATGTCTATGTGTTGTTTGATTTTATCTTATTCTTGTCTTTTGATTAACATGTTAGGCTAGATTTATCTTGTGTTTGCTTAGATCTAATGAAACCTAGCTATTGATTATTGGTTATTAGTGTGTTATTAGTTGTATTGGATGATTGTTTATCTATGTTAGGCTTAAGAAAACTGGCTAACTTCCTATTCGGTAACTTGCTTGAACGTCTTAAGAAACATGAACCAAATGCGTACTAAAGGTTTTTATGGTTGTATTTAATGCACAAGCGAATTCTAGTGATCCCATGTTAGGAGCTTCCTAGCCGGCTCGACATAGGAGTGAAGTAGGAGCTTGTAGAGTTGGGGAAGTACGTACGCCACCCCACGATTGGTATTAAGGAATACACCCGTCATCCACGCAACTAATACACACTAATCAACCGGTAAAAGATAGTTAGGGAGTAAGGAAATCTAAGTGAACACATTTCTCTACACATAAGTTTCTCACCAACTTTTTATTTTCAGTTATTTATTTTATTTGCATTCGTAGTAATTTGGGTTAGTTGACTAGCAACTAATTCCGCCCACTCTTTCAAACCCGAGATTTTACTTGCTTTCATAAAAAAATATAAAAACATAAAAAGAATCTTCCTCAACCCTTAGACCTAATTAGAGTAGCCTTTCATACCTAACGAACACTATTCCCTGTGGAGAACGATCAATCCCCCGTACTTACCACTACACTATACTACATCGGTCAGGTACACTGCCTGGTGGGGTTGTAAGCCTCTTGAGATCCCTCGAGAGGTAAAACCTGTTGTAAGGTTGCAAAACCCACGCATCAGACACAGAGCAAGTAAGTAAAATGTTGATTACTTTTCCTACTATCATACATGCTGATCCAATTAGGTCTAGACACCCTATAATTGATTGGGAAATACACCATGATAGATTTGGTAAGTCATGGAAAATATCAAGGGTTGGAGGACAGTCTGCTATCTTTAAGAATTTTGAAAATCTAGTTAGAGCATCTGACAGAGCAGATTTAGAAGAATTGTGGAATCTAGTGCAGATAAGGCTAGCCACAAATTCTAGCAATGATGTTAAGGAACAGGAATTATGGGTTGAATTCAATAGGATGTATGATCCTGATCCCAAAGATGATTATTGGAAGTTTCCATATTATGATCCTACAACAACCTGGGAATTCCTAAGTCATTGCAGTATTCATCATTTGTACACATCAAGTGGGATTGAACTCTTCATGTTGGCTGAGAAAGAGTATCCACTTAGTTATGAAGTGCTCTCAACTATGATCTCCAAGAGGTTAAGGTGTGACAAAGATGATGAGAACTCAGAAATTGTTCAAGGTTTGCTAAGGAGCATATTTGAACAATGTGAAAGAAAAAGGAAGGATAGAAAGTAAAGGTTTTTGGAAGAGTTCCCTCAAATCCTCAAGGTATGTATTTTATTCATCAGAAACTTGTGTATTTTAATGGAAATAACAAGTTTAGGGGAGGATTGTTGGGAATAAAATGATCAAAGTCAAAGTGCCTGCCAATGATGAGAAGAGCCTGCTAGTTGATTTTGAACAAGTATGAAGATGTTCTACCAGTACCTTCTGGGTAGAAGGTACTGCTGGTTGATGAAGAGCCTGCCAAGCTTATGTCAAGTCGATTAGATATTTTGTAATAGATATTTAGTTGAATTATTAGTCTTTGTACATTGTTATACGTTATGTAGAAGTAGATTAGTCTTCTGTGGTGACAGAAGAATATTATCAGAGTTGTACATGGGTAATTGTATTTAATTGTAGGCGCAAATATAGTCAAATTATAGTATAATACTCTTCCACTTGACAACATGTAATAAGATATCCTTATCTTATAAAAGGATATCTTAGTCACTACTTCATGCATGCATCTTCACGAACCAATTAACCAAAAACAAACTATCTCTCAAGTAACTTAGTTACTTCAAATCACAAATCCTTTTACAATATAGATTCAAGATTACTTTGTAATCCTGGTGATATTTAGATCATCCGTATTATTTCATCAATAATATTGAATCGTTTTGTGTTAACCAAAGTTGTGTTCTTTGTTCATTACATTCACTCGTTCACTTAAACTCACCACCTTGTGTTCTTTTAAAGTGTGTTGTAGTAGATTCCGCATGCTAAACACATTCAATACATAAATATCTCAAGAACATAACAAAAACGTTCCACACATCATAACTCTTAAAACACATCTTAATTATCTAAAGATCCAACAAAAATGTCTCAACCACCTCACTTCAATTACTACTATCAACTACAGCAATATCCTCAACAACAGCAATATCATCCTCAGTATCAACAACAACAAGCATTCGTGCAACAGCATCAATTTCTCTCTCCACCACAAGTATCCCCACAACAAATCATGCAACAGAATCAAATGCTGAACAATCCATCCTACTCCAGAGAACCACATTGGTTTAACAAGATGTGTGAGGCAATCAGCAGTCAGCAATCCCGACATGAAGCTGGGAATCAGGATACTCCACTTATGCTGACACCTGGTAACTATGTGCAGTGGGCTAGTAGATTTCTCAGATTCATTGAACTCCGTAAACCCCATGGGAAATATCTTAAGCAAGCCATTGAAGAAGGACCCTTTCCAATTCCAGTAACTGTTGTTCAAGGAACTACAGAAAGAGATGAAACATCAACTCCCATTGCTGTCGCTAACTACACAACTGAACAAACACTGCAACAAGAAGCAAATCAGTTGGCAATGTCTTACATACTTCAGGGGATTCCTAATCCTATTTACCGAAGTATTGATGCTCAAAAGACTGCCAAAGACATGTGGGAACATGTGCATCTTCTTATGGAAGGAACTGAGTTAAATCAAGAAGATCTTGAGTCAAAGCTTTACATGGAATACAACAATTTCATCATGGAACCAGGGGAGACAATTGAATCATACTACCACCGTTTCACAAATGTTGTAAATGACCTCGATCGTCATGACATCAAGTTACCTAAGATTGCTATCAACTCAAAATTTCTGGGTTGCCTTGGACCCGAATGGCAAAAATATGCAACATTTGTCAGGCAAACTAAGAAGATTGGTGAAGTCAAGTATGGACTTATGTATGACTTTCTGAAACAACATCAATCTGAGGTAGATAAGGAAGTTGCAGCACGAGGCGGTTTCATACTAGCACCAACACCTAACTCACTTGCTCTCGTTGCTCAATCCAACTTTCAACTACCAAACCAGGAATTTAGTCAATCATCTTTACAACCGAGTTTTCAACCACAACCTTCTAACCAAATCATCCCATATGAAGCACCATCACAATACTCTGACAACCAAATGGTTCCATATAACAACTCAGATTCCATGTTGTACTCAAACACTGATTATGATGAAGAAGAGGATGCCTTCAACTCTCTTAATGAAGCATTTGGATTAATTGCTAAGGCATTTGGCAAGTTCACCAAATCCAACAACCGTCTTCGTTCATCTTCCAACACCAGGAATCAAGCTGTTATTCATGATGGCAGAGTGGAAATTCAAAATCGGTCTTCAGGCAGATATGGTTCAGGAAACAGTGGAAACTACGGGTCTCAGAGGTTTCAGTCAGGAGGGAATAGGTTCAATTCTGCAGGGGGTAACAGGAACAGTGTGGGAAATACACAAAGCAGAAATCAGATGGCTGGGAATGCACAGAAAGGCATTGCAAACACTTCAATCACGTGCTACAACTATGGTTGGATTGGTCACATGGCTAATGCATGTCCAAAGCCTCATACTATGGGCAGTGCATATCACAAAGAAGCTCTTCTAATGGCTCTCAAAGATGAAAAGGCAGCAGGAATGGTGACACAGAATGAACAAAGCTTCACGGCAAATGCTGCATCTGATGATGAAATGGAAGATCTTGAAGCAAATGCTGCAGTAATGCTCATGGCAAACATGCAAGAGATGAACATGTCCAAGACAGACCCGGTCTATGGCACCGATGGTCTATCTCAGGTACCTGACCCACAATGTCTTATACATGAAATTGCTTCACCATCTGCATCTTCATCAACAAATGACAATTCTGTTCAACATGATTCATCATTCTCATCTCCATTAGATGATCCAATAACCACTGTTGTATCATTTGATGATAATAAAACTGTCGTTTCATTTGATGATCCTATTGAAGATGAAAATTTGGATCATCTTGAACAAAATGATCCTTTGCCTGATCAAGATTCAGAGCTTCAGGCCTTGTTAATGACTACCCAATCACAAATTGAAAAATGCAATGAAATCAATAAAAATCTGAAAGAGAAAATTGCATTGTTAACGAAGGACAATGAGTGCTATAAACTACAACTTTCAGGATATCAAAAACAAGAAAAACGTGAAAAAGGTTTTGAGATTGCTTTCCAAAAAGAGTATGTCAAAGTTCAAAATTTAGAACATCAAGTTCGTGAGCTAACCATTTCTAAGGCTGAGCTTCTCTCTCAACAAGAAAAGGATCAATTTGAATTCAAAAAACAAATTAATTCTTTAAATTCTGAGCTGTTAAAAACTCAATATGAGCTTTCAAAATCTCAAAATAATCTTCTTGAAGAAAAGCAAGCCTCAAGTAAACGCGTCAACTCATATCTTGAAGAAATTGTCGTTTTGGAATCCAAACTTAAAGAGTTTCAAACTATTGTATACAAAAATGGTGAATCCATAACTCAAATTCAAAGGCTATCGGTAAAACCAGTTCCGAAAGGATTTGGATTTGCTATTGGCAGTGACCAACCACATTTTCTTTCTAAAGCACTCAGCAAAAATCCCAAGTTGTACAATGCAGAATTATTACTTGATGATACCTTTCAAACAGTTGTTGTGCTTGGTAATGATGAAGAAATTGAAATTCTTGAACGTCAAAAAGAACTTGAGAGTCGACCAAAAACTGAAAAAGATTTTTCCAGAGTTCATCATGATTATAATGCAAAACGTCAAATCAAATTTGTCCCCTCAAAGGATGAAACAGAACAAACGTTTGTTAACACAAACATACATGCTTCACCTACAATACTTCCTGTTTCCAAAAATGTTGCACATTTCAAGGATTCTTTGACTGAGGACGATGATGTTAATCCAAAATTACCAGAAAGTAAATTATTTCGATATTTTGATATAATTATGGAAGACATATTTTTCTTGGAAAATGAAATTGAGTTTAATTCTCAAATCGAAGTCTCTACTTTTCTTTCCCCAGTCGCGAAAGAAAAGCGAGACATTCTTCAAAAGAAAATTCTCCCTCATGTCAAACATCTAAAGAAATATGCAACACAATGGGAACAAGAATTATTCACGGAAGTTGCATCTATGAAGGGTATTTTGAAGGAACAAGATGACAAACTTCAAAAACAAAAACATCAAAAGAATACTTTGAAAAATGAAAATGATCGACTCTTAGAAAAAGTTATGTGTTATGACGTTGTTTATGTGATTATGAATTCGCTTTATGTGTCATGCAATGAATTACTTGTGAATGATCATGCGATAAATGTTGAGATGTTGCAAATAGAGATAGCAAATTTGGTCAAAGAGAATGAGGATCTTCGACAAATCAACAATGATGTGGAAAACAAAGTTTTTAATATTCAAAAAAGGCTTGATTGGTGTCAAAATAAAAGTGCTGAATTTGAACTAAAATTGCAAAATCTCATAGGATCTTTATCATTTCAAAACAGTCATGTTTCTGAAAATCATACGGAAACAAAGACTTTCTTAAAACTTAAACTGTTTCAAAATGAAAAGGAACTAGATGAAATTCTTCAAAACAGAAATGACACAGTCCGCCTCAACAGAAAATTAGATTCACAAAATCAAGAATTCCAACACATCATTGTTGATCTAAAGAATAAAATCAGAGTTTTAGACAAAGGCAAAGCAAATGTTCATAAGATTGCCCCAGGGATGTATGTAGTAGACAATGCAATTACCCAAGCATCAGACTCAACCACTAATGCAAACACTTCTACTTCCACAGGACTAGATACTATCTCTAAGGCTAGCAATTCCAAGACTCCCAAGAAACAACAGAAGAGTAGAGTCAGGAAGTCTAGGAATGGATCATCTAAGTCTTCAGAAGTTAAAGAAAGTAGTTTGAATAACACAGATGTAATGTCAGGAATAGAATCGACCTTAGCTAAGTCTAATTCTAAGAATGATGTAACAGATGTTGAATCTATGAATGATAAAGTTGATGTTATGATTGATGCTAGTTGTATTGTTTGTCATGCTAGTATATTATCTGGTAACCATCAAAATTGCATTGCTAAAACTCTGTTAAAATGAAAAAAGAAACGAACTAGTGGCTCTTCCTCTAGGCTCAAAACTGTTGCCAAGTCCATTTTAGGGAAACCACCACTAGTTGTTTCTGAGCAAACCATTGTAACACCCATAGCCAAACCTAAGACAACCAAATCACCTAGTACATTCATTAGGAAAAAGGCTGAGATTAGTTGGACATGGCAACGTTGGTTACAAAACACTGCAAGCTTTAAATGGGTTCCAAAGATAATTAAATCCTGTGTTTCTAACCCAACGGGTCCAACCGTTACCAATTCTCCACCTGTTTCTAATATTTGTGATGCAGGTGATCCAAATTGTCCTCTGGATTGTTGATAGCGGGTGCTCCCGACACATGACCGGCAATCTCAAGCTTCTTACAAACTTTATCGCAAAGTTCATCGGAACGGTCAGATTCGGGAATGATCACTTCGCAGCAATAATGGGCTATGGAGATTATGTTAATGGGAACATCGAGATCAGTCGTGTATACTATGTTGAAGGCCTTGGTCACAATTTATTCTCAGTGGGACAATTCTGTGACGGAGACTTAGAAGTAGCATTTAGGGAGAAAACTTGCTTCATTCGTGATCTTCAAGGAAATGATTTGATGAAAGGAAGACGCGGAACCAGTCTATACACCATATCCTTTGAAGGCATGACAGCTTCATCTCCTATTTGTTTACTCTCCAAGGCTACTCCCACAAAGGCTTGGTTATGGCATAAAAGATTGTCTCATCTCAATTTCAAAACCATGACTAACCTTGCAATTGCAAGGCATAAATTGGTTGACGGATTACCCAAATTCAGATATGCCAAAGATCATTTGTGTTCTGCATGTGAACAAAGGAAAAGTCACCATGCTCACTTTCCTCCCAAAACAGAACACAACACAGATCATGTCCTCCAGCTGCAACATATGGATTTGTGTGGTCCAATGCGGGTTTAAACTACTAACGGGAAAAGGTATATTTTGGTAATAGTGGATGATTACTCACGATGGACATGGGTCTACTTTCTTCGGACAAAAGATCAAGTTCCGTCAATGGTCATCACGTTTCTCACAAAGATTCAAGTTCAAGTCCGTAACACCGTCAGGATTATTCGAACAGACAACGGTACTGAATTTAAGAATCAAACCCTTCGGGAATACACTGAGAAGCATGGGATTGTTCATCAATATTCAATTGCTCGCACTCCCGAACAGAATGGTGTAGTTGAAAGACGAAACCATACGCTTGTGGAAGCAGCTAGAACAATGTTGATCAATGCTCAATTACTAGATTACCTTTGGGCTGAAGCTGTTAATACTGCATGTTACACTCAGAACCGCGGCATGATCAACAGACGACACAATAAAACTCCATATGAGCTTATTCAAGGCAGAAAACCAAATATCAACTACTTTCATGTCTTTGGAGCACTGTGTTACCCGAAGAATGATAGAGATGATCTTGGTAAACTTAAGGCTAAAGCAGATATTGGGATATTCATTGGCTACTGTGAAAATTCTAAGGGATATAGAATTTGGAATCGTCGGACCGGGGAAATTCAAGAGACTATACACGCAAATTTTGATGAACTCACGGACATGGCTTCTGAGCAAGACCGCTTAGAACCCGAACATAACCGTCTAAACTTCCCTGAATCTTCGGCTGCACCTTTACCTTTTAACAGGAAAGATCTGGAAGATTTGTTTGCACCAATGTTTGATGAAGTTTGTGTTCATAGTGCATCAGATGCTTCCACCAGTTCCGCTGCTCAACATATCCATAATGAAGCACCTGATCAATCTGCAACCACTTCTACAGCAGTTGATAACAACGCACCTCAACCTGAACCTTCATCACCCATGGCTCAGACACCTCCACCTGCAGTTGAAGATTCTTCCCCCACTTCTAACCACGTTCCCACACCTTCAGATTATGACGAAAATGCATTCTTCAATCCATTTGCTCCACAACCAATCATTCCAGAACCAGGAGAATCATCCTCGAGCAATATGGACCCGTCAGATCACCAAAACAATATTCAACATTTTCCATCCACCCACAAATGGACAAGAGATCATCCCTTGGTAAATATAATTGGAAATCCTAACAATCCAGTCATCACAAGATAAAAACTTCACTCAGATAGTGAACACTGCATGTATGCACTCACTGTCTGTCAATCTGAACCTAAAAACATCAAAGAAGCCCTTACATATGACAACTGGATTGAATCCATGCAAGAAGAACTGGAACAATTCAAACGTTTGGAAGTTTAGGAATTAGTTGAAAGACCAGATGGAGTTTCTGTTGTTGGATTGAAATGGATTTGGAAGAACAAGCTGGGTGCAGATGGCACAGTGATTCGTAACAAGACCCGACTGGTAGCAAAAGGGTATAGCCAAGAAGAGGGTATTGACTTCGAGGAATCGTTTGCTCCAGTAGCTCGGATTGAGGCAGTTCGAATGTTTCTGGCATACGCAGCCCACAAGAATATCACAGTCTATCAGATGGATGTGAAGACGGCATTTCTCAATGGACAACTCCGAGAAGAGGTGTACGTGTCACAACCAGAAGGCTTCGTGGATCCAGATCATCCAAACCATGTATATCGGCTTAAGAAAGCCCTATACGGCCTTAAACAAGCCCCGAGGGCGCTGACCATGCTGGGTGCTTAGACACAAGGAAAAGTACATCCGGAGGAACACAGTTTTTGGGTGACAAGCTAGTCTCTTGGCAGTCAAAGAAGCAAGATTGTACCTCCCTGTCTTCAACAGAATCTGAGTATGTAGCCATGTCTGCCTGTTGTGCTCAAGTCATCTGGATGAGATCACAACTGATGGACTACGGTTACATATTCAACAAGATTCTGATGTATTGCGACTCCAAGAGTGCCATTGCCATTTCATGCAACACAGTACAACATTCGAAGTCCAAGCATATTGATCTCCGGTACCATTTCATCAAGGAACACGTGGAAAAGGGTACTGTTGAATTATACTTTGTGGGAACTGAACACCAACTGGCGGATCTGTTCACAAAAGCCTTGCCTCATGCAAGATTTGTGGATCTGGTTCACCGGATTGGTATGAGATGTTTGACGCCAAATGATTTGGAAAAGTTTCTTAAAAACAATTAAAAAAGTCAAACATCTCCAAACATCTTTGTAAATACTTTCTCAAAAAAAAAAAAAAAAAAAAAAAATGTGTGTGCAAGTACAAACCCTTATTCAACATTTTGTTCTTATTAAACCGTCTTTATTTATTTCTGAACAAATTTTGAGGGGGAGACACAAAATTTCACAAATTTTTTAAAATTTGTACTTGCATGTTTTCTGTAACACTGTTGCTTCGTATTGGTTATGATGGTATATCCTAAGGCTTATTTTCTAAATGGTTAGGACTTTGATGGTAACAACATAAGTTTAGAGGACCATAATTGCTAAAAATTGAAAATCGTTTGGTTAGGATTAATTGTGCTAAATATTGAGGTTAAGGGACTAATTGTGAAAAAAGGTTAAAAGTTAAAAGTAAAGAGTTAATGCCCTCTGACATAACTGCGTTATTCATTTACTTTCACTGCCATACCTGTCTCTCGCATTTACTTCCATTCAACAACCTAATCAAAGGCTATCATTGATTATGATCATCCGTTCAAGTTTTCACTAATCTGTGAGTGTTTTTATGAATATTAAGTGATTATAACAAACGGTTTTCAAGGAATTAGAGATCCAACGGTGGATTTTGTGTGTAATGATTATTCATAATTCTAGGTTTTGCGTAGATTTGGGGATTTTTAATCCTATGTGTTATGTATGATAATGATTGTACTTCTGTGTTTAGAACATGATTGTATAACATATATGCATGCTTAATCGTACCAGAAATCCATATGAATGTTTATTCTTGAATTTAGGGTTTATGTTCATAATTTGGGGAAAATCGTATGCGAATGTTTTGGTGTAATTAGAGAGTTGTTATGTTGTTGTTATGATATGAATTGAACATGTGTTGCCTCAGATTAAGCCCAGAAACATCAATTAGCCGTTAATTGAAATTTAGGGTTTATGAAGAACACGATGCACAAGCAGTTTGATTCTAGAGATTGTGTGGTTAATTCATGTTATAACTTGGACATAATGCGTAGAATAGCTATGTGAATCCATTGCAATTGGCATGATATCAATAATTTGTGTAAAAAAGATGCGTAGAAAAATCTAGGTGAAAAATCGTCGTCAAACGGGTTTCGGAATTTCTTGTATAAGATATTCTCGAATTTGCAATTGCTTTCGCAATTGTCATTTGCTCTCGCATTTGCCATTGCTCTCGCAATTGGTGGTTGCTATCGCAAATGGTAATTGCTCTCGCAATTGAAAAAAAAAAAAAAAAACTTTTCTCGCAATTGGACTTTCTCTCGCATTTGACAATTTTTCTCGCAATTGGTATTTTCTCTCGCAATTGGTAATTTCTCTCGCATTTGTCAAAGTCTCTCGCATTTGACAACTGCCTTCGAAATTACAAATTTCCAAAGAAATTACAAATTTCCTTAAGTCTTGTCAAATTAAAGAGAAGGTTTCTTATGCAAATTAAAATGATCAATTCATAGTCTAACAATTGCAAAGTCATGTTAATAAAGGATGTTATGTGCAAACACTTAGTCTCATCTAATGCTAACACACATATATCCTGCAAATTGGTTTCATAATGCTGTTTCAGATTATCCACAATGTCTTCACAACAACAACAACAACCACTTCCATTGATCACCAAAGCTGAATTATTCCCACAAGGATTCACGGCTAAGTATGGCAAGAACAATTCAAGAGTTGTCTTTGACAACATCAAGTGTGTTGAACCAAGTTGTCGCATTGTTATTGAAATCCTCAAAAGACATGAATGCCGTAGTATTTGGGAGGATTCAGATAGTATTCCTGAGTTATACATCCATCAGATGTGGAGCACTATCAACCCTGATGACAGTGACAAATTCTTCACATGCACTCTTGACAGAAAACAAGTCAAAGTCACACTAGCACATCTACGTGAAGCTTTATCTCTACCTAATCCACCGGATATCTCACGACAATACTGGCCTTCACCCACTGAACAAGACATTCTCAACTTTCTCATTGGCATTGGATATGATGTAGATCTCAATCTTCCACTCAACATTATCTCAAATATCAATGCTAAGTCCATTCCTCAACCATGGAGAGCAATGTACTACATTCTGATTCGATCAGTGTCTGGAAGAGACAGTGGTCACGAACATCCCAGACTTTCTCATGCTCAACTCTTCTGGGGAATTGTTACCAAACATAACCTTGATTTTGCTGCTATTATCTGGGAAGATCTTATGTTTCAAATACGGGCTCAGTATAAAAAAACCATTGACTAAAATTCCATTTGTCCATTACACTAAGTTGCTGATCAGTCTTCTCCTTGATAAGAATCATGATATTTCTAATCGACCCGAAGACAGAGAAAGACATGTGATAAAGATGGACACGGATTTCAAATCAGTATACTTTCCAAAGGATAGCACTCACAAACAAGGTCTTAAGCTGTTTGAGGTTCTACTTACTGATGAGGTCAAGGAAACTCCTGCTTACGAAGATTACATTCAGGCTTATGAAAAGAAGCTTGTCGGCATAACTAAACTGACTGAGGGAACAGGTTCTTCCAAGACTCGTTCCAAAAGTAGTAGAGCTAGTAAAACTGGAAGTGCATCGAGTGCTTCAAAAAGACAACCCCCAAGCAAGAGGAGAATTATAAAGACTGCTCCAAAACCAAAAGTTGAAGACATTGGTATTCGTGATGAATCTTCTGAATCCTCTGAAGACACTGAACCTGAATTGGAAATACTTAATGAGAAAGAAGCTGAGTTTCAAACACAGCTTGACATAGAGAATGCAGCTAAGGCAAGTATTATACAAAAGAAGATTGATGAAGAAAAGAGAGCAGCTCTACATATAAGAGTAATGAGGGAATTGGAAGAAAAGAAGAAGGAAGAAATTGCTAAGGGAGCAGGAGGATCAGGAGTCTCTCCAGCACCAGTTTCAACCCCTAATCCGGTTAATCAACCCGGTGACTCAAAAACTTCCACAGTTCAGCCAGATACGGTTAATCAACCCGATATGGCTACATCTACGGTTCCCCCTCCTCAATCAAGCTCGGTTAATCAACCCGACTTGGAGAATCAAACACATTCTGAATCAGAAAAGATAGTCTTCACAGAAAATGAAATTTCAGATTCAATGTTTGATGACATCCCACATCAAGAGGAGTGATATGTGTCTAAATACACATATATTTCTCCCGGTTTAAACCCACATAAACGACCAAAAACACACAAATGACTCACAAAATGGTACAAATATCATGAAAATGTGTTTTTATGTGATTCAGGTACAAAAGATTGGAAAACAAGTGAAAAACACACAAAGTTTACACAATTGTCATTTTCAGTCCCTGGAGTTTCACAAATTGTCAAAACTAGTCCTTGAAGGTTTTAAATAAATGAAAAGTCAACTTAAGTCCTTGGGAAACAAAAAAAATGTTCACAAATAGTCCCTGGATAAAAGTTTACACAACTTGGCAACTTTTACCCCTCAAGTATCAAAATTGGCAAAAATGGTCCCTGGGTATTATAAAACTTGAAATTTCACAAAATACCCTTGTACTATGCATGAACTTACAATTTGGAACTTTATTGATAGCTTTTGGGAATTTACAAAACAAGTCCCTCTAAAATCCAAATTTACATATTAGGTCCCTAAAGTTTATAAAATGCAAAAAAAAAAAATACAACTTTGGTCCTTGTGTAATTGTTTTATGACAGTTGTTTAGTCCCTTGAAGATAGTTTGGAAGATGACAACTCAGCCCCTCAACTATGCATAAATTACAAGCTTGGTCCCTATGCTTATTTAAACTACCAAATTCGGACCCTCAATAAATAAATAACCCAACCCTTTTAATACAAACCCAACCCAATCCTTATTATTTACCCAACCCAGTTATTTCCCCAAGCCCAATTAAAATAAGCCCAACCCCAACACTGAGTTTAACAACTCAGTCAAACCATGGTTTGACCCTTCTTCCTAAACCACCAATCCCGCCAATACCAGACACTCACCCCCCCAGCTCACCAAAACCACTAACCACCTCATTCCCCCTCCTCCTACACGCTACCTAACATTGCCAAACGCAATTAATGCGTCCTCCCCACTCCCACTAGCTAAATCAGAGATAAAACACCATTTGTCCTGTTTCCCGCCAAAATTACAAGTGGACGAAGGAGATTAAATTAGAGCAATTCAAGGGTGGGGATATGTTCAAGGATGTCGACAATGTATTTCCCATTTCAATTTAGTATATATAGATAGCTTTGTAAGCCAATTTTGGCAAGTAGGTAAATTAGCATAATTCGTATTTTTCATTTCCAGTAGTTGTACTTTGTAATTTCAAATTTCATCAATCAATACAAGTTAAAATTAGTGTATTTGTTGTTGTTCTTTGTTAAATTGTCAATAGTTAATGATCATTACAAGTTTTCTGAATTTCATGTTGAACTGAGAAATCAAACTTAAATAAGTAGTATTGAATCAGCTTCTCAGTTGTTTCTAATAGCTTATATAAGCTTTATATAGCTTATTGTAAGTGTATTGTAGTGTAATTCTGTTCTATTCAAAGATTTGAAGAAAAGTCAACCATGGTCAACATAAGCTCCAATAAGCTGATTCTTGGTGGATAAGCTATTCAGGAAGCTTTTCTTGGGTTTCTAGCTTGTTTCTGACAAGCTAGAGTGGTTCTAGTTCATTGTTCTTGGTTCCATTAGCAGGATCAGTTGTAAGCAAAATTTCTAGTTTCATTTAGTTTTCTAAGTTATTGTATAATAACTTATTTCTAGCTTATCTTTGTTGTTTTCAGCTTATTAATAGTTCTTAGATATATTTCAGTTGTATTCCTTCAGTAGATCATATTAAATTGTCACTGTCTTAATTTTTACTTAAAAACTTAGAAAAACCAAAATCAGTCACATATAGCATAGCTTAGTTAGTTGCTTAATTTTGTTTTAAAAGTTGATTAATATAGTTAATATAAGTCATCTAATTAGTAATAATCAGAATTCATAGGTTAAATTTGTGTTTCCTAGTTCAAAATCAAAACAGACACACCTTAAATGGGTGTTTGGTTCAAGCTAGTCAACTGGTCAAACTTGTGTGTACTGTACATTTGCATTAATCCCAACTTTGTTCCAGTATAAATAAGCCAATATAAGCTGAATTTAAGTGCTAAGTAGCCATTTAGATCAGTTTAGTAATTTTGTGCAACCTGTGTCAATTTCAGCCCAAATAGAGACCAAATAAGCCATATCTTGCCATAAGCTAATTCAGCCTTCAAACATGGCATTTCTGAGTTCCCTTAGACTCTATTAGAAGTAATCAAAAGGTGGTTTAAGGTGTTTTTGGCTTGTGCATTTTCTGCACAGAACCTGCAAACAGCAGACTCAATCTTTTTTGTTGCTGATCTTGGATCAAATTAGGGTCCAATTGGGTAGATTCTGATGGGGCTTTTTAGGTTTTTAGATAGCCAGTAATATCACCTTGCTTTTGCCCCCATAATCTTCATCTTATCTGCTTATTGGATTGCTTAATCTAGCCTGCAAGTTGGAGCATTTTCTGAATTTTCTGCATAAGGTTTTGTTGCAGCTAAGTGCTTATCTTGCTCAATTCTTGTGCTTATTTGCAATTTTAAGTTGTTTTGAGTTTATTTTAGTATATTAATATATTTCTGAGCAGTTGGTTAATTTTAGTGCTCATTAGCTTATTTTTGGGCTTATTCACAACTGCTTATTAGCCCAAATCTGCTTATCAGGCTTATTAAACTTCCACTTTTATTTTTCTTAGCTTTCTAATAATATTTTAGAATTATCTGTAAAGTTTCATAATTTTTTGAATAGTTTTGATATTTTTAATCCTTTTAATTAGTTTATGATAGTAATTAAATCATAATAAATAAAATAATAATCAGAAAAATATAATTCCAATTTTCATAATTTTATTTTGTAATTTTTAATCTAGGAAAAATATAATTATATTTTTAGGCATTAAGAAAATCAAAAATAGAAATAAAGTGATAGCTTCTATTTAATAGAATTTATCTTTTTAAATTTTAATTAAGTAATTTTCATTTTTATAATTTTCTTAGCTTTTTCTCATCTTATAATATTTTTAGAAAAAGTTTTAGAATTTTCTTTGTTTATTTAGTATTTTTTATAAATTTAAATAGTTTAATAAGTAATTAAAATAATAAATAATTAATAATAATTAAATAAAAAATTATAAAAAAATATAATTTAAGTTTTTAAATAAGTTTTAAGTCATTTTACATTTTTAGGTTTTAAATTTTATAAATTTCAGTTTTTGTCCCATTTTAGATTTATTGTTACGCGTTTTAGTTTATTTTTATTCGCGTTTAATATTATTGTGCATATCTGTTTTAATTTGTTATTTAGAATTGTTAAATAAAGCAAAATCAAAAATATCTGATTCATCAATCACTCTAATCCAAAGCTTTTCACAGTTTTCCATTCACACCTCGTTGGGAAACGACCCAGGTGATCACTTGCCTGGTTTCACACTACACACGAGCATCCGGTTCTGAGACTATTTATATTTATATATAAGTGTGTTTCAGGACGGATCAAGGAGGTACATCACCATGATGACACTGGTGAATGGGGAAATTCTGATGAAGAAAAGGAAATTACTGGAAAGGCTACAGAAGCTGCAAATGAGCTGGAGGCACTTGCTGAAACAGAAAGGAAAAGGAAGGAAGAAGTGGAAAGGAAACAAAAGGAGGATGATGAAGCCGATAACTACATTATCTCTCCACTTCATGATCCTATGGATATTAATAAGTCTCCTCAACAACAACCACGAGATCAAACTCCTCCCATTCCTTCTCCCAAACCTACCACACCTCCTAATTCACCTCCCAAGCATCCAACTCCTCCAGTATCACCCATCAACTCTCCAAAACCTCCATCTTCATCTCACAGGGATCCTACACCTCCTAATTCTTCATCATCTATACCTTCACTCACTCCATCACCATCAAAATCACCATCACCTAAAGGCAAAGCAACAATGGCAGATAGAATTAGAACAGTCATGAAAGGCAAACATGTCAGTAAAATCGCCAAAGTCACAAGAGTTGAAGTCCTCTCACCCATATCCAGGCAAATAAAGAAAGCAGCCAAACTTGCTCAAGCAAGAAAAGAGAGCAAGTTGCAAGAACAAATGACAGAGATGAAAAACCTTGTCAAGGATCTGTCTGATCAAGTCAAGGAGATGCAGCAAACAAAGCAGAATATGGATGAGTTTCTTACTTTTGATATAGAAGATAATATCAAAACTAAGACAAGACATTATGTCAAACGCTTCACTGCTGATCTTCAGAAAAATATTAACGAGCATGTCAATGCTCAACTTGATGTCAAGGTCAAAGAAGCAATCATCTCCAATTCTGGCTTCAAGCAACTCAAAGACTTCACCACTGAAGAACTCAAACTTGAACTTCTCAACAGATTCCATGCTATGACATCTCCTTCTCCTGAAGATATCAGTCTCATCAAGTCTATTGAAGCACACATTGAGAAGGTTTCTTGCAAAGTTGCTGCTGATAAGGGTAAAAGGATTCATGATGACGACAATGAGGACCAAGATCCAAATCCCACACAGAAGAAACAAAAGACTGGGAGTGGATCTGGTATTCATATTCAGGAACCAACAGAAAAGAAAACTTCTTCACCACCTCCAAAACACCAAGAATCTGGTCCTAAGGAAACTGAGCATCACTTTGAACATTTCATAAATGAAGATATTGAGTTTCAACCTCAAGATGATCCACTCCAACCACCTCCAAAACCAGCAAAGTCTAAACCTTCCAGCAGTTAGAAACCTTCTGAAGAACCAGCTGTGGTAACATGGTTGGATACTGATGAAGATCTACAAGGAAATGACTGGTTCGACCATCTTGCAAAGGCTCAGGTCAACAACGACGAAGCTTCCAAAATAGAAGATAGCACGTTTGAATACACTCAAAAGGTCAAACATGCATTCAACATTAAGAAGATGACAAAAAGAGAGCTTCGTAGAATAAAAAATGATGCCTTCATTCTTTTAAAAGATAAATCTGCAAGTGCCGCTGAGTTGGAATATCATCTGGAGAACATTGCTCGGGCACTATCCAAAGACTTCGATTGGACTAATCCAGATGTATTCAGGGAAGGTGGTCTTGACAGTAAGAAACGTCCTTACATCACTGACTGGACAAAACCACTTCCTGTGATCCGACCATACCATGGAATGTCAGAAATCCCATTCGAATTCTTCTTCAATCAAGATCTGGAACTTCTCGTACATGGGGCTTCCAGTAAAGTCAAATATGCTACCTCAATCACATTCACTCCTGCTGCGAACTACATCAATCCTGCTATTGAGGTCGACGCTAGACACCGTAAACTCTTCATCAACAAACTTGCAAAATATGATCGTGACGCTGAACTTGGAATTCACCACTGGTTTGACAAACGTAAATCGTGGTACAAGTACAAGCTTGGCCAAATGACATCCCGTGAAAAGGTGTTCAGTGATCTTCGTATCAAGGCGGTGCTTGACGCTAAGGGATCACAAAAGCTTGGCTACACATTCATCTCTGAGATCACTGTTCGTAGACAAGATGATCTACTTTACACGTTCAATGAAGCAGATTTTCCCGTACTCAATCTCAATGACATTGAAGATTTGTATTTGATGAAAGTACAAGGGAAGCTGAATCATCTTAATCCTACTCTTCTGTATGCGTTTAGCACGGCTATCTGTCACTTCATCAGAAGAACGGTTATCAAAGAACGTGTCGAGGATCTTCAGCTTGGAGTAGAAAGTTATCAGAAGAAGTTGAATCTTGAGGAACCCATGTTTACTCTTACTGACAACAAAGAGCCTCAGTACTTGCTCAAGAACGACCCTGTCTTCGGATTCGTCTACAGAAGTGCTACAAACACAAACCGTTTCAAGCCACATAAAGGGATTCACAAATTCTGTGATGACACTCTGAAGAATGTTCGAGATGGGTTAGTTTCACGAGTTTAGGATCAAGTATTGAAGAAGCACAAGAAATGGAATCATCATCAGCTTAGGCAAGTCAAGAATTTTATCTGGTCGATCGAAGAAAGGCTCTACCGAAGGGATCAGATGAGGAGGTTGGAAACATATGTTGGTGGTCGTCCTCCATTTGCCATCAGATTATTTCAGAGGACAGATCTACAATTCACCACTTTTGGCAAAGGCGGTTAATTGTAAGAATTTGATTTCAATATTCATTATTCATTCATAATTCTTACTTATATATGGCTGTGCATTATGGCTTGTGCACACATAACAGTGTACAACCCGGACCTCAAAGAAAGGACCCTGAGGTACGCTTCAGTGCCTCAATCCTGAAAAAGGAGCGAAAGCTTCTTACTTATGAGCAGAATTAAAACCAGAATGTTTTCTAAAGTTTTTTCAAACATTCTGCTCATAAGGACAAGTATTCCCTTGTTAAGGGGGAGTATTTGAAAATATAATCTTTGTTCAGTAAAATATAAATGTTCTTGAAATTCTTCCCAAAAACTCAAAAACAACATATTTTAATCATAAACGTATTTTTCAAAAACATCATGAGTATGCTATTTTTGAGGGAAAGAAGTAAAAGATGATTAAAATATGATGTCTCATTTGCTGGAATCTCGTGTGCTCAAACTCAGAATTGACCCTCTAATTGATGATAGGAAAAGTCAGTAGTCGAAAGGACATGTCCCGGACGGGTAATAATTTCAAGCCAGTTTAACTGGTGATGTAAGCATGTCTCGCAAAGGACGTATCTGAGTAGAATGTACCGATTTCGAGTGATAATCTTTAAATCTGATATGGACGGGTAATAATTTCAAGCCAGTTTAACTGGTGATGTAAGCGTGTCTCGCAACGATCAGGTTCATTGAAATTCATTCAATTCAAAAGTGCCTACTCTTTCCGGCATGTGCAAATTTCAAATTTATTACTTATGCGCACATGTTAAGGGGGAGTCTTTCTGAAAATCATCAAACTCTCAAGGTGTCAACAAAATGTCTTTACAAATTATCGACACTTTGAGAGATTTTTCAATGGTTTTGGTTTTATGGCATCATTAGGATAGTCATGGAGTTATAAGGTGACTAAGGTTAGGGAAAACCGTCCTATGATCTGCCAGAACCGGAGGGATCTACCCAAGGAAAATACCAATAGCTTAGAACTAAAAAGTCCTAGGTATGATATTAAAAAGGAGAAAATGAATGAAAGGAGAAAGAAGGGGTTGAAGAATTAAAAAGAAAAGCAAAGAAAAGGGTGAAAAGAAATAGCCCTCCATTTGTTCAACCTTAGGGCAGACACCGGGTTCAATTCATAATCTACTGGTTGATGAGCATCACCGGTATTGAAGAACAAAAGACGTCATGGACCTAGTAACACACTAATAAACCTTCTAAGCCACTCAAGTGTCTCTCAAAATACATTTGTTTCATTCACACGGAGAACCCTTCATAATCTATCGACCTCTCATTACGAGAGTGTTGATATTGAAAAGGAGGCAATCTGCTCCACGCCTCCGATGACCAAACAAATGTGCACTAATTGATTCTAGAGCCATGAGATTCAACAAAAGATCTCTTAGGAACACTTAGAATTACTCTGGTGTTCTACATCATGGGAATCAGTTGTAACTTAGGAAAGTGTCCTTCGCAGATCTTAGCAATCTGCCGAGAACATTCATGAGAAAAGTCACAATTTGTGATTATCAATGATTGAATGGAAATCCTGAAAAAACAACATCAAACAACTCTGACAGCAGGTCACTTCGGTAACTCCTTGTGGGTTACGCTTAGTGTTTGCTCTAAACGGTCTACAGTCGTGGGGTGATCTCCAGCGACTCACTGAATCGTGGGTGCACTTCGGTGTGTCCGTGTTATCCCTTTCGGGGGAATCCGGTTCAGAACGGTCTGGGTTAGGATTTGAGAAAGTCTTCACACTATGCTGTTGATGATCTCAAGTCTGAGCCTGTAAGTACCGGTTGGTTCGTGCTGCTGTTGCTGCTGCTGCTGCTGAGGAGCTGGAGTTCGACCATCAAGACTCCATCATGTTCATATATTGAAGAAATGTTCTCTCAAAGACTCAGTAACATCAAAAGTTCAACATATGATATAGCAAAGTCAAAAGTTCAAGTACCTCAACCTTTCTCAAGATAAAGATTGAAAAGTGAGAACATGTTACAGAAAACAAGTCAAAGACATATGAGCATGATGGAGAAGACAAGAAGACGTTGGAGACTGGCAGATCGAGACAACATCATATCATCTCATATCAAGAACTAAGAATCAAAGATTATAAAGACGTCGGAAGCCTAAGAAGCAAAGAAGACGTCGAGCAACATTGATGATCAAGACTTAGGGGGAGATTGTTAGGAACACGTTTTAAAGTCTTGTTCATTTAGTTTATATGTTGCACGATTTGGACTTTAAGTTAGCCTTTAAGGACCGGTCCATAAGAAGTCCATGGGCCGGCCCTCTTATCTTTTTCTTTCTAGAAACATGTAAGGAAATGTTGCCCTAAGTGTTGTGCCTATAAATAGAGGTGTTGAGTCAACATTTCTCTTGTTGGTTTTTCATGTATTATGCGCAAGCCTTGTTCCTTAATCATTCGACTAATGAAAGCCTTCCATTCTCTCTTATTCTCATCTTATTCTCTTTAGCTTATTGCTTATTATCTTTTCTCATTTAGCGTAGCATAATAAATAGTAGTTGTACGAGTTTTACTTTGGTTTTACGTGTGTGTATTTGAGATATTAGTGACCTACAACCTTGTTCATCAAAAGGAACAAGAAGGATATCATTCTGGTCCAAGTTTATGTGGATGATATCATTTTTGGTTCTACTAGAAGGTCTTGGTGTGAGGAGTTTGAGGCATTAATGAAGGGTAGGTTTCAGATGAGTTCTATGGGTGAACTCACATTTTTCCTAGGACTGCAAGTGAGGCAAAAAGAAGATGGACTCTTTATCTCTCAAGACAAATATGTTGCTGAGATCCTAAAGAAGTTTGATCTTTCAAATGTGAAGACTGCAGTCACTCCCATAGAGAACAAGGTGCCATTGACAAAGGATGAAGATGCTGATGATGTGGATGTGCACCTCTACAGATCAATGATAGGTTCTCTAATGTATCTTACTGCCTCTAGACCTGACATTATGTATGTAGTCTGTGTTTGTTCTCGTTCTCAGGTCACTCCCAAGACTTCACATCTTCATGCTGTGAAGAGAATCTTTAGGTACCTAAAGGGCAAACCCAATTTAGGCCTTTGGTATCCTAGAGAATCATCTTTTGACCTGATAGCCTATTCAGATAGTGATTATGTTGGTGCAAGTCTTGACAGGAAACCCACAACAGGAGGTTGTCAATTTCTTGGTAGAAGGTTGATTTCCTGGCAATGCAAGAAGCAGACTATTGTGGCTACATCAACAACTGAAGCTGAGTATGTAGCTGCTGCTAATTGCTGTGGTCAAGTCTTGTGGATTCAAAATCAAATGTTGGATTATGGTTTGAACTTTATGAACATTGTAATTCACATAGATAATGAGAGCACTATCTGTATAGTTAAGAACCCTGTGTATCACTCTAAAACTAAGCATATAGAAATAAGGCATCACTTCATTAGGGATTGCTTTGAAAAGAAACTAATTAGAGTGGAAAAGATACACACAGACTTCAATGTTGCAGACCTCTTAACTAAAGCTTTTGATGGCCCTAGGTTTAATTACTTAGTAGTTAGTATTGGTATGATGAACCCATAGCTGGCATTAAGGGGAGGTTACAATTAAGGGGAGGTTATACTTAAGGGGAGGTTAAATGTAAAGTTTGTATAATAACCAGCACTTAGTATATTTTTAATTCTGGTAGTTGTTTTAATTATGGTAGTTAATTTTTCTTAATTTTGACTGTAACATCGTTTGTTTGTGTATATTTCTTGCTTTTTCTTGGTGTTGGGACTAACATTTGCAGAAAAAAACATGGTTTGGTGGTGATACGAAGCCTTGATATGGCTTGTTATGCGTGTAAGTCTGATCCTTTGGTTAAGTCTGGTGAGTTGGTGGTTAATTCTAGTTGACCATTTTTAATTCTGGTAGTGTAAAATGTAATAAAATTTATTACCGTTAGGTCTGGTATGTCAAATAATGATTTTTCTTATAAAATATTACCGTTACCTATTTTTCGGGAAAGAGAAGTATATAAGGATAAAATTTGATCAAATTTTATCACTTTTATCCATTATTTACTTCTTATTTTAAAACTCGTTATTTTCGGCCTACGACTCTATTTTACACTACAATTTCGCAAACCCTATTATAATTCTCAACCAGAACTTAGTCATTCTCTCATCAATGGCTTCTCCAAAGTTTTTTGACAAGCACAACCAGGTTGGTTTCTTGAAGAAACCAAATAAGAGTGAAGGTTTCGAGCAGATTATGGATTTCTTGAGAGGTTCTTACATTCGGTATGCTTTAACTCATAATCCTACAATTTATTCTTCCCTAGTTAAGCAGTTTTGGGGGTCTGTTACCTCTGAGACTCTTGCTGATGGGACACCACAGTTAAGGGCAACCGTAGACACACATGAATTTATTATCACTGAAGCATCCATTAGGAGTAGTCTCCAATTGGATGATGCTTCAGGAAACTATATATTGCCCAACGAAGATCTTTTAGAGGGTATGAAAGCCATAGGATATCCCACTGAAGGTACTTTTACTTTTTGGAAAAACTTTTTCTAACCTCAGTGGAAGTTCTTAATTCACCATTTGCTCAATTGCCTAAGTCCCAAGAGTGGAGGATGGGATCAGTTTGGAAGCAACATTGCTTCTGCACTGGTCTGTCTGTCACTTGGAAGGAAATTTAACTTTTCAAAACTCATTTTTGATGGCATGGAATAAAATGCTAATAATAAACATAAGTTTTTGATGTACCCTCGATTTCTGCAAATGATCTTAAATTTTGAAACTGAAAATAAAGTGCAGACATATGTAAGTGTGGCTCTTAAAGACAAAATTTTTGCTAATATGAAAAGGGGTTTTTCTGAGACACATTGGCCTCTTTTGCCTGCTATGCTTTTTGGTGCAACTAACATTGCAGGTACATCTGGTGCTGCACAAGAACCAACTCATGAGGAGCAACCCCAGGAACAACCCAGATCACCCACACCTACATCAAGATCACCCACACCACAACCAAGTCCATCACCATCTCCACTCAGAGCACCTACACCCACACCACAGTCCCCACCAGAATAAACCCAAGTTCCAAGTCCTGCACATGAGGAGGAATCTGTATCACTGACTGTGGACCAGCTTCTCACCCTAGTGGCCACATTGATTAAAAGAGTATCCACCTTAGAAAAGTCAAACAAGGTGTTGAGTGATGCTGTTGTCACTTTGGTGAAGAAAGTCAAAAGAATGGAAAAGGTCATGAAGAAGAAAGGAGTTCACTTTGATGACCAGGAGGGTGAGGATGAAAATTCTTCCAAACAGGGGAGGAATTTGGATGAGGAACAAGTATTCCGAACCCCAGTTCAAGAGAAAGATACTGACATTAGTCCTGAAACCTTGGAAGCAGCAGAGACCTTAGCTCAATCTTTCGGCAAAATTCTACAAGGGAAAAAGAGAAGAAGGTTGATTATTGATGAAGAAAAGTATGCTGAAGAAGAAGTCATTAAGTCTGGTGACCAGCTTAAGTCTGCTGCAGATAATTCTGGTGATGCAGCTGTTAATTCTGGTCAGGATAAGTCTACTGAGGGAGTTAAATCTGGTGGAACACAAAGGGAAGGAAAACAAATTTTGATAGCAACTCCCAAGCCTAAGAAGTCAAAGAGACAAGAAAGAGAAGAGGAAGCTTCTCTAGTTGAGATTGCTAGACTACAAGCAGCATAACAGGCTGAAATGGAAAAGGAAGAAGAACAGAAAAGACAAGATGTTGGGAATTATGATGCGTATCAAGAGCAGACAACTTAGGTCTGGTAGTTTACTGAGTTAGGTCTATTTGTGATTTAGGTCTGGTTATGTAAAGTCTGGTAGTACATGTTAAGTCTGGTTGACTTATAGAGTTAAGTCTGGTCTGGTCGTGAAGATAGGAAAGTTTGTTAGAGTTATATTAGGAAAAGATACATTGCGTGTATGTATCTTTATAGAAGATTTGTGTATATCTTCTGTGTCGTCTAGGGTTTCCTTGTGTTATAAAAGGATCCCTAAAGGTTGTTAGTTAAGGTGTGTAAGTTGTACGAATTGATAATAGTGAATATCAATATACGAAGTTAGTGATATCCCTGCTTGTGTTCTAAATTGTTCTTGTTAAGATTCCGCATTAACATTAACAATCACTTAGGGTTTCTCACTTAGATTGGTTCGGATTTATCCTAACCATCTACTAGGTATTTAAAACTACTTAGTGATCCATATACAATTTGTGGACCAACAAGTGGTATCAGAGCAAGGGAGAGACTCTGAATTCGTAGAACACTAAAACCTAATTCTCACTCAAATCACCCTTCACAATGTCTGAACTCGATAAGCCTGAAACTTTCTCAATCCATAACAGTGAGGATGAGCAATCAAACCATGAAGATGAAGGAAAAACCGAAACCAGTAACTCCCAAACACAACAACAACCCATCCCTTCCACAACCACAATCTCAAACATAAAACTTCCACTACTGAAGAGAGAAGAATATGATATATGGGCCATGGAGATGGAACATTATCTGGAATACATTGATAGTGATGTATGGAAGGTGATCCAAAAGGGAAATTCTAAGAAGAGAATTTCACAAGGGAATGATGGGCAGCTCAGAATAATGCCACCAGTATCTGCTGAGGAGATTAGGGCTGTGGAGAAGGAAAAGAAGGCCAGAACCTTGCTTCTTATGGCTATTCCTAAGGAGCATCTACAAAGGTTTCATGGCATTCTTGATGCTAAGGAGATGTGGGAAGCCATCAAGAAACGACTTGGAGGTAATGCTAACTCCAAAAAGATGCAAAAGGCTGTTCTTAAACAGCAATTTGAAACATTTAGTGTTTCAAAGACTGAAGGTTTGGAGAAGGGCTATGACAGATTTCAACATCTGTTAACACAACTGGAAGTTCATGGTGCAGCAGTCTCAAATGAGGATGCAAATCACAAATTCCTCAGATCTTTACCATCAGAATGGGGCAATGTATCTGTAGCAATGAGGATTAAGGAGGAAGTAGACTCTATGACACCTGATGACCTTTACAATAATCTCAGGATGTTTGAAAGGGACATCAGTAATAACACTCAGGGTTCAACCAGTTCATCAAATGTTGCTTTTGTGTCTCAAAACAAAAGCAGTACTTACAAGGTTAGATCTGGTGTTAGGTCTGGTAACTATGAAACTCCTTCAAGTGAAAGGTCTGCTTCAAGTTTTACTGATGAAGTGATACATTCTTTCTTTGCCAATCAAACGGAAGATGAAAGCTTTATTAGTGAAGACCTTGAACAGATTAATGATGCTGAAGTTGAGGAGATGGATATAAAATGGCACATTGCCATGGTTGCTTTAAGGGTCAAACGATTTCAGAAGCAATATGGTAGGACTATCAACTTCAACAACAAATCACCAGTGGGATACACAAAGAGGACTGTTGAATGCTACAACTGTCACAAGCATGGGCATTTTTCAAGAGATTGTCCAGAGAAGAAGTCTGCTGATGAGAAAAGAGTTGAAGATGGGAAGATGGAAAAGAATCAGATGAGCCTGCTGACAATGGAAGCTGGAGGAGTCAATTGGGGTGAGCATCCAAGAGTAAATGAGGAGTCTGATCATGCTCTCATGGCCATTGGTAATGAGGTATCATTATGCTCTAAATTATGTACTGACTCATATAATCATGTTAAGGCTTTATGTGATGAGCAGCAAGAACAAATAGGTGATCTAGAAGTAAATTTATTAGCACATAAAAATGCTGTAAAAACTTTAGAGGCACAAAAGGTCACCCTTCAAAATCAACATGCTGCTTTAAATGAAAAACTATACTTTCAAGCTAATAAAATATATGAACAAGATGAGAAGCTTAAAAGGTATAGACAATTAGGGCTTAAAATTCAGAAGGAGAGGGATGAGTTGAGAAAAAGGGTAGATCAATGGAACAATTCAAATAAAAACCTGTTTAAGTGTTGGGATTCTCAAATTAAGTCAAATAAAAAATGTGGCTTAGGATATGAGGAAAATGAGAATAGGGATATATTTAAGAATAGAGAAGAGGACTATGCTGATAAACCTTTGTACAATAGGTTTGTTAAGACTGGTGACTTTAAGGGAGTACCACCACCTTTGAGTGATGACTATACTCCTCTTGAAAAAGAGGAGTTAGATGATTCACTCTTTGTGTATGGTAAGAAAGGTCCTCAAGTGCCTGAACCAACTACCTCAGAGGACAAATCTAGTAGATATTCTTCTTGTCAATCCAATGACTCTGAAGGATCTATTGATAGTTCCTCTGATCACTCGAAGTCTGAGTCAAACAATGAGGAAAAAGAGAATCCTGAACCTAAGGTTGTTAAGAAATGTGAACCTGTTGTTACTAAACCTTTAGTGACTGAACAAAAGGCTGAAACAGTTAAACCTAGTTGTGTCAATCACATAAAAACTCCTAGGGAATCTGTTAAATTAAATGAGTCACCTAGAAGCAATAGTGTTCACAGAGAAAGTAGGAGTAGTTACAATTATGCTCCTAAAAGATGTTTTGTGTGTGGAAGTTTGAGTCATTTAATAAGAGATTGTGACTTCCATGAAAAGAGAATGAAAAGAGAGGCTGAGCAAAAGAGAATGAATGTTAATAAGGTTAATGGTTTAAATAAACCAGTTTGGAACAATGCTAGTAGAGTTAATCATGCTAACCAGTTTGTCCCCAGACCAGTTCAACTAAATAACACTACCAGACCTAACTCCTTTGTTAGTTCTGGTAGACCAAATTTTGGGTCTGGCTACAGAAACTTTAATATGAATAGGCAAAATGTTAATTTTAGGAGGCCTAAAGTGAATACTGGTTATGTCAACTCTGTGAGACCCAATTTTAACACTGGTTTTGTAAGACCCAAGCAACCTTTTCAAAAACCTCAGGTGAATGAAAATTTTCAAAGAAATAATTTTTATAAAGCTCATTCACCTGTAAGAAGACAAACAAATGGGGGTTCTACTGACAATTTCTCTGATTGCTGGACTTGGAATCCATTTAAAAATGAATTTACCTATAAGTCCAAACATGGTTTCACTGGAGCAAGTTCATACAAGACCTATAAGTATGTTGCTCCACAGGATGGACACAAGCCCACTCAGGCTTGGGTTGTTAAGAAAAACTGATCTTCTTTCTTAACTTTGTATAGTTTGTATACTTGTTTGTTTCTTATCTTGCTATTCTTCTTGGTTATTCTTATTTTCAGTACTTACTTTGTCCTCTATAGTATGTGTGTTTGGTATTTTGTACTTAACTTTGTTTTGCAGTTGTTAGCTCTTTTCTATTTGCAAGTTATTCATATGTGGAAAATTAAAACATCAGAACCAAAGAGCTTTTTATTTAATAACAAGAAATTGCATTCTAGGATGCAAATTACAAAGCTTCTTAAGACAAATGATTTTTCCCAAACTAGCTAAACATCACCACCTACACTTTCTGCTTCCCTTTTCCCATGAAGTCAAGAATGGTCTTCTTGGCCCCTCTGCCACCAAATTGATTCCATGCTTTTGGGCATGGGAGTGCAAGTATCACACTGCTTGGTGGAGGACGTAGCACAGAACCACTACTCAGGGAAGGCACAGTCTTCGAAGGAAAGGTCTCTTCATCATTCCTGGAGGGGTCTTCTTCTTTGGCACTTTTATCATCTACATCAGAAGGAGGAGTTGGTCTTGAAGTTTTTGGTGTTTCATTGTCTGGTTCCTTTTCAGACAGATCATAAGCAGCTAGCCATTGTTTCAGAGTTGCTTCTCTCAATGTCTTGTTTCTTGTGATTGATGAATACCCTGGTGGGAAGTATCCACCCCATCCTCCTGAGGATGTATCAGAGGATGAGTCATTTGGATCCCAGGAATCGGATGAAATCTCTATGGTGTTTACGTTGGATGGATCCATTATGCTTATAAGGTTTTCTTCTGGTTTGTGATGGTATTTGTGATAATACTATGGGTGGTTTTATAGGGAAAATCAAGGTTTAATGTCTTTTAATGCTTGGTTGGTGTATGAGTTAATACTTGCAGGGAAAGAGTTATTAATTGTGTTTTTGGAAAGTTGACCTTCGTTTTTATTTTAGTTAAGTATTTATAAGTGATAAAAAAAAAAAAAAAAAAAAAAAAAAAAAAAAGGAATTTACACTTAAGGGGAGGTAATGTACATTTAAGGGGAGGCAAATGTACAAGTTTTTGAATATTTTAAATCAGGTACCCTTAAATGTTAAATCTGGTAGCTCATGTGTCTTGCAAAAATTGGTTTTTGTCTCCTCTTTCTTGTTGTTTCAACTAATTCTTGCAGAGAAGAGTGGAATGAGGTGTTGCAAAACTTTGCATTCGCTATAGAAATTGTGTAAGTTCACTCTCTTGGTTAGGTCTGGTGAGTGTATGATTCGGCCTGGTTGACTTTTTAGGTCGGGTAGTGTTAATTTTATGACCGTTAGATCTGGTCAGAGTAACTAAAGATTTTACTAATATATTACCGTTGCACTATTTTCGGTAAAACAAGATATTTATGAAGTATATAAGCTTAAAATTTGATATTATTTATCTTCTTTTATTCTTTATTTGCTTCCAAATTTAAATAATCTTTATTACTCACGACTCTGTTTCTACGCAAATATTTTTCAAAACCCTACCTCTCTTGTCAACCAGACCTAACTCATTAACTCATCCATGGCTAATCTCAAGTTTGTGGACAAACATAATCAAGTCGGGTTCTTGAAGAAGCCCGATCAAAGTGCAGGTTTTGAGCAGATTGTGGATTTTCTAAAAGGTTCTTATATTTGTTATTCATTAACTCATAATCCTACTATTTATCAGTCCCTTGTCAAGCAGTTCTGGAGGTCGGTTACCTCTGAGACTCTTGATGATGGGACACCATGCTTAAGAGTTGTCATAGACAAAAATGGTTTTACCATTTCTGAAGCATCCATTAGGGACAGTCTCAAATTGGATGATGCTTTAGGAGAATTTGATTTGTCTAATGAGGATATTTTTGAGGGTTTGAATAGCATTGGGTACCCCACAGATGGAAGCTTTACTTTTTGGAAAAGTCATTTTTCACCTCAGTGGAGGTTTTTAGTACATCATTTACTTCAGAGCTTAAGTCCCAAAAGTGGTGGATGGGATCAATTTGGAAGCAGAATTGCTTCTGCATTGGTCTGTTTATCATCTGGAAGGAAATTTAACTTTTCAAAATTAATTTTTGAAGGAATGGTGAAAAATGCTAAGAACCCAAAATTTTTAATGTATCCAAGATTTTTGCAAATGATCTTGAATTTTGAAACTAGGGATAAAGTGCCTTACATCAGTGTGGCCTTTACTTCTAAACTTTTTGCAAATCTAAAAAGGAGTTTTCAAGGGACAGACAAACCTTTGCTTGCTGCTATGCTTGGTACTAACAATGCAGGTACTTCTGGAGCTGCACAAGTGGACCCTGATGAAGCACAAGACCAAGCATCATCTAAATCTGCTACACCTACACCTACATCCTCTCCAATTCCATCACCTCAACCAGGTCCCTCACCATCAGTTGAAAGATCATCTACTCCTATCCAACAATCTTCACCTCCACAACCACATGTTCCAAGTCCTGAAAGGGAGGAGGCACATAATCCCATAACTGTGGAAGATCTCCTTGTCATTGTTCCTCAACT
Organism: Artemisia tridentata subsp. tridentata; assembly: GCA_021014915.2. Classification (NCBI taxonomy): domain Eukaryota; kingdom Viridiplantae; phylum Streptophyta; class Magnoliopsida; order Asterales; family Asteraceae; genus Artemisia; species Artemisia tridentata. Next base: position 960,080 of record CP139509.1, read on the forward strand.
ACAAAAGAAGATTGATATTTTAGAAAAGACTAATGAGGCACTCAGAAAAGCTTATGTGACTTTGGTGAAGAAAGTAAAGAAAATGGGAGTAGCAATGAAGAAAAAGGGTGTCTCTTTTGATGATGAGGAAGATGAAGCTGAAAATTCTTCCAAACAGGGGAGGAATTTGGAGGAAGAACAAGAAAATATTCTTCAAACACCAGTTCAAGAACCACTTGTTCAAGATAATGTCACCACAATTAGTCCAGAGACATTGGAAGTTGCAGAGACTTTGGCTCAATCAATGGGCAAAATCAAACAGGATAGGAAAAGAAGAAGGTTAATTTTGTCTGTTGAGGAAGAGGTTGAAAAGTTTGGGACTATATCTGATGAAAAGTCTGGTGACAAGTCTGGTGAAGAAAAGTCTGGTAATGAACTTAGTTCTGGTAATGAAGAAACTTCATTGCCAAAGAAGTCTAAAAGAAAAACAAGAGAAGAACTTGCATCTGAGGCTGAAATTGAGAGGATTAAGGCTCAAGATATTGCTGATGAAGAAAGACAAAAGATGTTAGATGCAGTCTATGCAAGACAGTTGGCTGAAGAATCTGATGATTTTACAAAACTACTCAATGTTGATGATGAAGTGAGAGCAAAGTATGAAGAGCTGCTAACTATTGAAGGTTTAACTGCTGATGAACGTGCCAAACAGTTAGCTGACTTCATTAATGCAAGGAGTAATGATGATACATTGGGTGGATTCTTGGAAAAGTTCAAACTTCAAAAGAAATCAAAGATTCCAAAGAAGATGTCTATGGCAGAAAAGAAGTATGATATGAAGATGTATCTTAAGAATCAAATGCATCTTTCTTTGGATCAGATGAAAAAGAAGTCATATGAAGAAATACAAGTAGCATATCTCAAGGCATTTGAGAGAGATCAAGGTTACAAAGCTACTGATTATGATGATGTGCAGAAATATTGCTTTCAAGGTAGAAAGGCTAAAGAGACTGAACTAGTCATTGAACCTGATAAAGTGATTGATACACAACCTGAAGCTGGTAAGTCAACAGAAGAAGTGCAAGATGAAGTGATTAAGCCTATTGTGTTTCAAAGAAGAAAAGGTTTGGAAAGGAAGAGTAAATCCAAGAAAGTAGTTGTTGAAGAGGAATTAGATGAAGAACCTTCATCTGAAGGAGCCACAATGGGGACTATTGAAAGCACTAAGGAACCTACTAAGGTTGTCAAGTATCAACTTATCATGACTGGTGGAAGGGCTGCATATCAAATAATAAGGGAAGATAATTCTAACATTGTTTATATGAATTTTGCTGGCATTTTGATTGATGTGAATAGGGAGGATCTTCAAGAACTTTATCAGTTGGTGAACATTAAATATGGAGATCATCCACCTGAAGATGAATTTGAAAGAGTCTTTTGGGGAAATTTGAAGGTGATGTTTGAGCCACCAACTGAGTCTGATATAGTGTGGAAACTTCCTGAAGAACATAGCATTGTCAGCTGGAGATATTTTCATACCTGCAAGGTACATTGTGTTTCATTAAAGAATGTTGATATTTATATGCTTGCAGAGGTGGAATATCCTTTATCATCAAGTGTTTGCAAGGAAATGATGAGCAAAAAGTTGTATGCTAGTAAAAAGGATGAAGGATATGAGATGTTATTGGATTTAATTAAGAAGCAGTCTTTGAAGGATGTAGCCTAAGAGTGTTTGAAAGAATTTTCACAAGTTGTTGAGTGAGACTATTGGATCTTCTCACTTGGTGGAGGTGCTTTGCACTAACACATCAAAAGGTTATCAGTCCACCTTGTCTCATCAACATAAGGACTGGCTAATCCTGAGCAAACGGCTAACAGGTAAAGATTGCTCAAATCCGTTTATGGCTGACAATTTGCCAAAAATTGTATGGTACTCAACTCACCATATCTAAGATAAGTGAAGAGTTGGCTAGCCCACAAGATTATGGCTTGTGGTAAAGGCTGTGGAAAACCATAAATGGTAATCAATTCACCATGATGAGGTGCTTTTCCATCAAAGAATTGACTAGTCCAGAAGCAAACGGCTTTTGGTAAAGACTTAACAAATCCGTTGATAAGCTGATGATTTGCTTAAAATCATATGGTTATCAGTGTACCATGGTCTTACACACCAAAACATTTGGCTACTCCAGTAGTAATGGCTATTGGTAAAGAGACATCAAATCCATTAAATTTCAATGATTCACCTCTCACAGGTGTTAACACACCTGGAAGTGATGAGAATAGCTATGAAACTTAATATGAATTGATGTACATATAGTCAATGTTGCTGCAAAGATCATATCAGAAGAGCTTATCAAGATTCAAGCTGCTAGAAAGGAACAAGACCTAAATACATTTCAAAGTGTTCAAGATTCAATCCTCACAAGGCTAAATCAGAAGAACTTGAAGTTCATGAAGCATGAAGATCAAGTTAGGGGAGGATTGTTGGGAATTATGATGCGTATCAAGAGCAGACAACTTAGGTCTGGTAGTTTACTGAGTTAGGTCTGTTTGTGATTTAGGTCTGGTTATGTAAAGTCTGGTAGTACATGTTAAGTCTGGTTGACTTATAGAGTTAAGTCTGGTCTGGTCGTGAAGATAGGAAAGTTTGTTAGAGTTATATTAGGAAAAGATACATTGCGTGTATGTATCTTTATAGAAGATTTGTGTATATCTTCTGTGTCGTCTAGGGTTTCCTTGTGTTATAAAAGGATCCCTAAAGGTTGTTAGTTAAGGTGTGTGAGTTGTACGAATTGATAATAGTGAATATCAATATACGAAGTTAGTGATATCCCTGCTTGTGTTCTAAATTGTTCTTGTTAAGATTCCGCATTAACATTAACAATCACTTAGGGTTTCTCACTTAGATTGGTTCGGATTTATCCTAACCATCTACTAGGTATTTAAAACTACTTAGTGATCCATATACAATTTGTGGACCAACACAAGATGAGCTACTTGCTAAAAGGCTATCTGAAGAGTTTGCAGATCCCCTGAAGCAAATGATTGAAGGAGATGATGAGTTGAGGGCGAAATTAGAAGAGCTTAAAGCAGTTCAGGGGATGACCACAGAGGAAAAAGCAAAAGAACTAGCAGATTTTATGAATGCTAGGAGGGATAAAGAAACCTTGGGTGATTTTATATCCAAAATAAGGGAAACTTAGAAGCAGAAAACCAAGGTTCCAAAGAAAATGACCAAGGCTGAAAAGATGTCTTCCATGAAGATATATCTAAAGAATATGATGCACTCAACCTATGCAAGGATGCACGGAAGATCTTATGAAGACATTCTACAAATGTTTTAGAGGGCTTATGAAAGAGATCAAGGGTACAAACCCATTTATTATAAAGATTCTATGAGGTACAGTTTCAGTTTCAAAAGACAAAAGACAGAATCTGAGCCAGTTGTAGAAGTTGAAAAGGTGAAAGAACCTGAGGTTGAGAAGGCATCAATTGTAGTGAAAGTAAAAGAAGAAGTGAAAAAGCCTATTGTAACATGGTCAAGAAGGAAAAGTATAGCCAGAAAAAGTAAGACAGCAAAGAAGGTAGTGCAACAACAAGAAGAGGAGGAATCACCTGAGGGATTCACCATGGGATCCATCCTTGAAAGCTCAACCCAACCACCCAAGATAGTCAGATATCAAATTATCAAGACTGGGCAAAGAGCTGCATATCAGATCATAAGAGAAGATAACTCTGATGTTGTGTATATCAATTTCCTAGGGATATTGAATGATTTGAGTAGGGAAGATCTCCAAGAGCTCTACAAGTTGGTAAACATCAAACATGGAGACAATCTACCTGAAGAAGAATTTGAGAGGGTATTTTGGGGAGATTTAAAAGTAATGTTTGAACCACCAGTGGAGACAGATGAAATATGGAAGCTTCCTCAGCAACAAAACATTGTCAGATGGAGATATTTCCACAGCTGTCAAGTACATTGCTTATCATTGCAGAAAGCTCATATCTATATGCTTGCAGAAGTGGAGTATCCCCTACCATCTAGTGTCTGCAAGGCAATGTTGGAAAAGAAGTTATATGCTAATGAGAAGGATGAGGGGTATGAGCAGCTATTGGATTTGATCAAGGTACAATCTTTGAAGGAACCATATTGGGGTGTTTAAGTATGTTTGAAAGAATTTTCATAAGTTGATAAGTAGGATTATTGGAACTTCCTACTTGGGGAAGGTGCATAGCACTGACACAACAAATTGTTATCAGTCCACCATGTCTAACCCACATAAGGACTGGCTAATCCAGAACAAACGGCTCTGGTAAAGATATTTCAAATCCGTTTATGGCTGACAATTTGCCAAAAATTGTATGTAATCAACTCACCATATCTGAGATAGTGAAGAGTTGGCTAGCCCACAAGAGTATGGCTTGTGGTAAAGGCAGTGGAAAACCATAACTGGTAATCAATTCACCAAGGTGAGGTGAAATTCCACCAAAGAATTGGCTAGTCCAAAAGCAAACGGCTTTTGGTAAAGACAAAACAAATCCGTTGATAAGTTGATGGTTTGCTAAAAATCATATGGTTATCAATGTACCATGGTCTTACACACCAAAACATTGGCTACTCCAGTAGTGATGGCTATCTGGTAAAGAGACATCAAATCCATTAATTTTCAATGATTCACCTCTCACAGGAGTTAACACACCTGGAAGTGATGAGAATAGTATGAAACTTAAAAGAATTGATGTACAAGTAGTCATGGTTGCTGAAAAGATCAGATCAAATGGTGGAAAGCTTATTGAAGTCAAAGTTGCTACACAAGTTCAAGTTTTGAAGAGTTAAAGATAATTCCAAGTGTTCAAGATTCAATCCTCAGAAGCATATTCAGAAGGAACTTGAAGTTCATGAAGCATGAAGATCAAGTTAGGGGAGGATTGTTGGGAATTATCACAAGAAGACTTAATGAGAAGAACATACTTAAGTCTGCTGGATTACATGATTAAGTCTGTTAGTTATAATTGTAACACAGTTAAGTCTGTCTATGTAATGTTAAGTCTGGTAAACAGATTTGCTAGTTAAGTCTGTTTGACTTTAGTAGTTAAGTCTGTTCATGAAATCTTGGAAGTCGGTTAGCTATAAGTTAGGAAAGGATACGTAGTTATCTTTAGAAAAGATATGTTTATCCTTTAACACGTTTTGTATCTAGGGTTTCCTTGGTGTATAAAAGGAACCCTATGGGTCATTAGTTTGTACGTACAATATTGTTAAAGTTAATAGAAAATACGAAGTTAGTTATCTTGTGTTCTTCATTGTTTGTTGTTAAGATTCCGCATTAGCAATAAACAAAGTGTTAGAGTTTCTTACTTAGATTGATTTGGATTTATTCAAGTCGTCTAACAAGTAACAAGGCTACTTGGATCCATAACTAGTGGACCTACAATCAATCCTTATGTTATTCATGCTCCTTATTTTATGCTTCTCGTGCATGCACTACATGATAAAATTTGCTTAGGATTGATGCATGCCTAATAGTTGCCTAAGCTTAGAAGATCACATGATAATATTAGGTGCTAGTTATGCTAGTTAAGACTAGTGTTAGGAATTCTATGTGATTATTCTTTAGTAGATTGAGGCTGATGTTTTATACTTTTATGAATTAAGCTACCACTAATTACCTACTAATTACCTACTAGATCTAGAGAGAGAAAGCTAGAGAGAGAAAGAGATGGAAGGGAGATGATTTCACACACTTAGTAACAAAACTTCTTAATTCATCAACCAACAACCCTCTCCCTTGGATGGGAGGGGTATTTATAGTTTTTTACAAGAGGTTGGGCTACTAGCCCTACTTACTTAACATAATACATAATTAACCATAATAAATGAACTAAACGACACAGCCCATGGGCCTTCTACACGGGCTGGGCCTAATAACAAACCTAAAGGCCTAAGCAACCTTAATACAATATGATCAATACTTGAATAATACAAAACGTGTTCCCAACAATCTCCCCCTAAGTATTGGTCATCAAGGTTGCTTGACGTCGTCTTAGCTTCTTTTGGCTTTGACGTCTTCAAAATCTTTGTTCTTTGTTCTTGATAGTGATGTGATACGATATGGTAGAAATCTGCCATGTTCCAACGATCTTTGCTTCCGGTGTCTTCACGTCTTCTCCACCATGCTCATATTTCTTTTGACTTTGATTCTTCAACTTGTTCTCAGTTCTTCAATCTTTAACTTTGAGAAAGGTTGTAGTACTTGAATCTTTAGACTTTTCTTTAACAATTCTGAACTTTTTGATATTTCTGAGTCTTTGTGAGAACTTCTCTTTGGGATATGAGCATGATGGAGTCTTGATGGTGGCTGAACTCCAGGTCTTCAAGCTCCGCAGCAGCAACAGCACGAACCAACCGGTACTTACCGGCTCAGACTTGAGATCATCAACAGCATAGTGTGAAGACTTTCTCAAATCCTAACCCAGACCGTTCTGAATCGGATTCCCCCGAAAGGGATAACATGGACACACCGAAGTGCACCCACGATTCAGTGAGTCGCTGGAGATCACCCCACGACTGTAGACCGTTTGGAGCAAACACTAAGCGTAACCCGCAAGGAGTTACCGAAGTGACCTGCTGTCAGAGTTGTTTGATGTTGCTCTGGCAGGATTTCCATTCAATCATTGATAATCACAATTGTGACTTTTCTCATGAATGTTCTTGGCAGATTGCTAAGATCTGCGAAGGACACCTTCTTAATTTTACATCTGCTGCCCATGATGTAGAACAGCAGAGTAATACTAAGTGTACCTAAGAGATTTTTTTATGAATCTCATGGCTCTAGACTCAATTAGTGCACAGTTGTTTGGTCGTCGGAGGCGTGGAGCAGATTGCCTCCTTTTCAATATCAACACTCTCGTAATGAGAGGTCGATAGATTATGAAGGGTTCTCCGTGTGAATGAAACAAATGTCTTTTGAGAGACACTTGAGTAGCTTAGAAGGTTTAGTGCAGTGCGTCACTGGGTCCATGACGACTTTGATCTTCAATACCGGTGATTCTTGATCAACCAGTAGATTATGTATTGAACCCGGTGTCTGCCCTAAGGTTGAACAAATGGAGGGCTATTTCTTTTCACCCTTTTCTTTTGCTTTTCTTTTTAATTCTTCAACCCCTTCTTTCTCCGTTCATTCATTTTCTCCTTTTTTAATATCATACCTAGGACTTTCTAGTTCTAAACTATTGGTATTGTCCTTGGGTAGATCCCTCCGGCTTTGGGGGATCATAGGACGGTTTTCCCTAACCTTAGTCACCTTATAACTCCATGACTATCCTAATGATGCCATAAAACCAAACCTTTTGAAAATCTCTCAAAGTGTTTATGATTGTAAAACACATTTTGTTAACACTTTGAGAGTTTTGTTATTTTCAGAAGAACTCCCCCTTAACATGTGCTCATATTCGTTTAAGTAAAATCTGCACATGTCGGGAAGAGTTGGCACTTTTTTTGAATTAATTGATTTTCAGTGAACCTGATCATCGCGAGACACGCTTACATCACCAGTTGGACTGGCTTGAAATTATTACCCGTCCAGATCAGATTCAAAGATCATCGCTCGAAATTGGTACATTCTACTCAGACATATCCATTGCGAGACACGCTTACATCACCAGTTGGACTGGCTTGAAATTATTACCCGTCCAGGATATGTCCTTTCGACTACTGACTGTTGTTATCATCAATTCGAGGGTCAATTCTTGAGTCTTATACTCATGAGATATCATCGTTGCTTCCACCATATTTTAATCACATTTTCATTCTCCCCCTCAAAAATAGCATAATAATGTTGTTTTTGATAAACTTTTGATTAAAATATGCTCTTTTTGAGGTGTTTGTGGAAGAATGTCAAGAACGTTTGTAGATTTTGGAACAAAGATTTTTCAAATACTCCCCCTTAATCAAGGGAGTACTTGTCCTTATGAGCAGAATGTTTGAAAAACTTTAGAAAAACATTCTGGTTTTAATTCTGCTCATAAGTAAGAAGCTTTCGCTCCTTTTTTTGGATTGAGGCACTGAAGCGTACCTCAGGGTCCTTTCTTTACAAGAGCGGGTTGTACACTGTTATGTGTGCACAAGCCGTAGTGATATTTGAAAGTGAATGATGAAATGAAATGATGATGATCAAATGAGACAAATTGTACCAATCAAATTAGGCAGGACGTCGGAAGGTGAGAATGTTTGGAAGTCTTGCTCGTCCTCCCACATAACTCTCCAATCTTCGCATTTGAGTCCGAAACTGAAGCTTTTTGTTGATTCTTTTGATGAACTTAGCTGCTTGCTTGGCATCATTTCTGCTCCATTTGACCTCTTGCATGACTCCCGTTTTTGAACCCTTGTGGTAATTATCCAAGATTGACTCAAGTTCTGTCTTGACCATTACCAATGTCTCATCCCCAAATTTTCTCAGTTCTTCAAATCCCATGAAGTGTGGGCTTCTGTTGTTCCGTTTGTAAACCACTCCAAACGGTTTATCCATGAACGTATAAGGAGTCTTGCCATGAACACCCGGCCGGTCAAGATCTGGCTTGATGAGATTAACTCGTTTTTGGTAGCTTTCTACCCCAAGTTGTATGTCCTCAACTCGATGTCTTATGACAATGTTGCGGATGAATATGAGAATGGAGTTGATGATGTCATACTGAAGACGTCCTGGAAGATGTTCAAGTTTTCCCTGAATCTTCAGTAGGTACATGTCTTCGATATCATTGCGGGACAAGTATGGGTAGTCAGCTTCACAGAACGAATACTCTTTGTCATCTGATCTTCTCACGGTGATCTTGTTTAGAAAGTTATACCCGTACAGTGGTTCGGTTTCAGCACTGGTTATGGATAGAATCCTGTTAGGGTTCCTCCTATCTATGTTTTTTGAAACTCTCGTGGTGACCAAGTATTTGTAGGACAATCTCCTCATATGTCGCCAATGATGAATCCCAAAAACAGCATCGTCATTGTAGACATAAACGTCATGGTTCCATAAATCGTCGACCTTTTCTTCCAAATCTTCTATGGAGTATGAAGCTGCTGGATACTTGGATAGTGATGTTGCATATCGTACTATAGGATCCGTGCTTCCACTCATGAGATAGACTAGGTCGCGATTGAAGAAGTATTCTTTTGGTAACTTAAGATTCTTTGGGTGACCAATGAGGGGTAATGGTTTGGAGTAATCATTGTAGTGTAATGGTTCTTTTGGTTTATGGGTTCGTGCAACTTGTTCAAGGGCTCGTGCAACTTGTTCAAGATTGTACTCAAACTCTATCTCAGTAGTTGTTACTGTCTTAAATTCAGTAAAGCCTGTGCTACGAACTCGAATGATATCTGACAACCCCAACTTCTGAACCTTGATTGCCTTTTTCAGTCTTTTGGTAAAATCTACAATTGATCCTTCCACGGGTGTGCTGTGATCTTCATCAGGGTATGCATCAACCATATTTTCAAACCAGTCGTACTTTGAAGCTCCTGGATCGACCCATTCTGGTAGTGGTATATCATTTACTGGACCAGAAGGAACCACAGCTTCTTGAACACTTGTAGGTACAAAGGGTATTACATCATCTGAACTGATGTTCTCGTGGAATTCTGTATCCTCAAATTGACCACTTCCAATTGGGCTGAAGACTGGTGCACTTGATTGTTTTCCTTTTCCAGAAGAGTGTGTTGTGGGACCACGGCTTGAAGATGAAGGTTTTCGCCTTTTCTTTCCTTGATCCTCTGGGTCATCCTGACGACGCTTCAATGTCTTGGTTGGTTTGCATGGTTCATCTTTTTTTTCAGCTTGTTTCATTGAGTTAAGTAACGCTTGTCTGAGTTCATCTTCTGCAGGGTTTTCTCGAATTTCTTCAAGAAGTTGTTCTTTGAGAGTTGATCCAGATGGTTGTGAAAGTAACGTTCTGATTGTGATTGGTATTGTCTGCATCAACTTTGCCACAACCTCTTCCAGATTCTTCTTGGCATATTTGTTGAGCATGTCAGGAAATGCATCTTGAAGAGTCGTGAAGACCTCAGTTGGAACCAGTTCAGCGACTTCCTTTTTCAAATCAACGTTATCACACTTCAGTATATGGTTGTCCATCTGCTCCTGAAGTCTAGACAGTTTCAATTTTGTTTCTTGATATTCCTTGTCACGGGCTTCTTGAGTACTCAATACTTGATTCAGTTTACTTTCAAGCTGACTTATGACATTTGATGATTGAGCTACTGACGATGTTGGTGGTGATTGAGGAATGGTTGTGTGGGGTTGAACATCTGGGTTATCTTGGTCATCTTGAGATTCATTATCATCATTATCATCACTTTCATTGTTGTTGTCACTACTATATTTGTTACCCTTGTCACTTTCTTCATCATTGTCTTCATCATCCTCACTTTGTCTGTCATCATCAGATTCTTCAACTTCAGAACCCGATGGGGTATGGATGTGTTCATCTGATTCGTCACCCTCTTCTTCTGAGCTTTCAATCGGTGGAATCGGTGAAAAACTAACATCTGTTGGTTTGATAGACTTGCCCTTGCCTTGCTTCAGTTTCTTATCAGTTGAACCCATAATAGATTTCATCTTTTCAAGACCCTTCTGTGCTTTGACTTTCTTTAACTCAACATTATCGTCATTTTCTTCATCACACGATTCATCACGAAATTGCAATGCTGATGAAGCTTTGGTGACTGTTTTACCTTTCTTAGCTGTTTCAGCTTTCTTTGATCGGCAAGTAGTGGCTCGAGCTGGGAGTGAATGACTCTTCCCTTTAGTCCTTGATCCTTTGGGTAATGCATCCCTTTTCGGAACAAACCCCACTTTCTGATCTTTAAATGCTTTATCATATGTAAGATATGTTGTTGTGTTCCTAATGTCATCACTCAGGAAATAATCAGGGATTTGAGCACCTTGTTTGTCTGTATCGGTCATGGACTGGATGCTGAGGCGAGTGAGGACATGATCATGTTGTTCGGTATGCATCTGCTCAGAATTTGGACGTTGTAGCACTGGGTGTTTTTTCATAACACGAGCAATGAGGAGTTTGGTGAAGCGAGGAAAAGGGATATTTGAATCTTTATTGCTCTCTTGGAATTTTTTACATTGAAAGATCATGTCATTCCAGATATACTGTGCAAAGTTTAGATGTTTCATGTTGACAAGACCACAGAAAAACTGTAGGTGTTCAAGTCTTGGGTGTTCTAAGCCGGTGGTTTTTCCAGTGATGCAGTGATTGATGATGGTGAACATTGTTAACCAAGGTTGTGGAAAAAACTTTCTTTCAACTTTATAGATTGAAGACATTCTTTCAGTTGATTCATCATACCCCAGCATTTCTAGAGTTCTAGCCATCTCTGGAAATGTTGGGTTATTTTGAAACTTCTCGAAATTCCCTGTGTTTTCCTTGGGTAGCTCAAGAATGGTCCTCAGAGTGTCAACTGTGAATGAGATTTCAAGAGTATCCAGAGTGACAGTGATTGATGCTTGATCTTCGCTGACAGACATTGATTCCCAGAACTGATTTAGATAATCCATTGGAACACTTGCTGTCTTGGTTAAAGCAGGGCGAATGAAGTGTCTAGCAAGGATTTCTGCGATGATTTGACATGATGGATGACACTTGAGTTTATCGAAATCAACTCTTGAATTGCAACGGACGATCTTAGGTTTTTCCGTAGCTTGAGTGATCTTCTTGGATGTGTGTGATGCTTGAGATAATGTACGTGACATGTTTTAACTGCATAACACAAACATACAACAATACGCAAGAGCATATATTATGAGTGTTAGTGAGTATGTTAGATATGCCCTTTGTATGTTAGACTGCTTATCATCATATAGACACAAGTTCAGACATTTAAGCAAGAGAACACTTTTCATCAATAATCACATAATCTAGTATCACCACTTAAGCAAAGAACATCTTAATGCACATATTAATCTGAACAGCAGAGCATAAGGAACATGATGAAACAAGAATTATGAAGAAATACAGCACAGATGGAAACAAAAAAAAAACAACTCATTCAGTAAACACAGCCCAACATATGAATACAATTCATCTCAACAATCAAAGATACTTAGTCAAAAAATCGATTATACACACTCAGTCCTGAACTTCGAAGAAAACAAATGTTCGATCAATCAAAAGTTCGGTCAGTTTTGATTAAACAAAGTTCGATTAAACAAAGTTCGATTAAACAAAGTTCGATCAAACAAAGTTCGATCAAACAAAGTTCGATCATTCCAGACATGATTCTCCTAACTCGGAGATCAGTCCTATACTTCGATTACACCAATAGTTCGATTATTGTTCGATCATTTTCACATATTGGAAGTTCGATTATCTCAAAGTTCGATTATTCATCTTTTATGCTTAACACAGATTAACTATGTCACAAGCAGATTCAGAAGCACAAAATAAGCACAAACACCTTCAAGCATAAACCCTAAATCAGATTAAAAACCTAATATAAATCTAACAAAAAAAATTATCTCTGAAGCAACGTTCTCAGTTTAAATGAGTACCACAGAAATCAAATGAGAGACTTACAATTAGAGCAAAGTAATCAAATTTAGAAGTATGAAAGATTCAGAAGAATGAAGCGCGCGTTTTTGTGAGATGAAACTGTGTGTTTGAGAGTGTAATAAAAATTTTGACCTAAGTCAATGAGTTGTGGTATATATTGAATAGAGTTAACCTAATTGACTGTTTTTGTCCTCATTCTTTTCCATTTTACATATTTAACCTTTTAACTTTGCTTTTCTATTTATATTTAGTCCAAGGTTAAGAGATGTATAGTTTAATGGTTAACACAAGCTGATGAAAAAAAAAACAATATATGATGATTAGAAAGATGACGAAGAATTTTTATGAATAAATGTACAAAAGTTTCTCCCCCTCAAAATATGTGAGATTTTGGAAAAAAAAAATGTTAAACTTTTAAACAATGGGCAAAAACATATTTTGATTGAGATCTACGTTTGCACACTTGTTTGTTTTTTTTTTTTTTTTTTTTTTTTTTTTTTTTTTTTTTTTTTTTAATATATATACAAGATAGTGAGAGAGCATGACTCGATTAGTTGTTCTTGAGAAAGATCGCTAATTCTTGAGGAGTCAAGCATCTCATTCCAATTTGGTGAACCAGTTTCACAAAACGATCATGAGGTAAAGCCTTCGTGAAAAAATCCGCCAATTGGTGTTCCGTTCCCACAAAATACAATTCAACGGTACCCTGCTCCACATGCTCCTTGATGAAGTGATATCTGAGAGCGATGTGTTTGGACTTGGAATGTTGCACTGTGTTGCACGAGATAGCGATAGCACTTTTGGAGTCACAGTACATCGGGATTTTGTTGAATATGTAACCATAATCCATCAATTGTGATCGCATCCAAATGATTTGAGCACAACAGGCAGACATGGCTACATATTCTGATTCCGTGGATGATAGAGACGTACAATCTTGCTTCTTTGACTGCCAGGACACCAGCTTATCACCTAGGAATTGAACACCACCGGATGTGCTCTTTCTTGTATCAATACATCCCGCATGATCCGCATCTGAAAAAGCAGTTAGTGCAAAACCAGAATCCTTTGGATACCAGATCCCCAAATGAATGGTTCCCTTGATGTATCTAAGGATTCTTTTAACAGCAGATAAATGTCTTTCTGTTGGGTTAGACTGATAGCGTGAACATAGGTATGTTGCAAATACAACATCCGGTCTGCTAGCGGTGAGATACATGAGAGACCCAATTATGCTACGATAATTTGTAGGATCAGTGGGTTTCCCATGAATGTCAGCATCTAGCTTCGGGGATGAGGAGGACATAGGGGTGCTATAGGTGTCACTAGATGTCATGCCATGCTTTTTTAATATCTCTTGTGCATATTTAGACTGACTCAAGAATATACCACGGGGTGATTGGTGAACTTGTAATCCTAGAAAAAAATTTAGTTCACCGATCATGGACATCTCAAAGTTTTGTTTCATAAGTTTTGCAAAAGCATTTGAGTACTTTTTGTGGGTAGACCCAAAAATGATGTCATCCACATAAATTTGTACGATGAGAATGTCCTCCCCGTGTTTTTGTATAAACAAAGTCGGGTCTACAGAGCCTTTAGTGAAATGATTAGCAATAAGGAATGCTGAAAGTTTGTCGTACCAGGCCCTCGGGGCTTGTTTAAGGCCTTAGAGGGCTTTCTTAAGCCTGTATACGTGTTGTGGATGTTCTGGATCGACGAAGCCTTCTGGTTGTGAAACATACACCTCTTCACGAAGTTGTCCGTTCAGGAATGCTGTCTTCACGTCCATTTGGTAAACTGTGATGTTCTTATGAGCCGCGTATGCCAGGAACATTCTCACTGCCTCAAGCCTAGCCACTGGAGCAAAGGATTCCTCGAAGTCAATTCCTTCTTCTTGGCTATACCCTTTAGCAACCAACCGTGACTTGTTACGAATAACCGTGCCTTCTGCATCCAGCTTATTTTTCCAAATCCATTTTAAGCCCACAACATAAACTCCATCAGGTTTTTCAACGAGTTCCCAGACTTCCAATCTTTTGAACTGATCCAACTCCTCTTGCATTGATTCAATCCAATTGTCATAAGTCATGGCCTCTTTAATATTTTTCGGTTCAGCTTGACAAACGGTGAGAGCGTAAATGCAGGTTTCACCGTCTGTGTGGAGTTTCTGTCGTGTCATAACTGGGTTATCTGGATTGCCAATCACATTAACTTATGAGTAGATGGGTAGTGTTGAATGTTGTGATTCAGATTTGACGGTTCCATGTTGCTCGAGGAAGATTCTCCTGGTTCGGGAATGGTTGGGGGTGGAGCAAATGGATTGAAAAATGCATTTCCGTCAAAGTCTGATGGTGTTGGAACTTGGTTAGAAATGGGAGAAGAATCTTCAACTGCTGGTTGAGGTGTTTTATCTATTGATGATGATGGTTCAGGTTGTGGTGCATCGTCAGCAACTACTGTAGAGGTAGATGCTGATGGATCAGGTGCTTGATTTGGGAGTTGTTGAGCAGCGGAACTTGTGGAAGCCTCTGACGCACTGTTAACCAAACTGTCATCAAACATAGGAGCAAACAGATCTTCCAGATCTTTCCTGTTGAAAGGTAATGGTTCAGCTGAAGATTCTGGGAAGTTCAAACGGTTGTTTGCGGGTTCCAAGCGGTCTTGCTCAGAAGCCATTTCTGTGAGTTCATCGAAATTAACGTGTATCGTCTCTTGAATGTCTCTGGTCCGACGATTCCAAATTCTGTATCCCTTGGAGTTCTCACAATAACCAACAAATATCCCTATATCTGCTTTTGCCTTCAATTTACCAAGATCATCTTTATCATTCTTTGGGTAACATAAGGCACCAAAGACATGAAAATAGTTGATATTGGGTTTTCTGCCTTGTATGAGCTCATATGGAGTTTTGTTATGTCTTTTGGTGATCATGCCGCGGTTCTGAGTGTAGCAAGCAGTGTTAACAGCTTCAGCCCAAAGATAATCTGGCAATTGGGCATTGATCAACATAGTTCTAGCTGCTTCCACGAGTGTACGGTTTCGTCGTTCAACTACGCCATTCTGTTCAGGAGTGCGAGCTATAGAATATTGGTGAACAATCCCATGTTTCTCTGTAAATTCCCGAAGGATTTGGTTTTTGAATTCAGTGCCGTTGTCGGTACGAATGATTCTGACGGTGTTGCGGACTTGCACTTGAATCGGAACTTGATCTTTTGTGCGAAGAAAGTAAACCCATGTCCATCTTGAGTAGTCATCCACTATTACCAGAATATATCTTTTCCCATTTACAGACTGAACCCGCATTGGACCACACAAATCCATATGAAGCAGTTGTAGGACGTGGTCTGTGCTATGTTCTGTTTTTGGTGGAAAGTGAGCTCGGTGACTTTTTCCCTGTTCGCATGCAGAACACAGATGATCCTTGGCATATCGGAATTTTGGTAAACCATCTACCAATTTTTTCTTTGCCAGGTCGGTCATGGTTTTGAAATTGAGATGAGACAATCGTTTATGCCATAACCATGCTTTCGTGGGATGAGCCTTGGAGAGTAAACATATAGGAGTCGAAGCTGTCATTCCTTCAAAGGAGATGGTGTAAAGACTAGTTCCCCGTTTTCCTTTCATCAGATCATTTCCCTGAAGATCACGAATAAAGCAGGTTTTCTCCCTAAATGCTACTTCTAAGTCTCCATCACAGAATTGACCAACCGAGAATAAATTGTGACCCAGACCTTCAACATAGTACACACGACTAATTTCGATGTTCCCATTTACATAGTCGCCATAACCCATGATTGCGGCGAAGTGGTCATTCCCGAACCTGACCGTTCCTATAAACTTAGCAACGAAGTTTTTGAGAAGCTTGAGATTGCCGGTCATGTGTCGGGAACAGCCGCTATCAACAATCCATAGAACGATTTGAACCACCTGCATCACAATTAGTAGAAACAGATGGAGTAACGGTTGGACCCGTTGGGTTAGAAACACATGATTTAAGTATTTTTTGTACCCATTTAAAGTCTGCTGTGTTCTCTAGCCAGTGTTGCCATTTCCTACTAGTTTCTGCTTTCTTCCTAAGGAATGTGCTAGGTGATCTGTTCTTTTTGGGATTTGCTTTAGGTGCAACTATGCTCTGCATTGAAACTGCTAGTGGTGGATTCCCTAAAATTGATTTGGTAACTGTGTTAGACTTAGGGAGGCCACTAGTTCGTTTCGCTTTTCTCTTCAGCAAAGTTTTAGCAACACAGTTTTGATGATTACCAGATAAGATACGAGTATGACAAAACACACAAGAAGCATTAACATCATTCATAACTGTTAAAGATTCAACATTCATTACATCTTTTGTAGAATTACACTTAACCAAGCTAGATTCTATTTTAGACATAACATGCGTTTTATTCTCACTAGATGCATTAACTTCTATTTCTCCATTCTTAGATGTTCCACTCTTAGGTAGCCAGTTACTAGTCTTCTTTGGTCTCTTTGTGGTCTTTGATCATCTACCCTTAGATGTGTCAACTAATCCTGTGGAAGATGAAGTAAGATCATTAGTGATTGTTTTTGATGATGCATTCTTAGGTGCGCTGTCTACTTTTTGCATTGTTGGTACAATCTTATGAACTTTGGTTTTTTCTGTTTCTAAAACTTTGATTTTCTTCTTCAGATCAACAATGATGTGTTGGAATTCTTGATTTTGTGAATCTAATTTTCTGTTAAGGCGGACTGTGTCATTCCTGTTTTGAAGAATTTCATCGAGTTCCTTTTCATTTTGAAACAGTTTAAGTCTTAAGAAAGCCTTTGTTTCCTTATTATTTTCAGGAACATGACTGTTTTGAAATGATAAAGATCCTATGAGATTTTGAAATTTTAGTTCAAATTCAGCACTTTGAGTTTGACACCAATCAAGCCTTTTTTGAAGATTAAAAACTTTGTTTTCCACATCATTGTTGATTTGTCGAAGATCCTCATTCTCTTTCACTAGATTCTTAATTTCTATTTGCAATATCTTTGTATCAACAGCATGATTTTGCATAAGATACTCATTACCAGATTCATAAAGTGCATTCATCAACATAGAAACAACGTCACAACTAAGAAAATTTTGCAAGAGTCGATCATTTTCTTTTTCCAAATTCTTCTTTTGAACTTTTTGTTTTTGAATTTTGGAGTCTTTAGCTTTGAAAATGTTCCTCATTGATAGAACCTCGTCAACTAGATCTTCTTCCCATTGTGATGCACATTTCTTCAAGTGTTTGACATGAGGTAAAATTTTCTTTTGAAGAATTTCTATCTTTTCTTTTTCCACAGGAGAGAAAAAAGAAGAGACAGTGATTCTAGAATTAAACTCAATTTCATTTTCTAAAAATTTGATGTCTTCCATAAATGTCTCAAAATGTTTGACAATTTTAAATGCTGGAGGCATTTGTGGATCAACATCATTCTCTGTCAAATAATTGTCGAGATGTGCATCATTTTGGGAGAGATGATATATTTGTTCTGAGGTACGTATTAGCGTTTGTTCCGGTTTATCTTTTGGTGGCACAAATGATTTGCTTATGTGAGGTCGTGCATTATAATCATGATGTACTCTTGAAAACTTGTTTTGTGAATTTGATCGACCCTCAATCTTGTTTGCAAGAAAATCAGTTTCTTCATCAATAGAATACATAACAACACGTTGAAAGGTACCATCTAACAAAAATGTTGCATTGTATAACTTAGGATTGTCTTTGAGTGCTTTGTGTGAATTACGGGGTGTGTCACTTCCAAGTGCAAAACTTACTCCTTTAGGACTTGGTTTCACAGTTAGTTTTTGAATTTGTGTTACAGAATTACCCGTTTTATACACAACATTTTGAAATTCTTTGAGTTTGGTTTCCAAATCCAGAATTCCCTCAAGATATGAGTCAACACGTTTCCTAGTGGCTTGCTTTTCATCAAGAAGATCCTGCTGAGATGTTGAAAGCTCTGATTGAGTTTTTAACAATTCAGAAGTTAAAGCATCAATTTGTTTTTTGAATTCAAATTGATCCATTTCTTTTTGAGAGAGAAGCTCAGCTTTGTCAACGGTTAGCTCACGAACTTGACTTTCTAAATTTTGAACTTTTACGTACTCTTGTTGGAAAGCAATTTCAAAACCTTTTTCACGTTTATCTTGTTTAAGATATCCCGAAAGTTGTAATTTGTAGCACTCATTGTCCTTCGTTAACATTGCAATCTTTTCTTTCAGATTATTATTGATTTCATTGCATTTATCAATTTGTGATTGGGTGGTCAATAATAAGGCCTGAAGCTCTGAACCTTGATTAGACAAAGTATCATTTTGTTCAAGATGATCCAAATTTTCATCGTCAATCGAATCATCAAATGAAATGACGGTTTTATCATCATCAAATGATACAACAGTGTTTATTTGATCATCTGATGGAGATGAGAATGATGAATCATGTTGAACAGAATTGTCATTTGTAGATGAAGATGCAGATGGTGAAGCAATTTCATGTATAAGACATTGTGGATCAGGTACCTGAGATAGACCATCGGTGTCATAGACCGGGCCTGTCTCGGACATGTTCATCTCTTGCATGTTTGCCATGAGCATTACTGCTGCGTTTGCCTCAAGATCTTCCATATCATCATCTGACTCTGCATTTGCCATGAAGCTTTTTTCTTTCACATTCATTAAACTTGCTTTTTCATCCTTAAGTGCCATCAAGAGAGCTTCTTTGTGATATGCACTGCCCATAGTACGAGGCTTTGGACATGCAGTAGCCATATGACCATTCCCTCCACAGTTGTAGCATGTGATTGAAGTATTTGCAATGCCTTTTGATTCCTTTCCATTCAATTGATTCCTGTTCTGATCTGCCCCCATATAATTCCTATTACCCCCAGACTGAAACCTTTGTTCTCCAGCTTGAAACCTTTGTGACCCATATCCTCCTCTGTTCCCTGAACCAAACCTTCCTGATGATCTGTTCTGAATTTCTACCCGACCATCATTAACAACTGCCTGATTCCTTGTGTTTGAAGATGAGCGAAGGCGGTTGTTTGATTTGTTTGTGAATTTTCCAAATGCTTTAGCAATCAACCCAAATGCTTCATTGAGGGAATTGAAAGCTTCTTCTTCTTCATCATATTCACTGTTTGTGTAAAAGTTGGATTCAGTGTTGTTATAGGTTACCATTGGGTTTCCTGATTGTTGAGATGGTGGTTCATATGGGACAAGTTGGTTTTAAGGTTGAAAGCTTGGTTGATAAGATGAGTTTCCAAATTCCTGAGAAGGTGATGAGTGTCTAAATACTCATCATTTTATTCCCATCTGAACTGCAAAAACATTTAAAAACATGCAGTTATGCTTCAAAATTCAGAAAATATCATTGTATTGTGTTTTTATATGTTTCAGATGCAAAATGATTAAAAACAAGTGAAAACGAACAAAGTTTGCATAATTGGCAGTTTCAGTCCCTAAACTTTCAAAGATTGTCAGAAATGGCCCCTGGATAAAATGTTTTGAAGAAAAGTCAACAATAGTCTTCCAGGAATCATGAAATGACAAATTATACCCTTGAAGTTCAAAATTGCAAAAATGGCAAGTCTAGTCCCTCGAGTTTGAAAAATGACACAAATGGTCCTTGGAAATTTAAAATGGAAGAAAATTACA
Source organism: Artemisia tridentata subsp. tridentata (assembly GCA_021014915.2). Taxonomy (NCBI): domain Eukaryota; kingdom Viridiplantae; phylum Streptophyta; class Magnoliopsida; order Asterales; family Asteraceae; genus Artemisia; species Artemisia tridentata. The sequence continues at coordinate 980,277 of CP139509.1, forward strand.
TTTATGATCCTTGGGTTATTGAAAGGTGGCAAGAATGGTCCTTGTAATACTTTGGGAAAGTTGCATGTTCAGTCCCTCACTTTTCAGATTTGGCAACTTTAGTCCTTGGGCTTTATTTCACTACAAACCAAACCGGACCCAAAAATAAATAAAACCCATTACAACCCTTTTTATTATATACCCCAACCCAGCTGCTACAACTACCCAACCCAACCCAATCCTTAAAAATCCCAAGCCCAATTCCCTTTAAATATTAAACCCGGCCCGTTTGATTTTTATTAGATAAACCACGTTTGACCTCAGTCAAACGCTTCTTCCTCAATACCTTGACCCGCCAAAACCAATACCACCACCTCCACCGCCTCTCTGACACACCCACCCCCTCCTCTGTTACCCACCTTACCTAACAAGCCAAAGTTCATTTAATGCTTCTTCTCCACCTCCACATCTAACTAAAAAGCATTAATTGCTAAAACCTGCTATTGATATTTTTGGCGCCAAAAACTCAATCCAAGGGCTGAGAGGATTTCAAGGGCAACCAATGGTGGGGATATGATCAGAGGAATACAAGGGACACATCCCACCTCAGTTTTTGTATAAATAGGGCCTCTTGTAAGCCTAATATAAAAAGTAGCTAATTAGTAGAATCGTATTTCAATATTTAGTAGCCATAGCTTGTAATTTCCAATTCTCAGTTGTAATTTATGTTGAATGTAATCAGAGTAATCTTATTTCAAGCAATCTTGTTCTAAATATTAAGTTATGCTCAGTTTCAATTTATCTGTTAAATCGAATTAGTTCTAAGTACTTATTAATCATCACAAAAAGTTCAGAAACCATTACTATAAGCTTATGAAAGCTTTTCATAGCTTTGTGTAAGCTTATCTTAGAAATAATCTGCTTAAATCTCAAACTATGAAGAAAGTCAACAAAAGTCAACCTGGAAGCCAATAAGCTGTTTTGGAGTGTAAAAGCTATTCAGGAAGGCTTATTGTGGGTTTCTAGCTTGTTGTTAACAAGCTAGGTGTTCTGGTTCTTGTTCTTTGTTTCACAATCTTACCTCAGTTGTAAGCTCAATTCTCATAATTTGGCATTCTACTGTACAAGTGCTTATTCCCAGCTTATTGTTAGTATTTCTTGCTTATTACTAGTTTGTGATAGTATTTCATTAATATAATCAGTATTTAATAACCTTTGTCTCATTTCACTTAAAAAACATATAAAAGCCAAAAATAGCTAGAAGTAGTATAGCTTAATATTCTGTTTAATTTTGCTTTAAAATTTGCTAATCAGTACTTAACTAAGTTAGTGAGACCTTTTTAATAGACACCATAAGTTAAAAGAGTCTTTTGTTAGTTCAAATCCAAAACAGACCCTTAATAAAGGGGTGTTTGGTTTATGCAGTCAACAAGCTCAACTGAGCTTGTACTGTAGATTTGCACTTAGTCCAAATTTGGTTAAGCTTATTTGAGTCAATATAAGCTGTTTCTCAGACTTAACAAGTTCATTTCACAGGTTTTGTAGTTTTGTGCCATTTGTGGAATTTTTAGAAACTAAATAGACCAAATAAGCCATCTTAAGCCATAAGCTGATTTGGTCCTTATCTTTGCCATTCCTGAAGTCCATTTGGTCCATATAGTCATAGCACAATAGCCTAGTTTGGTCCATTGGTCTGCACACCACAAAACACATCAGCAGACTCAGTGTATACTGAGTGCTTTTGCTGCTGAACTCAACTTATTTGTGGCCTATCTAGTTAAGCTGTGGGCTTGCTTTTTGTGTTTCTAAATAGCTCATAGTACTAGCTCACTTTTGCCCCCATAATATTCAACTTATCAGCTTAATTTAATTGCTTAATCTGCCCTGCAAATTAGTCATTTTCCTGAGTTTCTGTGTGAATTTTGCAACTGCTTAAGTGCTCATTTGCTTAATCTGTGGGATAAGCTCTTTTATTTAAGTTGTTTTGTGCTTCTAATAGTGTATTAATCCTGTTCTGAGCCTTTGGTAGAGTTTTGAGCTTATTAGCTTATTTGCTCAACTGCTTATCTGCCCAACTGCTTATCAGGGTTTAGTGAACTTTTGATTTTAATTTTCCTAGCTTTTAAATAATATTTTAGACTTATCCTGAATTTTTCAGATTTTTCCTAAGTCATTTGATATTTTTAATCTTTTTAATTAGTTTCTATTAGTAATTAAATCATAATAAATAGAATAATAATCAGAAAAATATAATTTTAATTTTCATAATTTTCTTTTATTAAGTAGAATTTAGGAAAAATATAATAATCTTTTTAGACCTTAAGAAAAATAAAATAGAAAATAAGTGATAGCTTCTATTTAATAGATTTTATCTTTTAAAATTTTTAATTAAGCAATTTTCATTTTTATAATTTTCTTAGCTTCTTTTCACTTAATAATATTTATAAAAAAAGTTTTAGATTTTTCTTTGTTCATTTAGTATTTTTTATAAATTTAAATAGTTTAAAAAGTAATTAAATAATAAATAATTAATAATAATTAAATAAAAAGTATAAAAAATATAATTTTAGTTTTAAAATAAGTTTTAAATAATTTTACATTTGTAATATTAGATTTCATAATATTTCAGTTTTTGTCCCATTTTAGATTTCCCGTTACGCGTTTTAGTTTATTAATTCGCGTTTAATTTTCTTGTGTATATTTGTTTTTAATTTGTTAATTAGATATAAAAAGCAAAATCCAAAATATCTAATCATCTGTCACTCTAATCCTAACTTTCCACAGTTTGCCCATTCATACCTCGTTGGGAAACGATCCGGGTAAACACTTACCTGGCTTCACACTACACACGAACGTGAGTTTTTGCAAGTATCATTTTTCACAAAAAGGTGATTTGTATTTATTCACGTGTATCCGCTGTCTGCATTTATTTATAAGTGTATTCAGCACGGATCAGAAGGTAGAGAGAAGTTTGGTTGAGCCATTAGAGCAAGCGAGTTAGGTTGTGGTGCTGCTAAGAAACCTCCTCGTGCTGCCACTTCTTTGTCCACCTCAGATTGATGTTGTTTGAGAAAATCATAAATCAAGCCATATTTGATCTCACCAATCTTCTTTGATTGCCTAACAAATGTTGCATATTTCTGCCATTCAGGACCTAGACATCCCAGAAATTTGGAGTTGATTGCAATCCTTGGAAACTTCATGTTATGACGATCAAGGTCATTAACAACATTGGTGAAACGGTGGTAGTATGATTCGATTGTTTCCCCTGGTTCCATAATAAAATTGTTGAATTCCATGTACAATTTAGATTCAAGGTCTTCCTGATTGAGCTCTGTTCCTTCCATCAGAAGATGCACATGCTCCCACATGTCCTTTGCAGTCTTCTGAGCATCAACACTTCGATAGATGGGATTTGGAATTCCCTGAAGGATGAATGCCATTGCCATTCCATTTGCTTCTTGTTGTAAGGCTTGTTCGGTTGTATAGCTAGCAACAGCAACGGGAGTGGATGTTTCTTCTCTTTCAGGAGTTGCTGGAACAAAAATTACTGGTTCCGGAAAGGGCCCCACAGTGATGACATGCTTCAGATACGGTCCATGGGGTTTGCGGAGTTCAATGAATCGGAGAAACCTACTTGCCCACTGCACATAGTTTCCAGGTGTTAACATGGGTGGAGTATCTTGATTTCCAGCCTCATGACGAGATTGCTGACTGCTTATAGCTTCACACATCTTATGAAACCAGTGAGGTTCCCTGGACACTGAAGGATTGTTCTGAAGGTAATTTTGTTGCATTATTTGTTGTGGAGATAGTTGTGGTGGAGGAATGAATTGATGTTGTTGCACAAATGCATGATGTTGTGGATATTGTTAAGGAAATTATTGTTGTTGAGAGTATTGTTGTTGTTGAGGATATTGCTGTAGCTGGTAGTAGTAATTAAAGTGTGGTGGTTGAGACATCGTGTAGTAGCTTGTGACGGTTAAGGATATTTAAAGGATAAAGACGGTTGTTGTGTGAAGATTAGATATGGTTAACTATGAAAAACGTGAAGAAATTATGAGGATTTTACTCTAGAAACTCGGAGATTTCAAACGATGAAACTCGGAGGATTTTACACTAGAAACTCAAATAATCTTGCAAAAAAAATCTGAAATGCGACTAAATTGTTCGATGAAACAAATTCGATCAATCACTTGTTCGGTTAAGCACTTGTTCGATCAAAGTTGTTCAATTAAAATTGTTTGATCAAGTTGTTCGGTTAATTGTTCGGTGAAACTTGTTCGGTTAAGCACTTGTTCGATTAAAAGCTAAGTTCGATCAAACCCAGAAGTTCGATTATATCACCTAACACGGTGAATAATCAGTAGTTCGATTAAACTAGTTCGGTGAAATTCGATTAACGTACAAGTTCGGTCAATTAAACTAGGTGAAAAAACTTCGGTGAACAAGAAACTCGATGAATATATATCTGAAGAACAGTAACAACTCGGATGAACGATAACAACAGTAACTTGTCGGATTTCGATTTTATTTCTTTTAGATCTAATCTTTTAACAACCTAAATTACCCCTAGGCGAATGATACCACTTGATGTTTTATACTTTTATGAATTAAGCTACCACTAATTACCTACTAATTACCTACTAGATCTAGAGAGAGAAAGCTAGAGAGAGAAAGAGATGGAAGGGAGATGATTTCACACACTTAGTAACAAAACTTCTTAATTCATCAACCAACCACCCTCTCCCTTGGATGGGAGGGGTATTTATAGTTTTTTACAAGAGGTTGGGCTACTAGCCCTACTTACTTAACATAATACATAATTAACCATAATAAATGAACTAAACGACACAGCCCATAGGCCTTCTACACGGGCTAGGCCTAATAACAACCCTAAAGGCCTAAGCAACCTTAATACAATATGATCAATACTTGAATAATACAAAACGTGTTCCCAACAGAGGCTTTGAGATTTGCAGAAAATGGATTCCCCAGATTTACCCATTTTAGGTAGCCTAGAACCTGCAGAACTGGAAAAAGGGTCAACTGCAGGCCACGGCTCCACTAAATAGGGCACGACTCCACTAAATTTAGTGGCTTCTTGGTACCTTTAGTGGTACCGTGCCCTGGGAAGGCGAAATTAACTGTTCTCTTCCACTTTTTGACTCTCTTTTCCTGGAAATCTGCAAACATAACCTGATTCCCATTCACCCAAATCCCCAAATCCAAGATCCCATCCAACCTTGCATGTTTTGATTTTGCTATATAAGCTAACATCATACATTGCCATCCTTACCACTTCACACTCACCATACAACTATCATGACTTCAACCATTGCTACCACCTCACACAAAACCAAAAAGCCAAGGCTTAACATCAAACCAACTAATGAGATGATTCTCATTGATCTCACCTTGGATGATGATGATGATATACACACACCTATAACCTCAACCCAATCAACATCCTCCATCTCTACACCTCTAGCTCCATCCAAGGCAACCTCAACTAAACCAACATCTTCATCCTCCACCACCCTTAGAATCAACACACCTTTATCTCAACCAAGTCCTCCTCAACCACTTGCTTTAACCTTCACCCAATCACCATCAAACCCCTTTGGACTTGGCACTAACACATCATCCTATTTACCATCACCATCACCACAACCCTTGGCTCTCACACTAACCCTATCACCTACATCACCCTTTGAACTTGGCACCAACACATCATCCTCATCACTATCACCATCATCACAACCCTTAATGGGTCATCCCATCCTTTATCCCTTATAACCACACACCCTAAGTTGTCCTTGTTGTCACCACAACCAACACCTCATCATGTGCCTTAGAGATGAATTGAGCCTTCAATTCTCCTAACTTGAGCACCTCCTCACACCTCCACAAGGACCCATCATCCCACCACCTCCACAACCCAATAGCCCATTTCCCCAAATAAGTTTTCACCAGAAAAGATAAAAATTGGTGATTGCGTGGTTTTGTAACCTTACAACAGGTTTTACCTCTCGAGGGATCTCAAGAGGCTTACAACCCCACCAGGCAGTGTACCTGACCGATGTAGTATAGTGTAGTGGTAAGTACGGGGGATTGATCGTTCTCCACAGGGAATAGTGTTCGTTAGGTGTGAAAGGCTACTCTAATTAGGTCTAAGGGTTGAGGAAGATTCTTTTTTGTATTTTTATATTTTTATGAAAGCAAGTAAAATCTCGGGTTTGAAGGAGTGGGCGGAATTAGTTGCTAGTCAACTAACCCAAATTACTACGAATGCAAATAAAATAAAATAACAAAAATGAAAAGTGGTGAGAAACTTATGTGTAGAGAAATGTGTTTACTTAGATTTCCTTACTCCCTAACTATCTTTTACCGGTTAATTAGTGTGTATTAGTTGCGTGGATGACGGGTGTATTCCTTAATACCATTCGTGGGGTGGCGTACTTACTTCCCCAAACTCTACAAGCTCCTACTTCACTCCTATGTCGAGCCGGCTAGGAAGCTCCTAACATGGGATCACTAGAATTCGCTTGTGCATTAAATACAACCATAAAAACCTTTAGTACGCGTTTGGTTCATGTTTCTTAAGACGTTCAAGCAAGTTACCGAATAGGAAGTTAGCCAGTTTTCTTAAGCCTAACATAGATAAACAATCATCCAATACAACTAACAACACACTAACAACCAATAATCAATAGCTAGGTTTCATTAGATCTAAGCAAACACAAGATAAAATTAGCCTAACATGTTAAACAAAAGACAAGCATAAGATAGAATCAAACAACACATAGACATATTGAATGATTAATTGATAACTTATCTTTCAATGAAACATGGAAGATCTCAAGGCAAGAAGCCCTGAAAAAGTAGCTAAAATCGTCTTAGGGTTTTATCCCAAAATTCCACACACTAAGCTCTCTCTTAATGACAAAAAATTAGAAAACTATATATAGATTTTTGGATCTGACGGCGTCACCTTATGCATTGTGACGCCGTCACCTCGCCGCTTTTAGGGTTCCCGGGTGACCTTCTTGACGCCGTCCCTCTTTAGCTCTTCAAAAATCCATTCTGGCCTATCAAGGCTTGACGCCGTCGGATCATGAACGTGACGCCGTCCCCTTATGATTTAAGCCGTGACGCCCTTGATTTAGTTAAAGCGTGACGCCGTCAGAATTCTCATGCTAACTCACTGGCCCGTCATGAGTAAATTTCACATCCCACTTTTCTTGCCAAGGCATGACGCCGTCCTATGTTAATTGTGACGCCGTCAAGAGTAACTTTTAGCCGATTCTTGAGACTTTGCCGTTTTCTTTACTTTAATGCTCCAAAAACGTCCAAAATGCCTCCTTTTCCAGATTTCTCCTCAAAAGTACCTAAAATGACAAAAGGAACGATTTAGGGCAATATTTGATCAAATAAATACGATTTCGGGCTTAAATGACCCCTTAAAAGCGGTACACTTTTCGCCTCATCAAATACCCTTACACTTGAGATTTTCTTGTCCTCAAGCAAATGCGCTTTTATTCTAATCAAAATACAAGTTAGGGGTCATTTAATGCAAACATAAAAGTAATTACAACAAATAATCGTTCCACTTCAATCATAATAAGCACGGAGATTATAAACTAGCACCTCACAAGTAGTGTTTAGATACTCACATCTCTCAAGTGTCATCAAAATAAATCTCATAAATGAAAACGGAAAATATCTCTCACTACCTGTCATAGCAAATAGATTACCATAGGCTTGGGAAAGGATCGAAAACCTCCTCCACTAGGCGTAAGCACCTAAGATAAACTATCAAAGAGGGCTTTTAAATGGGTTATAACGTTAGGTGTAGGGAAAAGGAAAACACGGTTTTGTTGGATAAAGGATATTTTACTGGTGGCTAGTTAAAGATCTTGATCAATTACATGTACTATACAATGTTGCTAAGCCAAGACTAGACTCAATTTTTAAGCTAGAAACAAAATAACAAAATAACAAAAACATAAAGATAAACATAAAATGAAACGGGATGGTAGTCCGTATGTTTTTTTTTTTTTTTTTTCTACTTTTCTTTTTCTCATTTTTTTGTATTTTTCTTGATTTTTCGATTTTTTTTTTTTTTTTTTTTTTTTTTTTTTTTTTTTTTTTTTTGCATACACTTTTACCCTACCATCCAAAATAATACATCATAGGGGCATTGCATCCCCTTACACTTGAATTTTTACATAACTTTACAATTAACTAATCTAATGACTCGAATTAAGATAATCGAAAAACTTGGAGTACTTTTAAAATATTTAGCACATATGGGGGTAATAATGTTGTTCTTCCCCATTACTCCATTACACTAGTACTTTACCCATGAGTCCCAATCGTCCCAAAACAATATGTACAAGGATATGACTCAACTTAGCAACCATGTAATCAACTAGATAATTAACTTGGGTTTAAACAAATGTTGTAACAATAATGCACTAAAGATGAGTGCATACAAGGTAGGCTAAGGCGATTTGGGTGTACATTTAAGTGGGGTGTAACAAATTCTTCCTTTAAGTAAAATGCTTAAAGGTCGAAACGAAAAGATAGGCTCTGAGGGGTGTACTAGGGGTATCGTGTACTAAAAATGAGTACAACGCAAAGGGTGTGGGAGAATTACTTGACCAATGTAGCCAAAGTAATTATAACAAAAACACAGGTGTAAAACAATGGGTTAATCCTAATGCCTCTTATCATGTAGTAAATCTAACTACACGAATGTAGTCTCACTTGTGGCCTCGGAATGGTCCTAACGCAAGTTCTAGAATCTAAGTGCTACCGGTACACACATCATAGCATAAATGCTTTTCCTACCAATTCTAGGGGCGAACCTCACATATTTGGGGTGGAAAATTTTTTAGTGGTACGGTTTTTTGTGCTAGTCATATAACTCCTATCCGTGAGACGCTCATTAAGATCAAAGTTTCACTCCTATATGTTGTAAAAAATTTTAAATTTGGCACTAAAATTACCTTAACAAGTATTTCTCTCAGTTTTATTACACATCTATTATTAAACAAACAAAAATCAAGCGTAATTGTATTCTCTAAAATCGTACTTTTACCCTCCCCTTACACTTAAGATGAACATTGTCCCCAATGTTCAAATAATAAGATGTAAAAGCAAAAAGTAAAAGAATGAAATCAAATACTCCCCTGATTCGCTCGGTGGATAGTGAAATCACACGGTTAAATCTTCCTCCAAAGAGAATGTTGAAGCTCCATGACTAATGCATCGCCATAAGCTTGATTCCATAAACATTTCCTTGTCCAAAATAACCTGTTAACCTGAGAAAACAAACACGAAAACCTGCATAACATCGGCGGGATAAAATCTATATATAAGGATATAATGCTTGTGGAATGATAATTTTGCAGATTCCTGGAGATTATAAGTTGGAGATTTAATAAAAACTTTTTATGAAAACAAAACTTTCAAAAATTTCTGGAAATTAAATCTGACGCCGTCAGGTTATAACTCCTGACGCCGTCAGAAATGACCTGACAAAAATTTTCGTTTTAAGTTTCCGGAAAATTTCTGGAAAAACCTTTACCTTACTTCCTGGAAATCCTGCAAAACATCATTATGACTCGATACAAGCATTTGACTCAAACAAATACTAATATGTATGTTAATTTAATATTATTATGATTCATGTTCATTTGTTCTAATAAACCGATTTGACTTTCCCTTACACTTATCTTTTTGCAAAATACATTTATATGTAGTTAAGGCGAAGTTAAAAACAAAATAAAGCATTTTCACAATTTTAGTTTTGAACATGAATCAATAATAATAAAAATTAAACATACATACGGAAGCAAATAAAATCAAACAAACAAATAAATAAACACACAAAGCAAATAAAGCAAATAAAGCTTGGGTTGCCTCCCAAGAAGCGCTTTTCTTTATTAATGAGTCTTGTAGCTAGACTCAAAGTCACGCTACCCTATGTAAGTGAGCTCGTCATCAAGGACGTCTTTAGGGTTAAGCTTGGATTGAAGTTTCCTATTGGTTCGCTTAGTACGATATATCTTTTCAAACTTCTCTCCATCCGGGTCATACAACGTCATCTTAATATGCCATGACCCATCTCCATCTTTGGGTGGTTTATCCCAATTCCACTTATGATCATCTTCCTCACAAATCCACTTATTCATTCCTAGGTTAATTGGCAAAACTCCTAGGAAATCAATCATCTTTCTAAAAACTAGAGGGTCTTCAAATGGATCCAATTCGGTGTCCCTAGCCAAGAGTTGCTCCACCGTATGTGTTCGGTTAACAAAGTCCTCTTCTAGGTAAAATGGGCGTTGGGGTCCTATGAAGTCTCTATCAATCCAAGGTCCATATCTAGATGGTCTCCTATTTAATTCTAACCAATGGGGTGTCGGTTCCTCACTAGTATCATAGGCGTGTTTCTTAACATCATAGATTGACCAAGTATCTCCTTCTCCTACCGCTATCTTAGATTCCTTACAATCAATCATAGCACTAGCGGTCGCCAAAAATCCTCTACCTATCAACAAGGGGCATGTAGGGTCGCTAACCATATCAAGGACGTGGAAATCGGCTAAAATGGTTAGTTTTCCAATGTGTACTAACACGTCCTTAACTACTCCAACCGGGTAAGCAACACTTCCATCCGCTAAGCCTATTATCACCTCGGTTTCTTCAAGTTTTCCAAGTTTTAGAGAGGTGTAGAGAGGTAACGGAAGTAGGTTAAGGCTTGATCCAAGATCGGCTAATGTGTCATAAGCCTCCGAATTACCGACCTTGCAAGGTAGAACAAATAAGCCCGGATCATCTAACTTCTTAGGTAGTTTGTTTTGAACGAAGGCGGTCCCTTTTTCGCCTAATTTGAGCTTCTTCTCATCCAACACATCAACAACCGGACTTTCAAGGTGGAGCTCCTTGAATTCTTCGTCAAGGTTTTGAGTGGGAGGTGTTTCAACTATGTTGTTGACCAATTTGGATGTCATAACTTCTTGGTCATTTGGAACGACTTGGGTTTGTTTGAAACACGTGCTCATGGAATTGACCGAATAATATTGTGGACAAGAACTAAGGGACGAAACCGATGAAATAGCGTTGACATTTAGTTTCGGGTTCTTGACCGTGTTGCTAGGGAGTGCTCCCATTTCTCGGTCATTGAGGGCTTTCAACAAGGTGTCAATCTTATCGGTCATCTCGCTTTGTTTTTGTTTGAAATCGGCTTCAAACTTGGCTAAACGAGCTTCTTGAGATGCCATAAATTGAGACATCAATCCTTCAAAGTTATTGGTACTACCATTGCCGGAAGGATTGTTGCTGAAAGTACGGTTCGAGTTGGAACCGCTTGATTGGAAACGATTAGGTGGGTTGGAAGAATTGGTTTGTTGAGAGTTTTGGTTTTGTTTCCACCTAAGGTTCGGGTGATTTTTCCATGAGGGGTTGTATGAATCACCATAATGGTTTGGCTCGGGTTTGAAAGTGCACCCCTTGTCTCCCGCTCCGTCGGTACGCGAGGATGCGTAGTCCACAAAAGCTTGTTCGGGGAGTTCCATGCAATCACGAGTGTCGTGGGGACCACTACATAATTCACATGAGGAAGTGATTTTGTTCACTTGGCTTGAAGGTTTAGGAGCCTCGTAGGATTTCATGAGAAACTTGACTTGGTCTTCAAGTTCTATGATCCTACGGTCAGAAGTGCTTGAATTGTTAGAAGGCAAAGATATTGCCTTGACCGTTTTATTCAAATCACGGGGATCACTCCAACTTTCGTTGTCATAAAGAGCAAGATCCTCTAGGAGAGCCCATGATTGTTCCGCACTTAGATCACGTAGCTTGCCACCGGCCGATTGGTCAATGGTTTGCCTCGTGGAGAGATTGATATGGTCATAGAAGATTTGGACTTGGAGCCAAAGTTCTATGCCATGGTGAGGGACTTTTTGGAGTAAGTCCTTGAATCGAGTCCATGCCTCGTAGAGAGTTTCGCCTTGACGTTGTTGGAACATCAAGATATCATTCCTTAGCTTGGTAGTTCTTCCCGGTGGGAAAAACTGAGCAAGGAAACGAGTGGTGAGATCATCCCAAGAGGTAATGGATCCTGCGGGTTGACGTTCTAGCCACTGACTAGCTTGGTCCCGCAGAGAGAATTGGAAGAGACGCAATCGGGTCGTCTCTCGAGTGGCAACATCAAGGTCTATAGAATCAACGATTTTAAGAAAGTCCTTGAGATGTTGATTAGGATCTTCAGAACGAAGTCCATGGAATGCGCATCCACTTTGCACCAACCGGATGGTGTCGGATCGCAAGGGTGTGATATTGGCTCCTTGAGTGAGCTCAATGGTGTTTCGATAGCCATGGTGGCTAGGACGGGAATACTCTCCTAAAGTACGGGCTCTAGGAGGTGGTGGTGGTTGTTGTGGTGGTGGGTTGTGTGGGTTAAGGATATTACCATCTTCCATGATGTCGGACGGTAATGGTTACGAACAAAGACACGAAGAAAATAGATAGACTAAAGAAAACCTAGAAAAATAAAATAAAAATCTCACTAGAAAGGAATCTAGTGAGTAGACCTAATAGAAATAAAAATTCAACCTAAACAATAACTATTCCCCGGCAGCGGCGCCAAAAACTTGATTGCGTGGTTTTGTAACCTTACAACAGGTTTTACCTCTCGAGGGATCTCAAGAGGCTTACAACCCCACCAGGCAGTGTACCTGACCGATGTAGTATAGTGTAGTGGTAAGTACGGGGGATTGATCGTTCTCCACAGGGAATAGTGTTCGTTAGGTGTGAAAGGCTACTCTAATTAGGTCTAAGGGTTGAGGAAGATTCTTTTTTGTATTTTTATATTTTTATGAAAGCAAGTAAAATCTCGGGTTTGAAGGAGTGGGCGGAATTAGTTGCTAGTCAACTAACCCAAATTACTACGAATGCAAATAAAATAAAATAACAAAAATGAAAAGTGGTGAGAAACTTATGTGTAGAGAAATGTGTTTACTTAGATTTCCTTACTCCCTAACTATCTTTTACCGGTTAATTAGTGTGTATTAGTTGCGTGGATGACGGGTGTATTCCTTAATACCATTCGTGGGGTGGCGTACTTACTTCCCCAAACTCTACAAGCTCCTACTTCACTCCTATGTCGAGCCGGCTAGGAAGCTCCTAACATGGGATCACTAGAATTCGCTTGTGCATTAAATACAACCATAAAAACCTTTAGTACGCGTTTGGTTCATGTTTCTTAAGACGTTCAAGCAAGTTACCGAATAGGAAGTTAGCCAGTTTTCTTAAGCCTAACATAGATAAACAATCATCCAATACAACTAACAACACACTAACAACCAATAATCAATAGCTAGGTTTCATTAGATCTAAGCAAACACAAGATAAAATTAGCCTAACATGTTAAACAAAAGACAAGCATAAGATAGAATCAAACAACACATAGACATATTGAATGATTAATTGATAACTTATCTTTCAATGAAACATGGAAGATCTCAAGGCAAGAAGCCCTGAAAAAGTAGCTAAAATCGTCTTAGGGTTTTATCCCAAAATTCCACACACTAAGCTCTCTCTTAATGACAAAAAATTAGAAAACTATATATAGATTTTTGGATCTGACGGCGTCACCTTATGCATTGTGACGCCGTCACCTCGCCGCTTTTAGGGTTCCCGGGTGACCTTCTTGACGCCGTCCCTCTTTAGCTCTTCAAAAATCCATTCTGGCCTATCAAGGCTTGACGCCGTCGGATCATGAACGTGACGCCGTCCCCTTATGATTTAAGTCGTGACGCCCTTGATTTAGTTAAAGCGTGACGCCGTCAGAATTCTCATGCTAACTCACTGGCCCATCATGAGTAAATTTCACATCCCACTTTTCTTGCCAAGGCATGACGCCGTCCCATGTTAATTGTGACGCCGTCAAGAGTAACTTTTAGCCGATTCTTGAGACTTTGCCGTTTTCTTTACTTTAATGCTCCAAAAACGTCCAAAATGCCTCCTTTTCCAGATTTCTCCTCAAAAGTACCTAAAATGACAAAAGGAACGATTTAGGGCAATATTTGATCAAATAAATACGATTTCGGGCTTAAATGACCCCTTAAAAGCGGTACACTTTTCGCCTCATCAATTGGAGCGTGTTTGTCTGGCACGGTTCCACTAAATTTAGTGGAGCCGTGGGTGATTTAGTGGAGCCGTCCTACTGTAACGGTCAGATTTTCTCTGCCTATAAATACCAACCCACTTCACAGTTTTTGGGCACCCTTTCACACACAGAAACTTCTGAGTTTAAAACTCTCACACCTTTCTTTCTTCTTGATCATTTAGTTTAGTTTTTCTTTTGTTCAAGAGTGATCCAATCATCCAACTTAGAGATCCTCTTCATTCCTCTTCAATATCAAGAGAAGAACACAAAGTATCCAAGTTGATACAAGGTGTTGTCATTCCTCTTCAAGTGTAAGAGAAGAACTCAAGGTATCCAAGAAGATACAAGAGTTATAGTTGTTAGGTTATTTATAACATTTGTTACAACCTTGTTGTATCATAGCATACATCAAGATTATTTTTCTTTTGTGAGAGTGTGAGTGAAGATCATTGTGATCTTATAAAGATAGTGAATATCTATTGAAGCCATTGGGCTTGTGTGATTGATCAAGAAGATCAAGGGTCGATAGGATAGATTGAGTCAAGTGACTGTTTATCATTGTGATCGTGTCGAGATCTTGGTGATCTCTTGAAGCCATTGGGCTTGAGTGTTTGATCAAGTGGATCGTGGTAGATTGGTGCCAGCTAAGATTAGCACTCGACATCTAGCTTAGTGTCGGAAATAGGATAAACGACGTGTACGATTTTCTCCGCCTTAAGGGAGGTTGTTGACATAGTGCTTGAAATTCTCGAGTGTGGTACTCGGGGAGTGGAGTAGGGCGAAGAGGTGCTTCGTAGCCGAACCACTATAAATCCTTTTGTCCCGGTTTGATCTTTTCAACTTTTCTCTTTACTTAATTTACTTATTATTAGTTAGTTTAGCGTGTAGTTCATATTGGTGTTGATTGATTACACATAAGATTCGAATCAAAGTTTTTCATAATTAAACTTTTAATAAGATTATATAAATACTTAAAAACCGGTAAAACTATTCAACCCCCTTCTAATTTTCCACAGAACCAATCACTCACACTTTTATTTTCACTACCGAGGTTGCATATTTTTCTTTATGTATTTTATATGTTTCATAAGTTTATTATACTTGGTTATACTTGGTACATATGCTAAATCGCTAGAAAACCTAATAAGGACTAAACATGCAAAACTACTTTCTGACCAGGGGTTAAAATGGAATAAACTAATTTCATCAGTGGACTTTGGACCTTGACTAAAAATATGTGGTTATATATCAATGTCTTACGGTCATTTTTTCGGGTATTTCATTGAGTAACTCATTACGATGATTAAAATAAAAATCTTTTCGTGAAACATGTCAAATTTTGAGCAACAGATTATAAACGTAAAAAGCTCATTGATCTAGTCATTTACATTACTTGGCCTAGTTTTATGAAATGTAGCTAACACCTTAACTTAAACATGGCCGCAAAATGGGGTTAAACGGGCTTGTACGACTTTATATATCGCATCTTTTTGGGGACTGTTGTGATGTTGATAAAATCATAACTGGGTAGTTAAAGGTAAACTGGCAATTTCACTACTGTTAGGTAATTTTTGACTCAGTGGGACGCACAAATCTAGTTAGTACACCCAAATACCTTTCCAGGGATATAAAGAACATAATTTTTCGAGTTACGGTTTACTAGTAATGAATTTTTGAAGATGAACATGTTTATAAAATTTCTAACAGCTATATACTTAAAATGTGTAAAAAGTTATTAACTTATAAAAATGGACCCTTGGACTATTAGAAACTTGTCAAATAACACTACTTGACCATTTTTACATAAAAACCGAAGTAGTAGGACCCGCTATTGGAAATAGACCCTTAAATCATCTCATAGACTAAAGAAACTTAAGAACGACTAATTTGAACTCATGACACATATTTGGAACCCTTAAATTTGATTTTGAACTATTTAATATATTTTGAACTCTTTGAATTAATTTGAACCTTTGAAGTAATTTGAACTCTTTTGATTTAATTCGAACCCTTGGACTTAATCGAACCCTTATGACTTGTCTTGACACTTTTTTTTTTTTTTTTTTTTTTTTTTTTTTGTAGTATTAAATACTCCGTATAAAAGTTATTTTTGTGGGGTATGATTTTTTGTAGTGTAGGTCGCCTTACTGTGACAACTAATCGCCGGAGAGATAAAACAAACGTGGCAGAGAAAATGGGATGGATTGACCCTTCTTGCTGCATCCAGCCTTATATCATTTGGTTTACTTTTGCCTATGCATTTAAATCTTCTGCGCCAGTAAGTACTGTCATGTAAACATTATAGGAAATGTGATGGTGTTAGGAAATTGGAGAGTTGATATTCTAATTGCGGTTTTCTTATTTGCAATACAACTAGTTTTGTTATATTTTGAAAAAACAATAACACCACGTACAGCGATTTATTTGATCTTGTATCATCACATCTTAGCACAAACAGAAAATATAAACCTTTCATCTCTCATGTCTTAAAACGAGTATTAGGCATGAATATTGCATGGTGGTGAGAACCATTTGCACTTTGGTTTTAGGCACAAGACAACAACTAAAGTTAACCTTAAAATTAACACAGCCGCGTGACCGTGTGCCGGTACCCGTTACCGGGAAAACAGTATGTATCCGTTTTTTCCCGCTTTTTTAAAAATATACTTAACTATTTGCTTACTTAAAGTGTTTGCATAGACGACGCGCAACTAGTTTACTTGGTTATATCATTTTGTATTTTTGTTATAGGAAAAGCACATCTTAAGTAGTGTTGAAAACCAAAGATTTTTTCATTCTTTTGTTCATTACTTAAAAAAATACAAAATAATTAGATGTATAAAGTTGATGCCAAAATATGTTGAGGTTACCAACAGTACGTAAATAGGAGTGTACGTTTGGATCACTATACTAAATTACTAATTAAAAAAACTAGTAATTCTTTAAATACCGAATAGTGGGTGTGTACTATTTAGGGTAAGTGGGTGTGTTCTATTTGGGTATTTAAAGAATTACCCGTTAAAAAAAAAGACCTTTTGTAATCCGGTACCAAACCAATATCCCGCCTATGTCTTGTACCGCTTTTTAACGCTACCGTTTTTTTTCTCACCTTATTTTGTAGTCCTGGTAACGTACCGTGTATGAGAAATTGGTAAGGTACCGATACCGTTCCGGTTCGATGCCGGGATTTGAGTCGAAGTGCTAATCCCTACTTTGTTGTGGTTTGAGCTTCTTGTGAGACTCATATTTTACACTTTAATAATTCTGTGAAAAACCAGTTTGGATTTTTTGTTCCATGTTTTCGCTACTGAATTTGAGTAACTAGCTTCTTGGTGGTGTGTTCATTATTTATTTGGTTTCGCCCAACATTTTACAGAGCTTAATATATTGGGCGTATGGCCAAGCCTTCCAAGTTCCAATGGCCATTAGATCTAACATGTTGACACTGGCGGAACCATAACCGAAAGAGACCGGGTGCACAAAACTTTTTATATATAATATAAAGGCTTTATTAAAATTAAAGTTCATTTTTTACGTATTAACAGAATAACTAAGACAAGGACTATAAACACATTATTTTCGGACTACATGCAATTTGGAAAGGAAAAATCCATGTTATGTACAAAGATTAATAGTACGCAACCAAAATTGATTAGTTCCCCACTATAATGATGATCATGAATCAATGTCATTAATGTCATCTGCATGTGGCCTTAGCACCTATAGCTTTAATTACATTAGAGTTGTATATATATAGGGACGGAACCATGACTAAATATGACCGGGTGCACACAAAAATTGAACACTAATACTAGAAACATATTTCGATGGACCGAGTGCATTTAAGATGACTTTAGAAAAAATCAATGTTTTTTTTTAAAAATAACACTACATTTAAAAAATCAATGGGGTGCCCGGGCACCCGCGGGAACCCCCTTGCTCCGTGTTGATCCTAAATATATTGTACAAGCATTTGTTATTATTTTTGATGTTGATGTATTATTTGGACATTCAAAATCACTTTTACTTACCTTTTAGTTCCAGGGTGAAAGGGTTCTTCTTAGGACATCAAATATGGTCCTAAAGGCCGAAAGTAATATGTAGTTTTCCAGTTACACCAGATAAAAGACTGTTGAATCAATCATCATACTAGCTTGTCGTTTTATTGCATAAAAACAAGTTCTATTACATTGCCGTTATCATTGCTAAAATGCTAAAGGCTAAATTATATCATGTGACTTGGCGGCTCATGATCAAGGCCGGTGTATGTTCAATTCCTCCAAAAGTGCAAATTAAATACGAGCAAAGATGCTAAAATAGTTGTGATGATAAACATACCGAGGAAAAGACCAACATAAAACAAGAAGCATAACGAAAGTTTAATTTCAGAAACTTCAACATTAGCCGCACAAATACTATTATAGTCTTAATTTCAGAAACTTCAACATTGTACGATATATATAGCTAAGTCATAACGATCAGATCAACAATAGCCACACAAATACTATTATAGTCTTATTATAGTCTTAAGAGTGCTAGTAAACTACTAATATGTGTTAGATAATGAAAACCATTGTGAGTTGTTATGTTTATCGATCAACCATTTATATTGCATATCACATATGATTATTAGAGATAGATATGACCCATTAGGGCTAGGTTATCACATATAATATATGTAATATGCATTATAATTAGTTGATCAATAAACATAACATCTCACGGGGGTTTTAATTATCTAACAATAAGTACATAACGAGTAAAAACCATTCAGCCGGAAGAAACAATTGCTTCAACGGCCAGCAGCAGCGGCAGCGGCAGCGGCAGCGGCAGCGGCAGCGGCAGCAGCAGCAGCGGCAATCCTCACCTACAATAAATCATATCAATAATGATGATGTAAGATAAAATAGGTAATATTTATTTCATGTAAGATAAAATAACCTTTAAACACTTTTAACCGACTAATGGCTTTTTAAAAACTTATTTACCATTATAGGAAATGTTTAGAAATATTACCTATTTGTATGGTGTCTATTTTCAATTTTAAAAACAGTACGTATCTTTTGATTTTGTTTACTAAAAATTAATTACAGAATACACCAACAAAATAGAGCCCGTGCCTGCCGAGTTCATTCATCTATTGTGAATCGAAACAATTCACACTCAAAAAAGTTTCAATCAAATGTGCAGTTAAAAATTATATACGATATAGCCAAGGCCATAAAATTTTAAGTTGGTGATTTTATAATTTGTATTTGAATAAGTAATTCTTCTTCTTTAGTTTTTTTGAACGAAATTCTTAGACGATTATAATCGGTTTCATTTTGATTCCATAATGTTTGTTAGTTACTTGACAAACTCACTGCTTAACCACCATTTGAATAATAGATGCATGTGTGTGAAGAATAGGTTTTATAATCAGTTTCATGAAAATCACCCTTTTTGGTTAAACCGGTAAAATCAAATAGAGTAAAATAACTTAAAAGGTAAACAGGCAAAGTGACAATACGATTCTATCCGATTAAAGAAAATTTCTTAGCTCTAATAGAAATCCTTGTGAAATAATGTTTTAATATATATATATATATATATATATATATATATATAAAAAGGAAAAAAAAATTAAAAAAAAAAAAAAAATGACTAAACAATAAGCACCATACAAAGGCTAATAATAATTTTCAGAAGACAATATAATCGCAATTATGTATTCTAAAGACCATTGGTTAGTCAAAAACTCGTTTAAACACTTTCATATATTTATATATTTACAATTGCAATTGCAACTACAATTGTAATACTACAAGTCAATACGAAGATTCAAGAGTTTTAACATAATTCAACCCCAAATTTTTTTTTTTTTTTTTCTTTATTATTTTTTTTTTTTAATGCAAATTTGAACTGTTGTTAACATGGCATCATAGTTAATAAGTTTAAATAAGACTTACCGAGCAACTAGACTCATGGTTCGCCACTTGATAAAATATGGACCCTTTTTTTATGTCAAGTTCATCGCTAGAACGGCCACAATGCTTGCAGCTAATAACACCATTAGCTTTCTCCACCATTTTTCTTGCAACTTAGTACACACAGTGATTTAGTAGGTGGAAAGGTAAAGTGAAAGGTGAGATTATGGTGGTGATATATATATAGAGAGATTATGGTAAGACCAAGAGTAGTGGTGTTGGAATTTTTGGGTGTGGGTTGGGGCATATTGCGACACGTGTCATATCCTGATAATGAAAGTTTTTTAAAAAATAAGAGTAGTGAGATGGGGCGTTGAAGCTTGTGTGATAATTTATTTTATTTTTTTTATTTAACATCTTTCTTTTTTTACATTAAAGCTTTAAAAATACACAAATTAACGTTAAATCTTTAAAAATTATTATTTTTATTTAACATCTTTCTTTTTTTACGTTAAAGCTTTAAAAATACACAAATTAACGTTAAATCTTTAAAAATTGTTTTAAAATACTTAAAAATATAAAAAAATTTGGGTGTGTACGATGAGGATGACCAACTCGAGGACGCGATCAGGATGTGGAAGGAGAGACACGGCAGGGTCGCGTTCAAGCACCTCACCAGTTGGGCACTAGCGAAGAACCACATAGGAACTAACATTTTTAATTTTTAGGTTGTTTTTTTTTTTTTTTTTTTTTAGTTTTTTTTTTTTTTAATTTTAATGGAATGTATTTTTTTTTAATGGAATGAATGTTTTTTTTTTTTTTTTTTTTTTTTTTTTTTTTTTTTTTTTAACGTAACGTTTTTTATTAATTTTGCATCGTTAACGTGAAAAAAAGTAAAAAAAAAACATAATAATTAGATTTAAAAATAATAAAAGTAACTAAAAAAAAAATTAAAAAGAAGCTTCAACACCCGTTGATCAATCAACGCTCGTTGATTTTTATTGCATTCAACGGGCTTTAACACCCCATGGGGTGGGCCAACGGGCGTTGAAAGGGCAACTAAGCCCACTTCAACGCCCCACTACTCTTGGTCTAAAGTATGGTGATAGACAATGAGTGGAAAAAATGGGATCATCTAACATTGTAGAATATTTTGTATTTCGTAGTAATTCTTGATAATTGTATGTTCTACAATGTTGTGCTTAATTCTTTATTGTCGTATATTGTATAATGTTTGTGATTCTTGCTAATGGTCTTCCTAGCTAGTTAATGAATTGAATGTTAATAATAACAAAAACGCTTTGTGGAAAAAAAAAAAAAAAAAAAAAAAAAAAAAAAAGTCGATAGAGTCTTCCAAAGTTCGAGTTCGACTCGAATACTAAAACTCGAGCTCGAAATTCGACTATGGCTCGGTCGATCTTTATTTCGAGCTCGAGTTCGACTCGTCATATAAAACTCGAGCTCGATTATTTCCACATTTCATGCTCGAACTCGATGAATACTCGGTATATTAAGCTCAACTCGATTTGATTTGTATGAAAATTAAGTAAATTTATGTATATAAAAGGGTAAAAGTATAATTTAATTGAAACTCGATAAGTCTCGCGAGCTTCACGAGTCGAGTATTTTGGAGCTCGAACTCGACTCGAAAATATACTCGAGTAGCTCGAACTCGAGCTCGACTCGTTTAAATCGAGTCGATTTTGAGTAGTTTACGAGTCGATCTCGAATAATTCGCGAGTTGTCTCATCTTGTTTACCTCCCTACTTGTTATATACATCTAAAATAGAATATATATATATATATATATATATATATATATATATATATATATATATATATATATATATATATATATATATATATATATAGGGGTGCGTTCTATGCAGTACCAATATTATATACAGTACTTTACAGTACCACTTTAGAGCAATCTAGACCCTTGGATCATTTGATCAATGGTTAATAATACATTATGACATTTATGTAATTTTTTTTTTAATATTCAAGGATTTTATTTAATTCAAAAGGGCATAATAGTAAAACTATATTTTTACTTTTTATTTAATATTTTCAATAAAAAAATGTTTTTTTTAAATCCATTAATTTTTGGAATTAAAAAAATAAATATTGTAGTTTTTTTTTTTTTTTTTTTTTTTTTTTTTTTTTTAGCAAACAAGTTTTCAAAAAACATATGTGCATATGTGTTTTTCTAACAAGTTTTCAAAAAACATGTGTGCATATGTGTTTTTCTTAAGAATGTAAGTTTATGTATGTTCATTGTATACAATTTACAATTTTTTTTTTAAATTTAAGGCTTTTTGCTCAAGAAGGTAACCGCGTATATGTTTGTAATATATATTTTTTAAACTTCAAAGTTTAAAGCCACCAATATAAACATTATACATATGACCTCTAAATTTATAACAAACCAAAACATAAATAGTATACACAAAATTTGATATAAAATAAAATACACTTCAAATACAAATGTATCTTGTTAAATATAGATGTGCACGTCAATCAAAAACATGTGTGCACTCTTCTAAAAACATATGTGCACTCTTCCAAAAACATATGTGCACATTGTGCTTTCTCGTCAAGTTCATTAGAACTATGTGCCCGTCTTCTGAAAACATATGTTAGAGGTTCCAATCATTAAACGAAGAAAAAAATGAAGATGAAAAGCAATAGACCAGAAAAAAAATAACCAGTATACAACATAACCAAATCCAATCCAACACCATCTATCCTAAAACCCGTCATAATCTCTCGTGAACAACTCATAACCAACAATCAAATCCATCACTAACTTATTCCCATGCTCCTCAAAACCACAACCGCAATATCCCAACTCACAAAAACAAGATTCGTACAACAACAAAAAGAAAACAAGTAAATGTTGATTAATCTTTAACCTGCTGCTATACAAATTAGATCGGGAGACTATGTTCAAATCGCCGCTATCTGCTTGTTTTTCGTTTAGATTCTCGAAGCCTCAACCGCTTATGAAACGGTAGTAACCATTCATCTTCGATTTGTTTGGCTCGTGACCGATCGATTTGTTAAGCCGCCAAAAGAGTATCGAAACCCTAGTCGCTTGTTTTTTTTTCCAGCGACACCCCTCGCATATGAGGTGGGGCTCTTGTTCAAGGTGAGACCTTGAGTTCATACGAAGTTGTCATGTTTTAGAGACCGACCAGTCAGTGTGACCAACAAATCCGACCCTTGAGTATCATTTTCTGATGAGGCATCAAGGTTGAATATATTTAGGTTGTGGGTGGAGGCTAGGGTTTGAAGGAGAGAAAAGTATGTGAGAGAGAAGAAGATAACTGATTTGTGAAATCAGTTTCCAAAAAATATGGAGGAATTTCAAGAAAATGTAATTAGTAAATACCATCAATACCCTTAGATAATAACATTAATAAAATAAATGGAAATTAATTTATTAAATTTTGATTGGTCAAGGATGGTACTGTAAAGTACTGTATATAAGATTGGTACTATATAGAATACATCACTATATTATATATATATATATATATATATATATATATATATATATATATATATATATATATATATATATATATATATATATATATATTTCACTTAAAGAACGACAACTATTTATCTCACACAATATATATCACAATCTATCTCACACGTCCTAAGCAGTACTTGAACTCACAAACATTTGGTTGGAGAGCTTCTTACACAACATGAGGTACCATTAGGACACAAGCCCTTTGGTATGTAAAACAGAATCAATCTAGGTTCGGTTCGGTTCGGTTTTGGTTTTGAGCGATCTTTTTTAAGTCAAGTAACCTGCTAAACAATCCAAAAACCAAACCGATAAACACCCCCCAACCACCTAATATGCATGCACAAGAATATCTTTTTTTCTTCTTGACCTCAATTGTGAAAAAAGTATATATATTTACCAACATAAATATAAAATAGAAAAAAGATTCTAAACTAAACACGTTTCTATGGAAGTCACACTGAAGTATAAAAATCAAAAGTTAATTTGTTAAACCATAATCTTTAACAATATGTTAAGATTTAAAAGCTATTATTGTTCTTATATTAGGCAAGGCTAAACTGATACGCGAATAATAAGTCCTTGGAAACTCTAGCAATGTCGTTTCGGTTCTTCTCTTCGATGTTGTTTGTTTGATAGGCTTGACAAAAGTAAGTTGATTTTGTGGGAATGTCGGTTGAACTTTTATTAAGAGTAGTTAGCTAAATATTTTTGTTCATACGTGTGAGATTATTTATAGTGATACATAGTTTGTTTATGTTATATTTAAGGAAATATAGATAAACAAGACTCTTTAATTAGTTTATTGTTTTGTATTGCTTTTCAAAAAATGTTTATTCTTTTTGAGATATCTCGAAGTTTCATAATATTGAACTACATCAGTTGGGATCGTGTTTTGTATCATTCATGTATGTATTTTAGCAATATCCTTCTTTCTTGTATGACATAATGTTTTAACGTTTTAAGCATAAAGTATGTTCCAAAGTGGAGGTCACGGGTTCGAATTTAACGGGGAGAAAATTAATCCCCTTGTGGCCACGGAGGTTCACCTGCGCCGACTTCGGGCTATACAAAAGGTTAGTCGTCTTGAGATTAGTCGACTCGCAATGTAGAATCGAAAATCCAGGTAAATAAAAAATATATATATAATCCAAAAGTTTTAATTTGATATTTTGTTTTCTAAAGTTGCTACTCACATATTGTTTCAGACATTTTATGCTCTAAATATGTACATAAAATTGTTTAGATAGAAGGTTGACAATAACTTTTGAAGTACATATAAATATCACTAAAGAAAAGAATAATAAATGCACAAGAACATATAGTACTAATACCACATTATTTTGTAAGCTATAGAAGACCATGAGGTATAGATGTTATCATGCTAATGCTATTGGCATCTCTCAATATCACTATCATTAAAAACATGCATATGATATGAGTATAAAATAACATAAACAAATACACATAAGTAGATTAATATTGATTTCAAAAGAATCTAAAATGTTGATTTGAATAACATTCTTTTTATTATTGATTAATCTATCTCATCAAATGTTAATTTTCAAAGTTTTACAAGTATAATCATTGCATTATATACGTACAAAATTTCGTTTTCAGTTTTCACAATTTTTTAATCGGCCGAAGTTTGAGGTAAATGCTTATTTTGAAATAAGCAAAAGTATAAAGTTTAACATTAGGTTAGGACTAAAAGTGTAAATAATAATGTAAATAAAGACTTTTTTTTATAAAAGTATATTTTTAAAACTATCTAAATGATAAATTTAATAATAATTTACGTAATACTTAATGAGGAAATGATTAGTATTGAAAGCTATAAAAAGATGCAAGAACAATATCTTTTTGAAAGGGATAGGAGGGGGTGATTGTGTTTATTGTGAAGAAGTGGAGATACTTGAACGGCAAACCTTAGTACTCCTACAACGTCACTGAACATGATTATTATTATTATTATTATTATTATTATTATTATTATTATTATTATTATTATTATTATTATTATAAGTTATCAATCTTTTATTTTGTTGAATTAGGTTACGTGGGAGATATGCATTTACTAACATAAAAAAATGCACTAAAAACTTCTAAACAAAAAGCTTTTATGTGAAAGTCACATTGAACAATAAAAATCAAACCTTGAACAATATGTTTAGACTTATGCGACGCTGGTATTGCTCATATATTAGGCATGCATGGCTAAACTGATACGAGATTAATGATAAGTCTTTTAAAAACTCTAGCAATGTCGTTCTGATTTGTCCCTTCAATTTTGTTAGTTTGATACGGTAATTGATTTTGCAGGTTGAACTTTTATTAAGAGTTGTAAGTTAAATCTGTCATTTGTTCATACTAGGTTGATTAAATTACTTTGTTTTTCAAGTTTATGACATAAGTTTCCAAAGAGTTAATATTTGTTAATAATCGTGAGGTTTTCTTATCAACCTCAAAAAAAAAAAAAAAAAAAAAAAAAAAAAAAAAAAAAGGCTTTGAGCTAGCTAGTATGGTGGTGGGTTTACGCCATGTAAATAAGTAAGCCAAAATATTTTAAACCAGTCAACAAAAGAACTTCTATAATAGCCATGAAAGTTACACTTAACGTATAAAAAAAAAGGTTTCTCTTTACCGACCACCTGCAACACGTACATTTGTGCTTGTAAATACATTTGTAGAATTATGGCAGTGTGATATATATTTGTAGCGTGTATAATGAGAGAATGATGTCTTTAGAAAAAGACAATAAGATTTTTTAGTTTATTGCTTCGTATTTTGTATAAAGATCTCTAACAGTTTCATAATACTAAATGACACATCAGTTGGGATCACTTTATGTTAATGATATTATTGATGCATGCATTTTATCATATTTTTAATTTCTATGTGACATATTGTTTCACACATTCTATGCTCTTTGACCTATTTATTAATTTACGAGCATAAAGTGTGACCTTTACTGTTTACGTAAAGTACGTATTAAGGATTTGGGTTGGTCGATCAATTGGTTTCCCACGTATGATAAGGACGCCAAGGTGTGACAAGAGTCACAAGTTGGGGTAACACTCACGAGCGACTGAGTTTTCTGTGTGTATTATCCGTTAGAGGATAATTGCTTGGGCCATTTCAGGAAAATGGATAATTACTTATAGGGATGCACTTAGAGTTGTGAGTAACCCATAAAGGCGATCCAATGGCCCCAAGATAATCCACGTGATGGACATCAATGGAAGGGACAAGGTTGGCACGTGGTGTACCATCCTTGGTTAAGCCGAGTGCATGGAGGGATCCATTCATGGTTGTCGCATTACCTCTCCACGAATGAGGTAGTGACACGTTTCGTTCGTTGTAACGACCCTGGCTCAGTTCTCCAGGCGTGTCGTTTTCCTGGGCACATTTTCCAGGCAAGACTGAGATTGAGTGTGTTAGGATTGACTTGCACACGGTTAAGGTGGTTAAACCTTACGTTCTTTGTATGTATGATATATTGAGTGAATATGATTAAGTACGCGGAATTTACTTAACCACACTTAGAAGGTGATTTGTGTTGTGGAAATGGAATGGTTGTGTTTGTTCTATGACAATGAACAATGAAATATTTTCACCAAAACGATTCAATATTATTAATGATAATAATACGAGTGATCTTGAAATATCACTAGGGTTACAACCTTGAATCTTAAGTTCTTACAACTTGTGATATTCTTGTGTTTGTTCTATGTCTTAACAGTTATGAGAGTTATTAACTTTATGCACACATTCGTACATAATATCAAGTCTAAGATCTTCTTTTATAGTCCAAGAAGATCTTTACAATATAGCTAAAGTCTAGTCGAACTACTTGCTCACTTAGCTTGAGTGTGTCAGTACATAAGATACAACATGTATCTGTGTACACAACTTGTTAACTAAGCACATGGGGTAAGATATTATCTACCGTATATTGTTGACCAAAATATAAATAATATCTTTTCATACTTATCCACTTAGCAGCAGAATGTTCATTAGCAGCAGCAATGAGTCATCGCTTAGCAGCAGGAACAAGTATACTAACAGCAGGATCAACAACAGCAGAATGCTAAGCCTAGCAGCAGAATCATTTATCGCTAGCAGCAGAATCAAATGTTCTAGCAGCAGGAACAACATTATCAGCAGGAACCAAATGCACTAGCAGCAGAATCACAATTAGAGAATTTCTTTGATTAGAACCCGATATTAACCTTCTTGAATAGTTAATTCCCAACAATCCTCCCTAAACATGTGAATCCATTTCAACATGTTTCTGAATTAAATCATGGATTGTAAAGATCTTTCAAACACTTCTGTTCTTCAAGATTGAATATCTTCTCAGTAATTCATCTGCTTTGTTCTTTGACTTTAACAATATCAAAACATATTGCTCCAATCTTGGACTAAAAGATGGTGCAATTTCCTTGGATGGAGGAATTATAAGAGGCAATGGTGCTGTGTATCTTGGATGCTTGTTTCAACAAGTGAAATCATCTATCAGCATGCCTTTGCAAGTGAAATTGAAACTTTTCTTCGTTTGACCTAGATAGAACTTTCTCCTTT
Organism: Artemisia tridentata subsp. tridentata; assembly: GCA_021014915.2. Lineage (NCBI taxonomy): Eukaryota > Viridiplantae > Streptophyta > Magnoliopsida > Asterales > Asteraceae > Artemisia > Artemisia tridentata. The sequence goes on from CP139509.1 coordinate 1,008,466, forward strand.
GGAATGTTCTTGTCATTTTCAACCTCCTCATCATCTTGTATGCTCTTGTCTTCTCCTTCCATATTATTGGATTATCTTCCTTTTCTGGGCTATTATTTCCTCCCCTGAGATTGTTACCTCCCCTGAGATACAAATAACTTTTGTTTCCTCCCCTTGTTTGGAAGATCTCACTATGTACCAAAATATATCTTTCCTTATCATCTGATCCATCATTTAGAACTTGTTATTGTACATGAAGCCATAAATTCCTTAAGAGTTCAAGTTTGCTGCCCTCATCACTTCTATGTGTGTTAACTCCTATGAGAGGTGAATCAGTGGACATTTTGATTCATGATCCATCAATGGATGGTTTTTGTGAATCCTTGAAAATCCTTGTTTAAGAAATTATTTGACTTAGCAGTATGTTCATGATTTTAGAATTGAAAAATCATACTGCTTTCAACCATTTTGAAGGGATCAAGTGTATAACAGACACTTAATCAAAATTTCGGTTTAAAGCAACCTCTGGTTGTGTGAGAACCAATGTTTTTCAGTTATAAATAACTGCCTGTGTAAAGATAAACCTATTCAAAAGGCTTTCTTGACAGGGTTTCCAGCTCATAGTAATTGTTGCCTCCAACACAAGTGTTAGATTCACTTTTACTAGCTGTTCTTTCTATTAGATGTCCTCAGACTTGCACATTATACTTAAAAGTATAAAATGATAGAAAGTGAGTTGCATCAGTTACTATCTGATCAACTAAGTCATCAATTCAATGTGAAATATCATAACTAGGTTTCAAGAAAGAAGTTTTAAGGAGTTTTAAATTCCCAAACTCAGTCCATCATAAACCTAAAATGTAGCAACTAGTATCATAATTTTGCTGCTTCCATTTCACTTGAAACATCTTTTTGCTCAAAGTTCATTCCTGAAAATGTTAGTCCAAAACCAAGAAACAAAATGCATAGCATTTGTCTTATAGCAGTATCAATATATGACCAACAGTATGAACTGTTTAAACAAAATATGAACTAGCAGTACAAACTGTTCTATTGAACAGTCTCAATTTTCAAAGATATCAGTACAACCTTAACATATATAAAAACCACAAAGATTAGAAATTTTAAGGATTAAGCATTCCAATACTTGCTACCAAGTACTGAAACCTTCCAACATCAAAAGCTTTGGTTAGCAGATCTGCAAAATTAAATTCTGAAGCAATTTTAAGTACTTGAATTAATCTTTTCTCATTGCAGTCTCTTATAAATTGATGTCTAATTTCAATGTGTTTTGTTTTAGAATGTTGCACTGGATTTTTAATAATACAAATTGTACTACTATTATCAATATGAATAACAGTGTTTAAGAAATTGTACCCATAGTCAAGGAGTTGGTTTTGAAGCCATAGAACCTGACCACAGCAACTTGCAGCAGCAATATATTCAGCTTCAGTTGTTGAATTTGCCACACTTGTTTGCTTCTTACACTGCCATGAGACAAGTCTACTCCCAAGGAATTGACATCCTCCAGTTATTGACTTTCTGTCCAAGCTAGCACCAACATAATCACTATCCGAATATGCTACCAAGTCAAAAGGAGATTCTCTAGAATACCATATACCCAACCTTGGTTGACCTTTAAGATATCTAAAAATTCTCTTGACTGCAGTTAAATGAGAAACCTTCGGAGTTACTTGAAATCTTGCACAAACACAAACAGGGAACATGATATCAGGTCTAGATGATGTAAGGTACATCAAAGAGCCTATCATAGATCTGTAAGTGTGTACATCTACGCTCTCTCCATCTTTATCTTTCAGAAGGTGCTTCTCAGAGTCCACTGGTGTGCTTGCTATTTTTGAATCAGCAAATTGAAATTTTCTAAGTATCTCTGCAACATATTTGTCTTGACTAATAAATATGCCTTCAGATGATTGGTTAACTTGCAAACCCAAAAAGAATGTAAGTTCTCCCATAGAACTCATCTGAAACTTATCATGCATAAGTTTCTCAAACTCTAACCACATCTCCTTCCTAGTAGATCCAAAGATAATGTCATCCACATACACCTGCACTAACAGAAGATCCTTCTTGTGCTGTTTGATGAAAAGTGTCTGATCAATCTTTCCTCTTTGAAATCCATTTTCTAATAAGTAGGAAGCTAGTGTTGCATACCAAGCTCTTGGTGCCTGATGAAGGCCATATAGAGCTTTCACTACTCTGTACACTTTGTTTGGATGTAATGGGTCAATGAAGCCTGGAGGTTGTGAAACATACACCTCTTCTTCAATTTTACCATATAAAAATGCACTCTTGACATCCATTTGGTAGACTGTGAAGCCTAAAAATGAAGCATAAGCTAAGAAAAGCCTAATTGCCTCAATCCTTGCTACAGGAGCATAAACTTCATCATAGTCTATTCCTTCTTCTTGTGTGTACCCTTGGGCTACTAATCTAGCCTTATTTCGAATCACTATTCCCCTTTCATCCCTTTTATTCTTGAAAACCCATCTAGTGCCAATTACCTTCACATTCCTAGGTAAATCAACTAGCACCCATACTTTCTGAATCTTGAACTGAAGAAGCTCTTCTTGCATAGCTTCTACCCAGCTTGAATTATCTAAGGCCTTCAGAATATTCTATGGTTCATCTTGTGAGAGAAAACATACAAACAAGCAAGAGTTTGAAAACTCATGCTGCTTTAAAGCATAAAGGGCATCAAGAAGCCCTTGTTGGTCTGAAGACATCAGTTGTTGTCTTGTCTTCACACCTGACTGTACATCTCCAATCACATTATCTAGGGAGTGAACTTTGTGAATTCTTGTTTGTGGAGTGGAAGGAACTTGATAATTGGTTGGAAGATTGTTGAAATCCACCTCATTATCTGAGAATTCTGCTTCTTTTGTTTCTGAAGGGCCAGCAGCAGAGTCATTTGGCCGAACAGCAGAATCAGTAAGCTTAGCAGCAGAATCACCAGCAGAAACAGATACACTACCAGCAGCAACAGAAATACTACCAGCAGAAACATTTTGTTGTTCCTGAGTTCCACCTTCATTGCTTTCATCTTCAACACCTTCTTTAGCTTTGCTAGAAGAAGATTCATCAGTTGTTGAAGTTGATTCCACAATTGTACTTGACCATATTGGCATCCAAACATCTTGGTTTGTCTCCTTTTCTAACCTTGCCTCATCTGTTGCTTGTGAACCTGAAAAATCATTAGTTTCTGCAACAACAGGCACATAATTCATAGATTTGGTTAGATATTCAAGATCAAATAGCCTTTTTGGTCCTTGACCTTCTACATTGGATTTATCTTCTAAAAACTCCACATGTAGGTTTTCTTCTACAATCTTAGTTCTTGTGTTGTATACTCTAAATGCTTTGCTATTGAGAGAATATCCAACAAAGAATCCTTCATCTGCTTTACCATCGAATTTTCCTAAATGGTCTAAGGTATTGAGAATTGTCACATGACATCCAAAAGGTCTAAGAAATCCTATTGCAGGAGTTCTACCATGAAAAAGTTCATATGATGTCTTATTGTGAGGCTGCACAACTAAAACTCTATTTTGAACATAGCAAGCAGTGTTGACTGCTTCAGCCCAAAAAGTTATAGGTAGCTTAGAATCAGCTAACATTGTTCTAGCAGCTTCAATTAGTGTTCTATTCTTTCTCTCAACAACACCATTCTATTGTGGTGTTCTAGCAACACTAAATTCTCTTTTAATACCTTTTTGTATGCAGAATTCATCCATAACTCTATTCTTAAACTCTGTCCCATTATCACATCTAATGACCTTCACTTTCTTGTCTACTTGGTTTTCTATCTGTGTAATGAATGTCTTAAGGATGCTTGTAGTCTCATCCTTAGTAGATAGAAAGAAAACCCATGTAAATCTAGTATAGTCATCAATTACAACAAGACAATATCTCTTATGCATTATACTACTTACTGAAACAGGTCCAAATAAGTCCATATGCAGCATAAACAATGATTGATTGATAGAGTTAAAAATCTTGGGCTTACAAGTGGCTTTGTGTTGTTTGCCTTTAAGACAAGCAATGCATGTTTGATCATTTTCAAATCTTTTGTGAGGTAAACCTCTTACCAAACCATTCTTAACAATTTTATTTATGGTTTTGAAGTTAATATGACCAAGCCTTCTATGCCATTTCATTGATTCATCCAATGTGGCCTTTGCAACAAGACAAGTTAAATTCTTTTTAGGAACAATGTTCTTCATGTCTACACTGTACATATTGCCTTTTCTAGGAATTCTAAGAAGTACTTGACTTTCATCAGGCATCTTAAAATCAGGAGAAAGTACAAGACATTCAGTCTCACAGAAAAGAACATTGTTCTTTTTGTCACACATTTGTGAGACACTAAAAAGATTATAATTTAGCTCTTTTACATAGAACACATCTTCAAAATCTAAATTTCCGGTTTTGATTGTACCTTTACCAGAAATTTTGCCACCAACACCTCCTCCAAAGGTAACATAGCCTCCATCTATTGATTGAAAATCTGAGAGATAAGACTTGTTTCCTGTCATGTGCCTTGAACATCTACTATCTGAGTATCCTTGATCCTCTTCCTGATCATTTGAATGTTCCTGCACACAAATAAGAGTGTTAGTTTCTTTTGGGGACCCAAGCCATTACTGACTTGGATCTGCCTCTTGCATCAATGTAATTCAATCTTTTAAGGATAGTTGATGCAACATTGGATTTTAGAATCCAACATGCTGAGGCCTTAACAGCATTTGCCCTGTTTTTCCAAGCAGCAGTACTAACTGATTTCCTAGCAGTCTGAATTGCTGGCTTTGCAGTTTTACTCTTTGGTTTCCGAATTTGTTTTTGGACCACTGCTTTTAATTGAATGGGCCTTAGAACAGTCTTAGGTGCATGTTTGAAAGTTGTTTTTGCACCCTTAGTTGTTGGTTTTGGGTTAATAGTCTTAAATGGTCTAGCAGTTGAAACTGTTTGCCTTGCAGTAGAGACTGCTGTCGAAACTGCTCTGGGTTTTATACTTTTGGGCTTAGAGTGAAAGTGAGTTTGAGGAGTTTGCCTTTTAAAATTCACCCTATTGTTTTCATAACTAGATACCCAATGGTTGCAGAAAGCTGCAAGATGGTCAAAACTACCACATGTGTAACAAGCTTTGTTATAAAAAGCAAAGTCATCACCTAATTGGTTAGACTTGAGGTTGTTCCAATTCCTTTGGTTACCTCTGGGCTTGTTGGTGGTTCTATATTGCTCACAATATCTAACTGGTTGCCTAACATGCTTAATGTTTGATTTAGGCCTATCAGTATTGTGTTTGACTATCTTAGGAACACTTGTTCCTTCTTTCTTAACCACTTCAGGTTTAGACATAACCTGTTCTTCTTCATCATCACTATCAGTTGTGCAATCTTCAACAACTATAGCATCTAAGTTCTTAACAAAGGACACCTTGTCCTGATAAAGTAAAGTTTTATCTAAACTTTTACTTATCTTTTCTACCTTAAGGCTCTTGCTAGCCTTAGAACCATATTCCATGATTGGTTCTTGAAACTCAAGTAAACCTGAATTTCCTAGGTCAATCCCTGGGGGTTTATGGATACCTCTATAAGGAGGTGGAACACTCGTATATCCCACTCCTGACTTAGCTCTATTAATCACCTGACATTCTACTATGTTGTGCACACCTCTAGAAGCATGTTCTAGTGCCTCAGTAGTCAAGTGAATGTTTTCATTTTCCTTTTTGACCCTATCAAAAGCTTCTCTCAAAAGCTTAATTTCAGCATCTCTAAAGAATATGTCCTGTCTTAAGAGAGCTTTGTCATCAGAAAAAGCTAATTCATTTTCCTTATAGTATGTGATTTGTTTCTCTAGCTTTTCTAATCCACACTTATAATTTATAAAGTCTTGAAAAGTCATACTTAGCTCTATCTTTTGAATATCATATTGTTTGATTAAATCCTGTAGAGCATTAAGAGCAGTGCAAGTATTAGAACAAGCTTTATGATTTTGTACCTCAGTAGCAGAAAAAGCCATAAGTGCCATTTGAGCAGGAGTTTCTTCTTCATCTGCCATGAAGCTCCAATCAAAACCTAAGCCATCAATAGCTACCATAGCTTTTGGCTCAATCACATCCTCTGTTTTGGATTTGCTTCCAAAACCTCTATTCTTGCTATCTTGCTGCCTTGGTCTTCTGCACTCTCTTGAGAAATGACCAATCATGTGACAGTTATAGCACTCTATCTTTGACTTATCAAAACCAGCAGCATCAGTGTTGCTGATTATGAGCTTCTTCCCCGTCTTGTGATAGAACTTCTTGGCTCTCATGCTAAGAAGAGAAATTTGCCATTTCAGATCCATTTCCTCCAGATCATCTTCATGGATCTCTTAGAGGTCTTCATAGGAGAGCATGGACCCATTATTCTGACTTGTAAGAAAGGCACAACAAGTCTTTTCATCCAAAATACTAATGGTACTACTTGATGAACTAGCAGCACCAACATCATCAACAACTTTCACCTCTTCACTTGATTTTGAGGTACTAGGAGTAGACATAAATGCCTTGTTCCCAGTATTAGAACTAGTACCTCCATTCTTCTTCAAATCTTGCTCCACAATCTTGAAGTTGCTATACAAGTCCATTAGTTCCATGGTGTCTAAGTCTGGCTTGTTCTTCCAGACAACAACATGCATAGCCCACTCTTCTGGTAAGCTTCTCAGAAATTTTGAGTTCAAATCTTCTTGAGGCATTTCTATCCCAAGAATAGCAAGTTGGATCACAATATTCTGTAGCCTATTAAACATGTGGTCAAGAGATTCGTTGTATGTAGAGGAGAAGTTTTCAAACTGCTGCTTGAGCAGTGTCTTGTGGGTTTTCTTGGTGGCTTCATTTCCACCATACCTGGGAATAATAGCTTTAAATAATGACTTAGCATCCTTGAACTTGCTAAAGTTTAAAAGTTGATCATTAGGAATGGTCATCATCAGTATGCTTCTTGCCTTCAAGTCATTTTTCTTCTTTATTCTATCTTCTGCAGATGATGGCTTTGTCTGCAGAGTTGACACAACTTTGCCGTCCACTGTTGATGTAGTGGTGGTAGGCTGGTAAGAGTTTCCATCTTCAATGATTTCCCAAAGTGCATAATCTTGCACTTGGAAATATTGCTCTATCCTCAGCCTCCACATCTCAAACTCATTCTGTTTGAGCATGGGAATCTTTGCAGCAACATTTGTCTGAATAGATTCAACATCCATTTCTTCAGTTTCTTCTTCTAAATCAATAATATCAGCCTGATGCTCTGATACCACTTGTTAGGATTGACTTACACACGGTTAAGGTGGTTAAACCTTACGTTCTTTGTGTGTATGATATATTGAGTGAATATGATTAAGTACGCGGAATTTACTTAACCACACTTAGAAGGTGATTTGTGTTGTGGAAATGGAATGGTTGTGTTTGTTCTATGACAATGAACAATGAAAGATTTTCACCAAAACGATTCAATATTATTAATGATAATAATACAAGTGATCTTGAAATATCACTAGGGTTACAACCTTGAATCTTAAGTTCTTACAACTTGTGATATTCTTGTGTTTGTTCTATGTCTTAACAGTTATGAGAGTTATTAACTTTATGCACACATTCGTACATAATATCAAGTCTAAGATCTTCTTTTATAGTCCAAGAAGATCTTTACAATATAGCTAAAGTCTAGTCGAACTACTTGCTCACTTAGCTTGAGTGTGTCAGTACATAAGATACAACATGTATCTGTGTACATAACTTGTTAACTAAGCACATGGGGTAAGATATTATCTACCGTATATTGTTGACCAAAATACAAATAATATCTTTTCATACTTATCCACTTAGCAGCAGAATGTTCATTAGCAGCAGCAATGAGTCATCGCTTAGCAGCAGGAACAAGTATACTAACAGCAGGATCAACAACAGCAGAATGCTAAGCCTAGCAGCAGAATCATTTATCGCTAGCAGCAGAATCAAATGTTCTAGCAGCAGGAACAACATTATCAGCAGGAACCAAATGCACTAGCAGCAGAATCACACTTAGAGAATTTCTTTGATTAGAACCCGATATTAACCTTCTTGAATATTTAATTCCCAACAGAGTGTGGCCCGGGAATTCGTTTTCCCAGTCTGTCGTGGGGCCCTAGCCTTAATGGGCTTATGTTAGGCCAGCATAAAGTGTCTGGGTTTTAGCCAGTTGGGCGGAAGCTTCCATGTGCTATCAAGTCCCACCATTCAATTAGTGTTATTTGACTGCTTGAAGGAAATACGATGATGGACTCATGTTAAGGGAATGAGTCATCCTACAAGTTTCCTAATATCTCATCCTAGGTGTTTACGGACGCTTACGTGTTATCGGAGTTTTTTTAATTGTGATTGCCGGATTTTCATTTTCGAGACTGTTGCGTTTTTAATGCTTGTCTAGTCTTACAAAATGCGAATATTCGTATGTATTTATTGCGAATATTGAGTGTTTGGGAGATTTTCTTCCCTAGGCCAGCCCCACGTTAAATGTATACAGCCGTAAACAATCTCTTTCCACAATCTTTATTTGATGTTTGGAGATATTTATCAATTTGTGTCGTTGGCTTTTAGTTAGCCGTTTTTGCCTTAAGTGTCTGACACTTCTCAGGACGTTGCTTTGTGCGTGAAGCTCACGTGTTCAATGTGGTCTCTGACTCCGGTCTCTGAACCCGGTTTCTGACCTTTCAAGCTTTGACCCCCAGGCTTTGGCCCTTCAGGCTCAGAAGACAACGGGATCACATGCCAACGAGCTCAGAAGCCAACGCACCCAGGTGCCAATGGGCTCAAATGCCATCAACCTCAAACGGTTTAACATTGGCCCCAAGTTCCTGACAGTAGCCTCAAACGGCTTAACATTGGTCCCACGTGCCTAACAGTAGCATCAAACGGCTCAATATCGGTAACAAGAGCCTTACATCAACCTCAAACGTCTTAGTATCGAGCCCGAGTGGCCTAACATCAAGCTCAAACACCTTTGAGGCTTTGACGGCTTAACATCGACCCCAAGTGCCTAACAGTAGCCTCAAACGGCTCAATATCGGCCCCAAGTGCCTTACATCAGCCTCAAACGGCTTAGTCTCTGCCAAGAGTGGCCTAACATCAGGCTCATACGCCATCAGACTCAAAGGCCCTTTAGGCTCTGACGCCCCTTCAGGCTCAAACGCCCCTCCAGGTCATACGTTAGGAATCAGCTAATCCAGGAATAGGACTGGAAACTGTGTGTTTGGCTATTGGCGAGTCAGGTGAGAAGCATTATGCCATAGAGAAGTCACAGAATTAGGGAAATCATTTATGTTGCGCTAAACTAGGGGACTTACCACATGTGTACATATCAACCCAGTCCCAGCCCGTGATTGCTAGACTACACGAAAGTTATCAACAAAATGGAACATTTTCAGGGCATAATAAACCTTTCTCACCATCCTCGCCTACGAGATGAGACGAAGGTACCTGTGCACCCTTTTTCCATTACATGACTCACACATAAGCGGTTGTATCGTCAGGAAAGAGGAAAGCCTATGTTACATACAAGTCTAGCACATCATGATCCAAGGATCATACTATACTAGACTGGGTTTTTGATGACGTATGTGTACTACACTATATACATTAAGTCCCCAGACTTAGACAAGCCCATTTTTCATATAAGGCCCTAGTGGCCCAAATCATTGGCATGACCAAAGACCCTCATCTCTTACCCTAATTATCCCCTATATATACTAGATGGTATAGGGAATTAGTATAAGCTCTAACAAGCAAGCAAGCATACACAGTTTCACCGGGCAGCCTCCATAAGCTTCTTCACCACATGGAGACCATCTCCATCCTCACCTACCATATAAGCCTTTCTCTTTATCCTCTCTTATGAGATAAGACGAAAGTACCATACAAACCCTTCTCTTCATCCTCTCCTACAAGATAAGACGATGGTAACATACAAACCATTCTCTTTATCCTCTCCTACAAGATAAGACGAACGTACCACATAAATTATTCTTTTCAACACGGGAAACCGAGAATCCGACCATCACCACCCGATTTATACCTATTTCACAGATGATACATGAACATATACATATAAATAGAATCGACACCAGGTTCGGTTCGGCTTTGGTTTTAAGTGATCATTTTTTAGTCGACCAACAATCCAAAAACTAAACCGATAAACACCCGTACCATCTAATATACATGCACAATAATATCTTTTTTTCTTCTTGCCATTAATTGTGAAGAAAGTATACATGTACCAACTTTAAAAAATAAATAAATAATAAATAAAATAAAATAAAATTAAAAAAAAAAAAAAAAAAAAAAAAAAAAAAAAAAAAAAATCTAAACTAAACATCTTTCTATGGAAGTCATATTGAAGTAAAAAAAAATTAAAATTTAATTTGTAAAACCATAATCTTTAACAATATGTTAAGATTTATAAGCTGTTATTGTTCGTATATTAGCTAGGTGTTGAAGCAATTTCTTGCAACCACTTCAGACAAATAAAGGGGGCCTGTCGGTTGAACTTAGCTAGGGTTCTTTCGAGAGGCTTGGGTGCTGACCACTTCAGACAAATAAAGGGGGCCTGTCGGTTGAACTCAGCTAGGGTTCTTCCGAGAGGCTTGGGTGCTGATCCCTTCGGCTATCGGAGGTCCTCCGGGTATCTGCACACAACAGCACACGTTAGGCTCGCCCCGGGTGTTATCCCAGGACCCACCTCCGGTGTGAAAGTAAGTATTTGGTATTCCGAAAGGGCTGTCAACTGTAATGAGAGGTAAATACGGGTAAAACACGTTAGTTAAGAGTAGTAAATGAGCTGAGTATTTATAGTACTCAGCCTCGATACCTGTACTGGCGGCGCCGGATTTTCAGGAGACATGTCCCCGACAATATCCCGTAAATCCTGGGGCGGCGGCGGTGGTGTCTGCAGCTGCCATCTGTATAAGAGGAGATGCCACTTGTCCCATGCTTTAAACCTGTATATGCCGGACGGCCTTGGGTCCGTCCGGATTCCTCCGGAGGTCCTTGTTCCGTCCGGCCAACCGAGAGATCCAGTCCGTTCGGACATATGCGTCAACATGTCTCCCCCAGTATCATAATATCGGTTTTGCCGATGTTGTGATACTTTGAGAATCCTTGAAGTCCAATTTCACTAGTTCCGAAAGGACTGGGTCGTTCGGTATTCAGAGAGTTAACCCATGCACAAACTGCCAAAAAACATTATTACCTCTTTTTAAGGATCGCCGCCGTTTTTACCGTGGCTCTGAGATGTCGACACGTGTGTATGTGTATATCGTGCGAGTGAGGAGGTGCCACCTCACCCACTGACAGTGCACGTCGTTTCACTCTCTCTCTTTTCGCCTATAAATAGCGTCATTTCTGCGATTTTTTACCACTTGTAACTTTCTTATTCTGATAAACTTTCCGAGAGATTCGCTTTTAATTAAATCCGAGCGATCTTATTTACCGTCCGGTTAACCATGTCGAATTCCCCCTCTTCGGTTTATGAAGGGGACACTCAAGAGGTCGAAGGGTATCTTCCCAAGTTCGACATTCGAAAATATACCTCCCAAATGAGTGAGGAAGATTTGTTTATAGTGAGGACAGATGCAGGCATACCGGAGGAACTGCATCCTAGACTACCCCCACCGGGCATGACGATGGACCGGCTGCCGAGAGATGTCATCGGCTTGTACTTGGAGTACTTTTACGAGGGAGGTGTTAGCGTGCCCTTCTCTACTTTTTTGCTGGGCGTCATCAGGCATTTTAAGGTGCACATCTCTCAAATGGTTCCGTTAGGCGTACATCGTGCTACACTCTTCGAGTTGTATTGTCGGAGTTTGGACGTTGTTCCCACCACTCCGCTCTTCCGGGCTTTTTATAAGTTGAGCAAGCAGGGTCATTGGTTTTCCTTCGAGAAGCGAAGCGGGAAGGAGAAGTGGGTTTGTTTCCGAGAGATTCTAACCGGGTTGAAGGGCTGGAAAAATGATTTTTTTCTGATAGACAGGCGGGCGATCCCTTTCGCTATGCCTTGGAGGCATCATGACTCTGACATTTCGGATCCCTATCCGGACGGTGAGTTTAACATTGCGGATGCCGAGAAGCTAGCCGCCCACATAATCGATCTCATTCCGATTCTGAAAGGCTTTCTTTATGCCGTGGGGTTAACTTCTCATTGGGAGCATTCAGGCTTCCGAGCCGTTGATGCGTGCGATGTGTCGTTGCGGTTTAGCAGTTTTAATGCCTACTCAAGTTTTAAATTTATATTTAGCCGACTTATCAATAACACACACACTTAACGAGCAATGTACCCGGTCAGTATGAATATAATGGTAAGTAGAGTGTCGATCACTAAGAGTGGAACGTATTATCTCGTTAATCTAATCAGTATTTTAATATCCTAACGCAAGGGGGTTTCAGCCTGAGAGACTGGCACGATTTGTTTGCAATTTAAATAATAAATAAACCAATAGGCACGAATCAGCAGGTAGCACACACGTACACAGATAAATACTCGAGACAATAAGAGGGCTGTCCTTATAATTAAGTAGTTTGTCACTTGTTTTATTGATAGCTTTATATGAAGTGTATGTAGTTAATCCTTTCTCGTTGGTCCTATTCTTATCGGCGAGTAAACCCTTAATGATTACTTATGTCTAAAAGTTATTCCTAAGTGATCAATTTAATAATAACCGTGGGAGCCACATTATGTCCCGCAGTCAAATGCCCGCAAGCCACTAATAAACACAGAGGTTATCAATGCACTAATAAGTAGTAACCAAAGACATCAACATATAAACTTTAATTAATGAGAAAGCAGTTTTAAGGGAGTGCAATCTTTCCGTTGCCACATTACACAAGCCACCAATCTTGATGAATTAAAGTTTACTAACACAATAAAAGAAAACTACTTAATGAATTAAACATATGCAGCACCTTCTTACAGCTCTTGTATCTTTGATTTGGGTGTGTCTTGTGCTGCCTCCTTGACTGAATTCGTCCTAGGTTTCTCCTGTTCGGTCTTCGAATCTAATATAATGCCCCCGAAATTCGTCTGGTCTTGGGGTATTTATAGTTTCTGTCTGAGGGAAGATGCGGCGCATCTAAGGAGTAGATGCGGCGCATGTACTTAACTTCGCGTGGGGTCCAAGATTATAATATTCAGGAATATTCGTACACCGCCAGAAGATGCGGCGTAACTCCATGATTAGATGCGGCGCATGTCCTCTTGTATCTTGGATCGTATCTGGTGATATCTTGATAGAGATGCGGCGCATGTCATGAGTGAGATGCGGCGCATCTGGAGCAGATTAGTCTTGATCTTCTTCATTTCAGTAGACTCTTCACTTTATGCATGTTTTGCTCCATAATCAGTCCAAAATCGCTAAGTTTCACCAAATGCTTGTTTTTACCTGAGAATTACAAAAGTAAACGATTAAGTATCAATCCTCATACATAATATAGTAAAACAAGTCAAATTAATAGGATAAATGATAGTAATAAAATGTACTTATTTGAGTTCATCAAATATCCCCCCACTTGAACTTTACTTGTCCCCAAGTAAACCTTAGAATTTCTCTTATGAAAATGTATCCTAAAAGATGTTAGGATTTATTTTTATATTTAAGCATGTATTCGTTTATTTCATAATCACACAACTAAACACTTAACGAATTAGAAGTAAAATAAAATAATCTGATAAAAGCAAATCTAATCGTTTAACTGTCCAGTCGTGACGAATATTCTATCATAAGCTTGGCAAGTATACACATCTCCACCACTAAAGCTAAGGAATAACAAGTCTAAAGTGGTAAAAAGGGTTTTTAGGCTTAAGGGTTAATTATTCTCTTTTCACTATCGATCTCAAATTCCAGAAAAGGCGACAAAATCACAAATACATGATCGAATCCACGAACACGATACTTGCAATTGCTCAAATCCTTAACTCGAATAGGCTAAAGATAGGTCCAAACTTCACCAATAATAATATATCAAAAAGGGCGACAAAATCATAAATACATAGCCGAATCCACGACTACGATACTTAAGATTGCTCAAATCCCAAATCTCAATAAATCAAAGGTTTGGTTGGATAAAGAATAATAAAGGGTATGGATAACATTTGGGATATAAATTGGTGTAAAACGAAAAATAAACAAAACAAATAAATTAAAATCCTAAGTGTGGTTAATCACTATCCCAACCATCCCATGAATAAGACTCATATCATCGAATAACTCACGCTTTAACACTTGAAACACACGCTTTAGGTAGACACGAACTATACTCAACAAGATCTTAATCAAAGAATAAACCTTAATTGGCATTCCCATAACTGCCAATTCCCATTCAATCCATAGATATAATACAACAAATAGTGGCCATATGAACCACTTACATAACTCTACATAAGTTGGTTTAAAATAAACATCCAACTCTTTTTTCTTTCTTTTTCTTTTCTCATTTTTTCGATTTTTTTTTTTTTTTTTTTACATCAACATAGATGTGTAAAATTTCACCACATCACTATAATGATAATTCTGGATAATTTTTCCATACTTTTCATACTTTCAGAAATAACGGTAATAGTGAAAGTAGTAAACACACGAAAAATAAATTCAAAGATATACAATATTTACTTTCACTCCAATTGCATTGTGCAATTTCCCGACCTAACCATAGATAATGAATTACGCACGCGAACACAGGTAATGTAAGGAAACACACTTTGCCTATAGCAATTAACCAACCACGGATTCTAATCTACAGGGTAGGCTAAGGTATAAGGGTGTAACGAAACATTTTAAACATAGGTGTAAGAAACGAGAGGAATGGCTCTGAGTGTTTTTCTAGGGGTATCTTACTCTAAAAATGAGAGTAACAAAGGGTTTATACGGGGGTTAACTAACCAGTGTAGTTAGCTAATAACACATAACATTTATAGGCTTTTTGGGTGTAATCCTAGAATTTTACCAAGTTAGACAAGTCATTCCAATTATATAAATAATACTCATTATGGTGGTCTCGAATAGTATACAAGCCAAGTTCTAAAGTTTACAAGTCACCGGCACACTCATAGATTTGTGAATTTTGGAAAATCACAATTTTTGAAAATAACGTCATGTGTGCAGCTATGCAACTTAGATCTTAAACAAAAACATGCAAAAAAAAAATAAAATTTTTAAGTTTGATATATTAAGCACATTTTAAGCATAATTTTTGAAAAAGTTTAGGACAAGTAAGTGTTAAGTGTTCTAATTCTCCAATCCCCCCACTTAAGTTAAACAACGTCCTCGTTGTTTGTATAAAAGGTTAAAAACTGGAAAATAAAAAGAATTAGAACAGAAAAACTCCCCTGAGATTTGCTCGGTATGATCCTCCATTAGTGTAAGAGCAAAAATCATCTTCCTTGTGGATTAGAACGTTAAAGCTTCATACTTGATGTATCCACAGGAAATTCAGGAAACTATAATACCACCAACACTTTAAAACACACCTAAGATAAGAAAGGTTCAAGCTTGCATAATACATTAGTAGTTAGGAAAAATAAAACTTAAAAATTAAAACTGAAAATCATCAGGTCAGTCGATGCGCCGTATCTTATGGAAGAAGATACGCCGTATCGAGCCTGGAATTAATACGGATCAGAATAAAGATGCGCCGCATCCTTAACCAGGGATGCGCCGCATTAAAATAAACTGATAATTAGAAAAATAAAATAAAATGAAATAAAAGATAGGATGCGTCGCATCTGTTTACCAGATGCGGCGCATGTAGTAACTAAACAGACTGTTAACAGTCTGTTGTAAAATGACTCGTTCCACGGTTTATCTCTCACGTTCTCTCGTACTCTCATGCTGAACTTAATGCCAGTCTTCATCAAATATAACAATAAACATAAACTGAAACATTAGACATATCCATGAGAATAGTGATCAGTACAATCAAAAGATAATAATAATATATGGAACAATGTCTGTAAAATCAAGAGAGTAAGATCATGGGTGAGTGTGGTCGTCTGGATGGGTCCCGGAAGTGCTGGCTCCATCAGTCCTCTGGCGGACTCTGCGCTCGTATGCACGTGTCACTCCCGCAACCTCAGTACCATCTGGACGAACGTGTGTAATACCCTGCTGCTCTAATAGTCTGCTCACACTCATGACCAACCACTCTGAGTCTCTCCTCAGGGCTCTCAACTCTCCCTCGACTGCCTCAAGTCTCTGACCAATGGTGCGTGGGGGTACTGGTGCCTGTGGCACCTCCTCGTCGGCAGGAGCAGCAGCCGGAGGTCCCTGAGGTCCTCCCTGCTCCGCCTCTGGCCCTGCAGCTCTGGCGGGCCCTAATGCTGCCCAAAAGTGGCCTCCCGCAGCCACCTGGCAGATCCCGAGTCTAACCAAATAGTCCCTATCGATAACCGGGAGACGGGCCACAATAACCTCCAGCCCCGCTGGGATCTCTGCTCCAATAACTCCAAAATGGCGAGCCAGCCTCGAAACAAAATGCCCGCCAGTCATCTGGCTCCTCCGATCTCTCCCTGCAGCAGATCGGTGGAGGTAGTGCGCTAAAAAGTGGGGGATGTTCACCGACAACCCCTCATCCATACTCCTAAGGAGGAAGAGGTCCAGAGTAGTCACCTTTTCAGGTGACTGACCCCTCCCAGCAATAGTGAGTGCAATCAGCCTGTGGCACAGCCTCCTCATCGGCTCCCTGATCAAAGTATATGAGGGGGTGGAAGTAGTAATATCACCCAATGAAGAAATCCGGTCCCAGTAATCACTGAACAATCCTCTGTCAGGGACAACCCGTAAACTCTCAGCCCAGTACCTGGCAAACCCAGCAGATCCAAGCTCCTCCTCAGTGTGTAGCCCCATGGCCAAAATAAACTGCCTCATCGACATCTGCCTATGCACACCTCCTAACCTGAACACCAGAGTGTCAGCTGTATCAATCTCCAAATCCGTCTCCCTGTAATGAATCGTGCTAAAGAACTCCAGCATGAGCTCCCTAATCAGAGGCTCGTCAATCCTAAACAGTCGCTCCCAAGCACTAGACCTAAACACTACCTCCTCATCGTCTCTCAGCAACTACCATCTCCATCCGATGCTGTAAGCTCTCAGCTGCATGTCCACCACCAATCAACCCTACATCATCAAAACTCAAAACCTGGACTCTGAATATTTTCTTGAAGTAAATCGAGTCAAGCCTACGCAAGTAATCTTCCAGAGTGGCAGGAGTTAGTCCCATGTTCTCAAATTGTAGCCACTGATGCCTAAGTGTGACCTCTGGTAATGCCATCTGAAATAGATTTCCACAGTCAGTAAACAGTCTGCAAATAAGGTAGATACGGCGCATCTGATTTAATCAGTGCGGCGTATCTGTATATAGTATAAGAGATGCGGTGCAAGACAACAGATACGGCGTATGGAGATGCGTCATATCTAGATTAATCAATACGGCGTATCTAAAATTTTATCAATTTTGAAATAGGTCGTTACGCCGCATTAATCAACCTAGATGCGCCGCATCTAAAGGCATATCAGCATAAAATAAAGGGTCAGGCACGTTTTTCAAGAATCCGTATCCGTGACGTAAACTACCACTAAATATCACAGACCAAATTTACCCATTTGTTCCTATCTAAAACTTCTATCACACTTTCCCTCTAAAATTTAAAAACAAACACCCAAAACCCTATTTTTCGTTCGATTTAATTAGTGCCAAATTCGATGCCCAATTCTAAAATTAACTTAGGGGAAATAATCAATGCCAAGTTCTAATCATATCCCTATATCGTTTAAGCCCTAATCGAATTGGTCATATAAACCCTAATTTATAATTAAACGAAATTAAATCAAAATAGAATAAATTACCTTAATTGTATGATCGGGTGAATGATTATAGATCGGATTAGAGGGTGAGTTTAGGAAAATGCTCCGAATTAAAGTATAGTATTACTGTGTGAAAGTTCTTAACTGTGTGTGTTTATGCGGTAAGAAGTTTAGATCCGGCGCATTCTCATCGTATTTATAGGGCGAAACGATGCGCCGTATTGAAAAATTAGATGCGCCGTATCTGTTTAATCTCGTTGACTAGTCAATAAGTTCTAGCTGGTCAGAGATACGGCGCTTTGGATATTTAGATCCGCCGTATCTCTATGTTAGTAAACGAAATTTAAATGAAGAACGTACCTTGGCTTCCGCAACACAGTTCCTTATACATCAAATTTGGGTTAAACGGCATACCATATAGATGAATTCAAAATAAGAGCAATAGGCATAAACGTATTATTAATAACTGTAATCTTAGTGTTTAGTGGATAAGGATTTATTCCGAGGTTAGGAACAAATATCGTATTTAAGCGTGCAAAATTAAGATTACGATTTGAATCAGATGTATAGTGTGGATAATAAAACTGAGGTTATAGTGGAGAGGACTTCCCTTAGGGCTGGTTGAATAATCGAAGAGGTTACGTTTTGATCACTCCAGCAATCTCCTCTTGGTTTAGTTCAGAATGTAATCTCGCTTGGTGATGCTTGAGTCATCATTTATCCTGAAAAATAAACAACTTGCACACGAGAGTAGCGGACCGATCAAAGTAAATATCAAAAATCAACTATATTTATCAAATTATATTTGTCGTATTAACGAAAGTTAATGCGCCGTATTTTCGTTACGTTTAAAAATAAATATCGATTTTTGATTCAGAAAATGCGCCGTATCGACAGAGATCGATACGCCGTATCTGTTTAATAATTCGCAAACTGTTTTTAATTAAAATAATAGATACGCCGTATCTACGAAAGCAGATGCGTCGTATGGCGTTAACGTTTAGAAAAAAAAAATTTATTAAAAACAGATACGCCGTATCTTGGGGAAAAGATGCGTCGTATCGAATTAATTAAACGCGTTGTATTTTATAAAAATTAAACGCAATACGCCGTATCTGAGAGATCAGATGCGCCGTATCGTTTGATTTAGCACAGTACAACGATAGCAGAACAGACAAAAATACGAAAAATAAAAAAAACAAAAATTAAAACACACAAACAAAAATAAAAGCAAACAAATAACACACAAAACAACAAATATGCAAAATAGTACAATGATGCAATTAATCTAATAAAAAGAAAAACCTAATTAAAATACTAATCAAATTAACAGATAATAACAATTCACTCCCCGGCAGCGGCGCCAAAAACTTGATGCGTGCGATGTGTCGTTGCGGTTTAGCAGTTTTAATGCCTACTCAAGTTTTAAATTTATATTTAGCCGACTTATCAATAACACACACACTTAACGAGCAGTGTACCCGGTCAGTATGAATATAATGGTAAGTAGAGTGTCGATCACTAAGAGTGGAACGTATTATCTCGTTAATCTAATCAGTATTTTAATATCCTAACGCAAGGGGGTTTCAGCCTGAGAGACTGGCACGATTTGTTTGCAATTTAAATAATAAATAAACCAATAGGCACGAATCAGCAGGTAGCACACACGTACACAGATAAATACTCGAGACAATAAGAGGGCTGTCCTTATAATTAAGTAGTTTGTCACTTGTTTTATTGATAGCTTTATATGAAGTGTATGTAGTTAATCCTTTCTCGTTGGTCCTATTCTTATCGGCGAGTAAACCCTTAATGATTACTTATGTCTAAAAGTTATTCCTAAGTGATCAATTTAGTAATAACCGTGGGAGCCACATTATGTCCCGCAGTCAAATGCCCGCAAGCCACTAATAAACACAGAGGTTATCAATGCACTAATAAGTAGTAACCAAAGACATCAACATATAAACTTTAATTAATGAGAAAGCAGTTTTAAGGGAGTGCAATCTTTCCGTTGCCACATTACACAAGCCACCAATCTTGATGAATTAAAGTTTACTAACACAATAAAACAAAACTACTTAATGAATTAAACATATGCAGCACCTTCTTACAGCTCTTGTATCTTTGATTTGGGTGTGTCTTATGCTGCCTCCTTGACTGAATTCGTCCTAGGTTTCTCCTGTTCGGTCTTCGAATCTAATATAATGCCCCCGAAATTCGTCTGGTCTTGGGGTATTTATAGTTTCTGTCTGAGGGAAGATGCGGCGTATCTAAGGAGTAGATGCGGCGCATGTACTTAACTTCGCGTGGGGTCCAAGATTATAATATTCAGGAATATTCGTACACCGCCAGAAGATGCGGCGTAACTCCATGTTTAGATGCGGCGCATGTCCTCTTGTATCTTGGATCGTATCTGGTGATATCTTGATAGAGATGCGGCGCATCTGGAGCAGATTAGTCTTGATCTTCTTCATTTCAGTAGACTCTTCACTTTATGCATGTTTTGCTCCATAATCAGTCCAAAATCGCTAAGTTTCACCAAATGCTTGTTTTTACCTGAGAATTGCAAAAGTAAACGATTAAGTATCAATCCTCATACATAATATAGTAAAACAAGTCAAATTAATAGGATAAATGATAGTAATAAAATGTACTTATTTGAGTTCATCAGCCGTTCTTGAGGACGCCGAGGGCAGAGGTACGCCTTTCTACCCTTTCCCTTTAGCCGATTCGTGCCATGTATACTTGTATTTAATCGTTTCGCTTTCTCTTTTTGTAGTCGTGCCAATGTCCGAGTACTTGATCAACCCTGCTACCCTCCAGGACACTTCCATGGTGAGAGGTGATGAGTATGGTGAGGGGGAGCGTCATGAGCTGTTCGTGACTCTCCCGGCTGCGTCAAATGCCGATATACCCTAGCTGTCGGTAGAGGAAGAGGAGGTTGAGAGGGCCAACAGTCGGGTTGTTGCGGCTAAGCTTAGAAAGCAAAGGCAAGCCGCCACCCGGCGAGCTTTGAAGGCCGAAAGGCGTGCTGAACATGGTGAGGGGAGCGGCGGAGCGACCCGAGCGGTCAAGAGAAGGAGGACGGTGAGGACTCCCGTGGTGGATCTAGAGTCTGATTCGCCAGATGTTGAGGTCATCCCAAACCCTTCCCCCATCCGTTCTCTTCGACTGGAAGATATTAGGCTCCGTCCGGAGGGGGCAGGTTTTACCGAAGGGAGTTCCCACGCTGGTAAGCTGTCCAACTATTTCTCTTGTGTTATTTATTTCTTTTCGTTTCTTTGATAATGACGCCTTGTTCCTTTCAGGGGGTGCTTCCGTGGCCGCTTCCGGCCGGGGTAAAATTAAAGCCATGGCTGAAGGTGATCCGGCAGCGCTGTTCGTTCCGGAGTGGTTAGTCAAGAGGGGCGACCGCTTAAACACCTCGGCCATCTGTAAGGATCTGATGCCGAACCTACCCACCCCTCGCGAAGAAATTCATTTCCAAAGTTTGGGTGATTCGGAAGCCATCCAAAGGGGCTGGGTGTTACTAGCTCGGGGGGCGACGGTTCAAGCGAAAATTCTGGGCCGACATGAGGTCCTCCTTAAAGAATATCAACAGCTACGCAGTGCTCATGCGGAGTGTGAAAGCGCAGCTCAGGAGGCAGAGGAGCTTCGGCAGCTAAAACACGAGCACGCGGGCTGTATGGTAAGGGAGTCGGACTAAAAAGATCGGCTCTCCCAGCTGGAAAAGGTAAGGGATGAAGGGAGGAAAACTTCCTCAGAACGGGTCAGAGCCTTGGAGGACGAGTTAGAGGTCGTTAAAGGTAAACTTGTTGCCGAGAGAGAGACCAGCACCGAACTATACAAGGAAAGGATGGACATAGCTGTCAAGCTAGGCCAGACGGAAGTCGAGCGTCACAAACTCGTAAAAGAATTCCTTCCGGAAGTGGTTCGTCGGCTTCTGAATAGCCACGAATATAAACAACGCTTGGCCGAGCCTTTCAGCTTGTCCTCTCAGTCTGGGTTTTTGGAAGCTATCTTCGTGGATCGCAAGCTGGAGGATGTGGCCGAGATTGCGGCCGGGGTGGATGATTTGGATCTGGAAGCTGAGGCGAAACTTGACCCTTTGTATGATGGTCTCTTTTATGTGGAATATCCGTATGTACTGAAAGTTAGTGACGCTGCGGATAGGTCTCTTCTGGAGATAATGGATCTGTTCCCTGACCCTGCTCCCAATGATTCCTCTGGCGGCCCTTCGTCTTGACCCGGAAACTTTTGACTGCAAGGGCTCTAGACCGTTAGATTAATTTATGAACTGTTAATATTTTTTTTGAGCAAATGTAATGATCAATCGGTTGCGCAACTGTTAGCGCTTTTTGTCTGTTTGAAAATGATGTAATGCCGTTTGATTCGCTGTAAGCTGTTGACATTTTATATGTATTTAGTTCATATTATTTCATGTGTCCTTTGCTGACTTGCCTTTTCTTTTGGTCGCATGACCCCTTCCTTCCCGAACACTGACCACAAAATCTCCGGAGGGCACGAACCTCTCGGAGGGGTCACTTTTCACTTGTGTCCGGGAGGCAACGAATGATTGTATAACTTTCCCCTTCTTTTTACGTTATGCCCATCTGAACACTGACCACACACTCCCCGGAGGGCGTGAACCTCTCGGGGGGCCATTTTCTAATTATGTTCAGGAAACAAAGAACATTGATCACTGATCTCCGGAGGGCACGAACCTCTCGGAGGGATCACTCTCTACTTATGTTCGAAATATTACAGATGGTTCAGCCTTTCCGCCAGGATTATGGCAACCCCTTTCCTGGGTATCAACCATCTTTGAACATTGACCACACACTCCCCGGAGGGCGTGAACCTCTCGGGGGGGGGGCATTTTCTAATTATGTTCAGAAACAAGGAACATTGATCACTGATCTCCGGAGGGCACGAACCTCTCGGAGGGATCACTCTCTACTTATGTTCGAAATATTACAAATGGTTCAGCCTTTCCGCCAGGATTATGGCAACCCCTTTCCTGGGTATCAACCATCTTTGAACATTGACCACACACTCCCCGGAGGGCGTGAACCTCTCGGGGGGGGGCATTTTCTAATTATGTTCAGAAACAAGGAACATTGATCACTGATCTCCGGAGGGCACGAACCTCTCGGAGGGATCACTCTATACTTATGTTCGAAATATTACAGATGGTTCAGCCTTTCCGCCAGGATTATGGCAACCCCTTTCCTGGGTATCAACCATCTTTGAACATTGACCACACACTCCCCGGAGGGCGTGAACCTCTCGGGGGGGCCATTTTCTAATTATGTTCAGAAACAAGGAACAATGTAAAAGTCCAAAACGTAACACAAAAGCTTCCCCACAACTGAAATAACTGCGATTGTCATTAAAATCAGTCAAATAGCCCCTTTCGGAAGCTTACATTAGACATATTTAGTCGTTTACAAAAAGCATTTTCTAAGGTTAACAGCGTGCCAAGTTCGGGGCACTTCCTTTTCTTCCATCGTTTCCAATTTATAGGATCCAGTCTGGTATGCCTCCACGACTCGGTAAGGCCCTTCCCAATTTGGCCCTAACTTTCCTTGATTCTCCACTCTGCTAGCCTCATTCCTTCGGTATACAAAATCACCTACCTTTCACAGTTAATGATTTTTCGTTTCACACGTTAGTTAGAGTAAAACAAGTTATAGCTGGAATGGAATAATTAGGCGTTCATAGCAAAAATTTTTATTTCACGCGTGTGTATATTTTCGTATTTACCTTGAACGACTCGGGATGGACCCTTCGGTTGTAATATTGTTCAATCTTCTTTTTGTACTTCGCCTCTCGTATGGCAGCCATTTCCCTTCGTTCTTGTAGGAGGTCGAGATTCAGGAAGATCTCCTCGTCATTTTCTTTTTCACTGACCTTCATGGTCCGAAAAGTTGGCATCCCTATCTCTGCCGGTATGACCGCTTCGCTACCATAGGTAAGACTGAATGGTGTTTCCCCGTTGCTTGTCTTTAGTGATGTGCGGTGCGCCCATAGGACGTTCGGCAGCTCATCCACCCATCCAGCTCTTTCCCTGCCGAGTCTCGACTTGAACCCTTTCATCAGACTTTTGTTCGCTCCTTCCACCAATCCGTTGGCCTGAGCGTGTGCCACAGCCGTGTTTACCTGAGTTATGTTCAGTCGCTCGCACCAACTTTTGAAAGGGTCATGGATGAAATTGCTTCCATTGTCCGTCACGATCACCTTGGGCAGACCGAATCTGCATACTATGTTTTCCCAAACGAACTTCTTTACTTCCTTCCCGGTCGTGCGGACCAGCGGCTTGGCCTCTATCCACTTGGTGAAGTAGTCAATGGCCACAATGACGAATTTGATTTTTCCCGGGGCCTCCGGCAGGGGACCCAAAACGTCCATCCCCCATTGGTAGAAGGGCCAAGGAGCCATTATTGAAGTTAGAACAGTTTTGGGGAGCCTCGGAACGGGCGCGTGTATTTGACAAGAATCACATTTCCGAATCACTTCCCTAGTATCTCTGTGCATGGTGGGCCAGTAATACCCTTGCCGCATTAGCTTTGCCACCACGGATCGCGGCCCGGAGTGCATTCCGCATGCTCCTTCATGTACCTCCCGGATAACATAATTGGCTTGAAGCGGTCCAACGCATCTTAGCATCGGACCTAAATAGGACTTTCTAAAAAGTACATCGTCTACCATGGTATACTGGTTTATTTTCATTCGAAGAGATCGAGCTTCGTTTTGGTCCTCCGGCCAGATGCCCTCTTGTTTGCACCGAATGATCGGGGTCATCCAATTTTCCCCCTCTTCTTCCACAATTGCGTTGACTATCTCCTCCTTCGTTGATGGCCTATCTAAAACTTCCACCATGGTTTTCTTTGTCAGATGGTCGAAAGCCATGGACGCCAATTTGCTGAGTATATCAGCTTTTTGGTTCTGCGCCCTTGGGATGTTTCGGATTTTAAACTGATCGAAGTATGCAACGTATTCCTTGGCTTTGGCTAAGTACTTTATCATGTTATCTTTGGTCGCTACGAATTCCCCATTGATCTGACTTGCTACCAAATTGGAATCCACTCTAACTTCCAACATTCGAATTTCCATTTTCCGAGCGACTCTTAACCCTGCTAGCAAAGCTTCGTATTCTGCTTTGTTGTTGGTGCTTTTGAAGTTCAGTCGGATGGCGTAAGTGTATTCCGTTTGATCCGGACTAATCAGTACCAGGCCTGCTCCGGCACCTGATTTGCTGGAGGCTCCATCGGTATACAGTATCCATGGTTCTTGGTTGGAGATGTTGCATATCTCCTCGCCCACCTCTTTTGTGCTTTGGCTCAATGCTTCCACGGATATTTCCGTTATGAAATCCGCGAGGACTTGTCCCTTAATGGCGCTCCGAGGTATGTAAGTGATATTGTAGGCTCCTAACTCCACGGTGTACTTGGCCATCCTCCCGGATGCTTCTGCCTTGTTTAATATTTGCTTGATAGGTTGGTCGGTGATGACTTTTATTGGATGGGCTTCGAAGTATCTTCGTAGCCTTCTGGCCATGTGTAGTAGGGCTAGAGCTAACTTCTCAATGGGGGCGTAGTTCTGTTCGGCCTCGTGTAATGTTCGGCTAACATAATGTATTGGGATCTGCTTCCCTTCTCTTTCTACCAACAACACCCAGCTCATTGCCCCTTTCGACGCCGAGAGATATACATATAGGTCTTCCTTCGGCCTCGGCGTTGCCAGATAAGGCAATTCAAGAATCATCTTCTTCATCTCTTGGAAGGCTGCCTCTGCTTGACTTGTCCACCGGTACTCGTCCTGGTTTTCTTTCGTGATGTTCCTCAACGTCTCAAAGAAAGGGAGCGCTTTTTCTGCCGACCTGGATAGGAAACGGTTCAGAGCTGCTAGCTTACCACTTAAGCTTTGCATCTCCTTGAGCGACTTTGGGGACTGCATGTCCACGATAGCCCTTGTCCTCTTCGGATTTGCCCTTATTCCTTCGGACGTTACCATATATCCAAGAAACGTTCCTTCCTCTACCCCGAAAGAGCATTTCTTGGGGTTTAGCTTCATGTTAATCCTTCGGAGATTGTTGAATGTCTCCGCTACATCGGCAAGTAACTCCTTTTCGGTTTTGCTCTTTATGACCATATCGTCCACATATGCCTCGAGATTTCTCCCTATCTGTGACCGAAAGGCCGAATCCACTAAACACTGGTACGTGGCCCCAGCGTTCTTTAAACCGAACGGCATTTTGGTATAACAGTATGTCCCGTGCTCGGTATAGAAAGCTGTTTTTTCCTCGTCCTCCTTGGCCATCTGTACTTGGTGGTATCCCTTGTAAGCATCCAAAAAGCACTTGTACCTGAATCCCATAACCGATTCTATTTTCCAATCAATATCAGGTAGCGGGTAATAATCCTTTCGGCAAGATGAGTTGAGGTTTTTGAAGTCAATGCACATTCGCCAACTACCGTCGGACTTCTTTACCAACACCGGGTTTGAGATCCATGTGGGGTACTGTACTGGTCGAACTATTCCGGCCTTCACCCATTCTTCCACCTCATTGGCTATGGCTTGATTCTTTTCGGCGGAGTAGGTTCTTTTCTTTTGCGCCACCGGGCGGTCTTGAATATTCACATTTAGCTTGTGTTCGATGATCCGACGGGGAACTCCCGTCATATCGGATGGTTCCCAAGCAAACACATCCTGGTTGTTCTTGAGTAGCGTGATTAACTGCCTTCGGCATTCCGAGGAGAAGTTTCCCCCTATCGTGACTAGTTGATCCGGATAAGCCGGATGTACCATAACTTCTTCCGTTTTTCCAACCACCGCCTCACGGGGTTCTTCTTTGACTTCCTTTTTTGCCATCTGCTTCTCTTCTAGCTTGCGACATTCTGAGACAATTACGGACCGGGTAGTAAGGGTCGCTATGCCCTTTGGTGTGGGGAATTTCACCATCGAGTGGATAGTTGATGGGATGGCTCGTAATTTCTTTAAACCTGAGCGCCCTAGAATGATATTGTATGGAGAAGGGGACCTTATCACGGCGAACTTCATCATTGTTCGGCGAGACAAGCCTTGGCTTCCGAAACAGACTTCCAATTCAATCTTCCCCAACGGCTTTATGGATTCTCCCGCGAACCCTATTAACGGTGTGCCGGTTTCTTTCAGCTTGGCCCTAATGGAAGGGCATAAATGCTCGAAACAGTGTTCATACATCACCTCGACCGAAGCGCCTTGGTCTACATAGACCCTTCTGATTGTGTAGCCTTCCACCTCGGCCTCAACTATTAACGGTCCGTCCGACACATCTCCCGGAAGGATGGGTGGGAAACCGATCGGAACATTCATCCATTCCTCCTCGGCTTCCATGGTTTTCCTTTTTTGGGATGTAGGACCAGCCATATCGAACTGCAGGTAGATCGAGCAGTTGGTCCCACGGATGGCGCCAATTTGTTGAAGCAATTTCTTGCAACCACTTCAGACAAATAAAGGGGGCCTGTCGGTTGAACTCAGCTAGGGTTCTTCCGAGAGGCTTGGGTGCTGACCACTTCAGACAAATAAAGGGGGCCTGTCGGTTGAACTCAGCTAGGGTTCTTCCGAGAGGCTTAGGTGCTGATCCCTTCGGCTATCGGAGGTCCTCCGGGTATCTGCACACAACAGCACACGTTAGGCTCGCCCCGGGTGTTATCCCAGGACCCACCTCCGGTGTGAAAGTAAGTATTTGGTATTCCGAAAGGGCTGTCAACTGTAATGAGAGGTAAATATGGGTAAAACACGTTAGTTAAGAGTAGTAAATGAGCTGAGTATTTATAGTACTCAGCCTCGATACCTGTACTGGCGGCGCCGGATTTTCAGGAGACATGTCCCCGACAATATCCCGTAAATCCTGGGGCGGCGGCGGCGGTGTCTGCAGCTGCCATCTGTACAAGAGGAGATGCCACTTGTCCCATGCTTTAAACCTGTATATGCCGGACGGCCTTGGGTCCGTCCGGATTCCTCCGGAGGTCCTTGTTCCGTCCGGCCAACCGAGAGATCCAGTCCGTTCGGACATATGCGTCAACACTAGGCATGGCTAAACTGATCATACGAGAATAATAAGTCCTTTGGAAACTCTAGCAATGTCGTCCTGGTTCTTCTTTTCGATGTTGTTTGTTCGATGGGCTTGACAAAAGTATGTTGATTTTATAGGAATGTCGGTTGAACTTTTATTAAAAGTAGTTAACTAAGTATATTTGTTCATACGTGTGAGATTATTTATAATGTATATATAGTTTGTATATGTTAAGTAATTAAATTATTACTCATTCGGTTTCAAAATTATTGTCTCATTTTGATTTTTTCGTTCTTTACCGTTCAACTTTGACCTTAAGTATTTTTGTTTATATTACATAATACTTGATATAAATTAAAATATATGAACAGATTTAATTTAAATGTATTTTCATTGGTATAATTTTTATCAAAAACTGTATAACACAAACAAAAATATTTATAGTCAAAGTTGAGAAAGAGAGACCGAAAAAGTCAATAGGGGACAATAATTTTAGGACGGAGGGAGTACTTGATAAGGAAACATTCTTTTTATTCAAAATGAAAAAGTCCCTACTTGGAGTTTTCTTTTATTATATAAAAGATTTAAGAAAACTTGTTTAATTACATTTTTTTTCTCACCTTTTAATTATTTTTTCTAAATATATTTCATTAGTGTTCCAATTTAGTCACTCATACTTTTTTTGGTGAGGTTTAACCACTCAAGTTTCAAAAGTGTTCCATTCTTATGTAATTTTTATGTTTGAGTGACCAAAATGAAACAGTTCTCAAACTTCGTTATTATTTTGTGACTTAGATTTTTCTTATGTGTGCATAAGTTGGTTGTACATTTAGTTAGTTGAGATTAGTGAAATTCATGGGGGTGGATGTTTATTATCAAGGTACAACCAAACAATGCAGTTATTTTAAACATTTACACAACAATGAAACACTTTTTAAACTTGAGCGATTTTTGTGGTTAATATAAAGTTCGAGTGACTGAATTGGAACAGTGGTGAAACTTAGTTACTATTAGGCAAAATTTTTCCTTTTGTTTAAGTGAGAGTTTTGAAACCAACTAATATGAATAATGTATTTAAGAGGATGCTGACGGCTAGGATGTTGTGAATGGGAAATATGTCATTGACTTGTTGGAGGTCAAGTTTGCTTTCTAATGTTACTTGGCTCACTTGGTGTAAAGTGGTTCTCGGGTCTATTGTTAAGTTGCATTTTACAATCTTTACTTATTACGAGCGCGTCTGTAAACATTTAATCTTCTTGAAAACATCAGTAGCCGTTTCTTTTTGGTTTCTATATTTACCACATATACGCAAATTTGAAGAGAGATTAAACTTATTTCTCTATATTTATAAAAGATAAACTATTTAAAGTGTCAGCTTAGTTTGGCTGACAAAATATTTGAGAGTATTTATGAAAATACTCTTTCATGAAATACCATCTGTACATGTGTTTATAATAAACTGTTGATTATAGAAGGGTTTGTGGTTTTTTAGTAAGTGAGATTGCTCTCCAAACAATTAAGTGATTGTTAGCTCAAATTACATCTAAAATGTGAGTGCGATTATTTATAGAGTATATAGTTTGTATGTGTGTATAACGAAATATAGATAAATAAAATTTTAGTTTATTCTTTTTTATTGTTGTCCAAAAAAAAGTGTATTCTTTTGCATTGAGATCTCTCGAAGTTTCATAATATTGAACTAAATCAGTTGGGATCGCTTTGTATAATTCATGTATGTATTTTAACAATATCCTTAATTCTTGTATGACATAATGTTTCAAACGTTTTACAACCTCTTTATTAAGTCATGCGCATAAAGTATGTTTCAAACGGAGGTCACGGGTTCGAATCCAACGAGGAGAAAATTAATCCCCTTGTGGTCACGGAGGTTCACATGCACCGACTCCGGGTTATCCAAAAGATTAGTCGCATTGGGATTAGTTGGCTCGCAATGTCGAGTCGAAAACCCAGGTAAATCAATAAAAGAAAATTCCCAAAAAGTTTAAGTTTGGTATTTTGTTTTCCAAAGTTGCTACTCACATATTGTTTCAGATATTTTATGCTCTAAATATGAATATTTACCGAGTTACATACATAAAATTGTTTAGATAGAAGGTTGACAATAGAATTTGAAGTACATATAATGATATAAATATCACTAAACAAAAGAATAATAAATGCACAAGATCATATAGTACTAGTACCACATTATTTTGTAAGCTATAGAAGACCATGAGGAATAGATGTTATCATGCTAATGCTATTGACATCTCTCAATATCACTATCATTAAAAACATGCATATGATATGAGTATATAATGACATAAACAAATCCACATAAGTATATTAATACGGATTTCAAAAACTATCTAAAATGTTGATTTGAATAACATTCTTTTTATTATTTATAAATCTATCTCATCAAATGTTAATTAAATGTTAATTTTTAAAGTTTTACAAGTAAAATCATTGCATTATATACCTACAAAATTTCGTTTTCAGTTTTCACAATTTTTTAATCAGCCGAGGTTTGAGGTAAATGCTTATTTTGAAATAAGCAAAAGTATAAAGTTTAACATTAGGTTAGGACTAAAAGTGTAAATAATCATGTAAATAAAGGCTTTTTATAAAATTATATTTTTAAAACTATCTAAATGATGGAGTAATATTTTACGTAATACTGAATGAGGAAATGATTAATATAGGAAAACTACAAAAAGCTGCAAGCGCAATATCTTTGTGAAAGAGATAGGAGGGGTGGGTTGTGTTTATTGTGAAGAAAGGTACTTGAATTGTAAAGTTTAGTACTCCTTTAACGTCACTTTAAGAACTTGACTTTATTTCGTTGAATTAGGTTATACGTACCAACATAGAAAAATGCACTAAAAAGTTCAAAACAAAAAGCTTTTCACTGAAAAAGTCACATTGAACAATAAAAATCCAACAACAACAACAAACCCAATCCCGCCGGAGCAGGGTATGAGGGAGGTAGAATGTAGACAGACCCTACCCCTACCCCAAGGAAAACCCGGGAGTAGAGAGGCTGCTTCCAATTAGACCTCCGGCAATTGCATGTGTGCGCGTGAGAGAGCAAAAGCAGGATAGCAACCGAGAACAATAAAAATCCAACCTTTAACAATATTAGCCATGGCTAAACTAATACGAGAATGATAGGTCTTTTCGAAACTCTAGCAATGTCATAACTCTCTGATTCGTCTCTTCAATTTTGTTAGTTTGATACGAATGACAAAGGTAATTTAATTTTGTTAAGAGTTGTAAGTTAAATATGTTATTTATTCATACTAGGTTGATTAAATTACTTTGTACTCAAAGAATGTAAAAGACAACTAATTGGCAACAACTTAGTAATATTTTCAAGTTTAAGACATAAGTTTTCAAACAACATAATTTCGATTGACGTTGTCTGACGAACTTCTACAATTGTTAATAATCGTGAGGTTTTCATATCAACCTCCACAAAAAATGGGCTTTGAATTAGTATGGTGGTGGGTTTAGTTACGACATGTAAATAAGTAAAAGCCAAAAAAGTATTAAAAGCCAGTCAACAAAGAACATGAGATTAAACGTGTCTATAAGTAGCCATGAAAGTGACGGTTAACGTGTAAAATAAATGTTTCTATTTAAGCCAACCAATCATTTGTACCCTCAAATTTTATCTCATGCTCAAGAAATGTTTTATTTTTTGCAATAAATAAAAGAGGTCTACTTTTTTTTCTTGAACAAAAAAGAGATTACTTAATAAAGTAAAAATGGGTGATAAAGCCGGTAGAATCAATCGAGATATGGCAAATATCCTTGGCCTCATTATGCCAAATCTCCGAAAATTAAAAAAATTAAAAATAAAATAATTAAAAAAAATAAAAAAAAAAAAAAAAAAAAAAAAAAAAAAAAAAAGAAAAAGAAAAAAGAACGATTATCAAAGCGTTTGTAGCATGGCAGTGTGATAGACTGATATCTATTTGTAGTGTGTATAATGAGAGAATGATATAAAGAACAAGGTTGGATCAAGTGGTTAACATCATTGCCTCCGAAGACAGAGGTCGAGGGTTCGATCATCACTCCTTGCAAGACCGGAGGTCATTGGGACTCATAACCCGTGGAAGACGGTATTGGGAGTTACTTTACTTTACTTTACTTTATAATGAGAGAATGATATCTTCAAAGAAAGACTAAGAAAGTGTTTGTTTCATTAAGATGTTTTAGGTCTGAATCTGACTACCACATCTTACCAGTAAGAGGTGGTTAGAAAGTCTAAATCTGAACAAAATAATGTTGTTTGTTTTTTTATAATTGTCCGAATGATTTTAAGTGTTCGTTTCTACAGTTTATTTAATTAACTTATGTAGATATGAAATAAGACGTTTTATCATAAATATAACATAGTTAATAAACCATCAAATATATTATATTAACACGAGTCTTAATCTCTTATCGAGTAAGAGGCAGTAAGACAAGTCCTCCACCTCTTACTGAGTAAGATGTTATATATTTAACTGGGTCTGGCTCAAAAGAATAAAATAAACAAGCAAAACGCCTGACCACCTCTTACTAGTAAAAGTAAGATGGCTAATAAGACTTTTTTTTTTAAACAAACACACCCTAACAAATTTTAGTTTACCCTATTTTGTATTAAGATATCTCCAAGTGTTTTATAATACTAAATGACACATCAGTTGGGATCACTTTATGTTTATGATATTATTCATGCATGTATTTTATCAATATTATATTTTTAGTTTCTATGTGACATATTGTTTCACACATTCTATGCTCTTTGACCTAGTACCAAAAAAAGCTATAAACCATCACTGTCGAAATGAAGACGAGGTCCACAAGGGAATAAACCATCCTCGAGGGCCACAACATGCAGACGAAATGGCAGACGAGGTCCACAAAGGATAGCCATCACATCAGATCTTGCACCTGAACTTGAGACACCAAACTGAAAGTAAAAACCTTACTTTAGCCCATTTTTTTATCTATCTCTTTATAAGACTCCATTATTTGAGGTTGGATGTCAATAGTTTGTATCTTTGTTTTGTTTGTTTGTCTAATAAAAGTGTTACCTTTCTAAGAAAAAGGACATGTTAACAAATTGTAGTAACATTATTATAGTACTAAAACCCAATAACCCATAACATTTATTTTTGGTGGTTCTTTAACATTTCATATTATGTATACTTCATTTAGCATTTCTTGTATTATAAGTTCTTGTATATATATCGCGTACATGGAAAGGAGAGTGATTTTTTTTTTTTTTTTTTTTTTTTTAATAATGTTTGAGTTTGCGTACAGGTACTGTTTTTCGTATATAGTAGAGTACGTATAGCTTCTCTTGTCTCTTGAAAAAAAATGTATCAACTCTTTTTTGATAATTTAAGTGAGAGTAACAAAAGAATGTCTACAAAAGAGAATAACCGAAATGTGAACATAAAATAAAGCGTACAGATATTTGGGTGGGGGTTGTTAATTGTCTTCAATGACATAGCTGCATACTAGCATTAATTGTCAAAGATTATTGCTAGAATTAATAATGTAATTTTCTTTTACATTTGCTTCTTTTGCAAGTTTAACACTCTAAGTTTTATAGACAAATTAGTACATAGATTTAAGAAAAACTGAAACATAACTTACAATTTCATGTCACATGAAAATTTACATTGGAGTAATAAAATATCAACAATGTACAATTGTACAAATATATATCGTCAAAGATAAATGCCAAACTTTTATAGAGGAGCTGAGATGTAGAGAGGGGTTTTCCAACTGATCTAACCTTATTATATTCAAAGCAATAGAGAAATTATAATAAATAATATTTCATCAAATAAACATAAAAAAAAAAAAAAAAAACAATTGTTTTCTCTATATTTACAAGTTGAAATAAGACAATACATCTCTAGTCATGCCTTATAATTTGAATATTTTCTCAAGCATTGCTAACAATTCTTGATAATTAAGAATTATTATTCAATTTTTTAACTATTTTGAAGCTAATGTAAGTTAAGTGATTAGTTGAGAACAAAATAATCTTGTATAATTGTATAAAGCTTTTAAAGTTAAAGTTTCAAAAAGAAATATTTTTGAAAAAAATCATATCATTGAAAGATGCTTTTTTTAAATTAAATTTTAAAGATTTTATGAAAAATGTAACCATACAGAGATGTGTAACAATGAGTATTATATAAGTAACTTATTTTACATAGAATAAGAAACAAAACCAGAATATCTGAGTGACTCATTGCTAAAAGTAGCCAATAAACTTTGTAACAGTGTCTAACATGGACAATGTGTTTCTATAATAGAAATATGTTAATTTATTCTTTCACTACAATGTAACAAATCGTAGAATATTTTTGTTTGACCATATGGTTTGAAAACAATAAAAAACAAGTGTAGTAGATTTAAAAATACACATAACATAATAATTTTCATTTTTTGAAAAGAAAAATACACGTCAACAAATACGGTTATAGCTGTCTAAATGTGTAACCGTTTACACAAACAGATCGTAAATTATCCATCATATCCGCAACCCTCTTACCAACGATCGTGCTGTCGCCCATCGCCCACCCACTCGACACTAGTCAAAGGTCTTCATCACCACAGTTACGAGTTAAGAGTGTGTGATTTGTGACTCGTAATCTGAATGTCAAAACTTTGTATTTGGCAGTACCAAAGTAGAGACTCGATTTTTTCACTACACATGACTAGCAATTTGAGATCAGCAAGTTTTTTAATAGCCACAGTTATAGAAGTGAAGATCCTTCAATTCTTTTAGTAGATAGAAATAAGCACAACTTTTGTAAAAGGAATACGGGATCATAGATGCACATGAATTCAGTTCCAATCGGTCACAGGCCTAGTTACAATAGGGCGCGAATGGAGATCAATCCAATTTATAACCATGTTTGGAGATGTATGATAACCATAGGTGTTTTACCCAGGTTTAATCATCCGGGTAATATTTCTCAACAAGGCAATCTTGATCTATATTCAACGCTTTAAAACGTTTTCAGGAACCAAAGCATAGCTAAGAGTTGACAACTATATGGCGTGATCACTGAATCTAGAGGCCATCTCATACAATTGCTTGTTACCTATACATGAAATCATGAACCATGCAAACTCTTTTAAGTATACGATGTTAGATAACATCAGAAGATTAGATCCATGACCAACAAAATACCTAACGCCCACATATACTAAGCCCGGAAAACATTTTGGGCAAACCAGATACAAAATGAACACACAGATTCAATGGCGATCACATGAAAAATGTCGCCAAAAATGTCGTTGCATAGAGTTATCGAAGTGTAATTTATGAGTCTCACAAGAAGCTCAAACCAACAGCAACAAAGTATACATGGTTTAAGCAATGTAAAAATAAAACATGTGTACCGACATAGCTAATAACAGTTCTCATCAAACGTAAATGTGGCTAGCCATGATAACACAGCAAAAGCCTACAAAATTTTAGCATGGAAGACTATTATTCTGGTTGAGTGATGACTTCAAGTATACCAGAATTCAGCAAAGCAAAATCAGATTTTGTGGTGTTTAGATGTCGAGAAGCAACCTCCTTGGATCCTCAACCACGTCTTTAATTCGGCGAAGGAAGAACACAGCCTCTCTTCCGTCAATTAGCCGATGGTCATAGGTCAGAGCGATGTACATCATGGGTCTCGGGACTATGCTGCCCCCAACCACCATTGGGCGGCTCACAATTGAATGCATACCCAAAATTGCAGACTGTCATACAATACATATGTTAATGATATATTACAAAGGTAATGGTCATTTGGTTATTTTCTACACTTGACGTTCCAAGATGGGAGGGTCAAGTAACAGGCCTGGTTGGATCAACCTCAAAACACTTCGAGTTCAAAAAAACATTTTCCATTTAAGCTAGTTTTTTTACTTGTTTGAGGTGATGTATAAGAATTGTAGCCCGAATTGACCCATTCACCAGTAAATGGGTCATAAATTCCACCTTAATAGAAAATGTGTACCTGAGGAGGATTGATGATGGGAGTGCTCAAAAGGCTTCCATAAACACCACCATTAGAGATTGTAAACGAGCCTCCTGCCATCTCATCGATGGAAATGGTTCCATTAACTGCCTTCTTAGCAAGAGTGTTGATCTCTTTCTCTATCTCAGCAAAGTTCATCTTTTCAGCATTACGAATAACCGGCACAACAAGTCCCTAACAAAAGAAAAAACAAACAGCATGTCAATGTTTTGCCAATACTTTGTGGGTGTGTTTGTTTGATGGGTTTATGATTGATGGAATGGTGGATTGACATTGCAAGTGATTACAATTGTTTGGTAGGTGGTTTAGGATTAGACTGTTTTGGTTTAGACTTAGACTGGGTTTAGGTTTAGGATTAGAATGGGTATAAAACCCATAAAATTATAACCCGCCAAGACGATGGGTTTACAGATCTTTAGGTGGGCCCATCTCCTCCCCTATCTATATCTTGCTTCTTTTAACATTAAAATAACAACTTTCATTTCAATCCTAATATATTAACCAGATAAACTCATTAAACATAAGTTTGCTCACCTTTCTTTCAAACCCATACCCATTTTAACCCCATTAAGAAACAAAAACGCCACCAATTTACTGCTAATAGACAAAGAGGTGTGTAAAGTGTAAACCCCTTGGAATCTTTCCAAAAAAAAACTAAGGTTGCATTTGTTTATGACAATTCATAAGTATGAAATTGTTTCATTTTTTTTAAACGAGCTTTCTAGAGGAAGCCCCCACCCTCACAAGTCTAGGCACAGATGTAAATGACACATGTTCAATTTCTTGAGATTCAGAAACTAGACATGATACAAATATTTTAAGCTTACCTTTGGAGTACCCACAGCTATGCTGATATCAATATAATCTCTGTATATGATGTCATCGCCATCAATAACTGCATTAATAATTGGCTGGTTTTGGAGTCCACTTACAGCAGCCTGAAATTTGTAAGAATTTTGAGTATGTCAAAAGAAAATGGATAACAAACTCAGAAACAAATGCACATTATATCTTTGTATCCTTAATTCTACAAATAAACATACCTTAACGAAACCAGACATCAATCCTAACTTGACTCCGTGCTTCTCTAAGAAGGCGTCCTTGTATTCAGAACGGAGTTTCATCAAATTTGTCCTGCAAAAAGCAAGCATACAACTAAATAAGAGAAATGGTTCTAGTAACTTGCAAGACAAGCATCATTTAATTGTTACAATAAGCTATACTACAGATAAGGGGGGCTAAAGTAACTGGTCAGACAGGATAGCTTTTGGTATGGTCGAAACAGATTGGGTCATGTGTCCAAAGTTGTCGAGACAGATTGGTGTCATGTTGGGTTGACACCAAAAAAATGACTAAAATTTTGGAAGTTTTTTAGGTTGATATGAGTCATTCATATGATTGCAAAGAAATTGGGAATCAAATACACATTGGAAAACTTCCAACCCGTTCAACCTATTTAAACAGTTTGCTTTTAAGCTAATTTCATTGGCTTTACCCATAACTTTTGGCTTTCCCATTTAGGCCATGAAAGATGAAAAACACTATTATAAGCAAATAAACAAAACTTCACCTCTAAGCTATACTATTAGGACATCGTAGCCAAGGGAGGACCCTGGAACCATGTAAATAATATGCATGTACAAGTGGAACTTACATGTCAACTTCATTGAATGTCGTCAGCAAAGCAAATGTGTTTTGAGAATCTTTCAGACGTGTAGCAACTCGCTTTCTTAAACGAGTCATAGGAACCTGCATTCAAGCACGACATTAGGCATCTATCACTCGATCAAACTTGACTTTAAACCAAATAGCCAATACTGAAACTGGAAAAACAAGAAAGATAATAGCAAAAAGAGAATTGCTATATCCTCCTACAATTTCTTCCTACTTATCCTCCTAACTCCAAGGATCATGACATGTGGCAAAATCCATGAACAATATGACGAGAAAGAATAAGTAGATTACAAGTCTCATCATCCCATCACCAGGAGGATGAATGAGATGAATGTTTAGGAGGATAAAGCATTTTCCTAACAAAATAGTTGTAATTACATATGATCAACAAAAGCAAGGATCTTTCTGATAACAGAGATTTAAAACTACAGCATCATTTGTATTGGATTTATATAACTGTCACTATAGTATTGGTATAAGATATAAAACTCACTCGTCTTTCTCTTTCTTTAGGAGGGAGCTGGGGTTCTGAAGCAGAGGTTCTAGAAGGAGGTGGTGGAGAAGATGGCTTAGGCTTCTCAGCGACAGGGGCAGCTTCAACTTTCGACTTTGGCTTCTCCTCTACCTTCTCAGCAGCAGGAGGTGGTGGCTGAGAAACCGCCTCTTCAGATGCCTTTTTGGGTGGAGCAGCTGCACCTTCTGCGGACTTAGAAATGATAGCAATTTTTGTAACTGGTTCGACGGTATCCCCTTCCTTTGCTATAAACTACAATATCAAAGCTAAATTTCAGGCTTTCTGCTTCGTATATTCAAACAGAAGTATTGATTTGAACAATCTTGGCGCAGTTGTGCGAAATTAAAAGATGTCTTACCTCTTGAATTATACCAGCTTCAGGACTAGCAACATCAATAGTCACCTGAGACATAAAAAATTTGTTGTTAATAACAATTCCGATAGTTAAAACCTAATGAGCTCCAAAACGACGCTAAGTAGACGAAATACCTTGTCTGTTTCAATTTGTGCAATTGGTTCATCAATTTTAACCCTATCTCCAGGTTCTGATCCAAGAACATCAATTAGATACATTAACTTCAACAATGATAAGCATATTGTAAATAACTTAGACAGAAGAACATACTCTTTAGGAAAGCTGCCAGTGTACCGTCAGTGATAGATTCACCCATAAAAGGGACAACAGCATGAACCAGATCACCTTGAACACGTACACACAATATTCAATTCCAAGACATTAAGAATATACAATCAGCGTATGTAAGATTGTAACAAAAGTTTGGGTACTTAGCAGATACTATATCTTTTACAGCAATCAAGACTTCATCAGATAAACCAAGACAATGTTACTTAAAAAAATTTGATCAGCATATCACATATAACGCAACTGTATCACATATAATGCATCTGTTCCGGCCCAATACTCAGCATATTTCAATATGTATCAGTATTAACATTTTAGATATACGTGATTGCTGAATATTCCATATGGAGAACACAAAAGAAGCATATCATGGCAAACTAAAGTCTCAAACGCGCGCTCATGTATTACGTGCATGCATGCATATTGATGTACTAACAGAGTAACAGATAAGATGTCAGCAACAGAACTATATGAAAATCATACCACTGTCAGAGGAGAACATTCTGCTTTGCATTTGCATGCTGACACATGGCTGAAGAGTGGTCATAACTTCCCTGCAAACAAATGTGGTCTAGTAAGAACACTTGCACTAGCACACATCAATAGTCATTTGGCATTCCAAAATAACTTAATAAGTAAAAATCTTATTCCAAAAAAAGTTACACAAAGAAACGAGAACTCAGTGATGCTTAAAAGTTTGACAACAAGACCTCCAAAGTCAGAACCACATGATACCAATATACGATGAAGCTTGTTGCATCTCGCTTATAACCTTATAGTTTTTTCACCAGCAATATTTATACTTTAAAAAGATAAAAAAAAAAATTGAAATTATGTTTTAAGTTCTAACCTTAATGGCCTTAGATTAACTGCACCACCTGTGAAGGCAATAGGAGGAGAACGAATCAAAACCTTGTATAACAAAATAAATACATGTAAAATAGCTTTCAAGCATATATGAAAGAAACATACCAGGTTGGGCAACATGACATATTCCTCTAACACTGCCAATAATTCCGACGGGAGTAATGCTTGTACACATGTAAAGAGTTAGGCCTCGGAAATGGCATGCAATTAGTTTTAAAATCAACTTATCAGCCAAGTTACTACGGTTTGCTAATGATATGTATTTAATTCCAAATGACCTCTCAAAATCAATGACAGAGCATCTAATTCAGTTATCAGCCCAATTAGTCCTTTACAATTCTAACACAATGGATCTCAAGATTGGATACATCAACCATATTGAACCTCATCAATTATACTAAATGAATAGAATCGATGCAACATGTTTAATGTGTCCTATAATATAATAAGAACATACGAATAATGAAATCACCTATAACCAACTTGGTTCAATCCACGCATGACTTGACAAATAAGATGTAGTTCTAAAGAGATCGGGTTGTTGAATGTTTTTGCCATCAAATGTGTGATACATGCATGTGTCAAGTGAATAAAACACTATCTTTCTGTTCTCGGAAGACACTCGTGGAAAGAAGATCGTGTTCTCCATTTGTGGTGTTTTGGCTTCAAGGCAAAGACATGCTGTATCACAAATATAAATCATATGCTTTCCAACACCAGCTATTTTCTCCCATTCTTGTTTAACTTCATTCAACTTAAACACCTCAACATGTTTTCCATACTCACTCACACAAACCAGTATAAGATGTTGCTCACATTTCGTTAAGAATTTTTGTGTCAAAGATCCGCAAGCACTTTCAGGGGCTTCGGCTTCAACAATCTTCCAAGAGTAACCTCGCTTGCCCAGATTATTGAAAACAATAACTTCACCCCCTTCACACAATGCATACAGATTTCGACCATAAAAACTTGAAAAACAGATAGTATGTGGATCTGGACCCAAACGAAATATACGCCATGTTGGTTTCCGATTTACAAAGTGGATGTGAACATCCCAAACCTCCCATGTTGTAAATCCAACCACAATACAATCAGGGGAAGTAGGTGGTGCTGAAAAATTTAAGCTTTCCATATCATATATATATTCCGATTGTGGAAGCTTTCGAAGATCATTTGTGAAAGGGTTAAATAATACTAAGTGCCTCAATTCATTGCTTTCAAACAACAACCAACCAAACCTTGAAGAAAATATTTTGTCACCAGCAATTGACATCTGGGATTTTTTCATCAAGTAGCTGTCACCAACATAGGATCTTTGAATGTGATAACGTCTTGGTTTTTGTCTACCACCATTAGCCAAGGTGAAGCAACTGAATACGTTCGCAATCTCCATAATGATGTTTTGTTACTCCATTTTATCACAGGTGCTGCTAAATGACATTGTCTGCATAGAGAGATTGGATAGCTGATGAACTCGGAGTGCTTCTTGATCAAATCCTTAAGCCTTCGCTCCTCGAGGTATTCAAGCTGGTCCTCCTTTAGGTAAAGAGTCATCTTAGTACCTCTGCCAAGGGACTCGCCAGAAGTGTCCCTGGTGACGGTGAACGACCCTCCGGCTTGTGATTCCCATACATACTGCTCGTCGTCGTTGTGCTTGGTGGAGACCACAACTTTATCAGCAACCAAATAAGCAGAGTAGAACCCGACACCAAACTGTCCAATCATGCTGACAACGGCACCAGCAGCAATAGCTTCCATGAATTCTTTGGTTCCGGATCTTGCAATGGTACCCAAATTGTTCACCAAATCTGTAAAATATATGCATGGTTGGGTTATAACATCTTATAATGTAACGTTTAACATTTAAGAATTAGTAGAGTAGTAAAATCAGTACTGACCAGCCTTGGTCATTCCAACTCCACTGTCGATGATGGTCAACGTGTCGTTGGTCTTGTCAGGAACAATGTGGATGAAAAGCTCGGGTTGTCCATCAAGCTTACTCTTGTCAGTCAAGCTCTCAAAGCGAATCTTGTCGAGAGCCTAAATAATCAAAACATCGATTCATGTAAAAGCTATACATATAACATCTTATAGTGTAACGTTTAACATTGTATTATGTTAGTGACATTATCTATCAAACATCTTGAATAAACTGCTTATATGACAGGTTCTAGAGTTGAAAGGCACAATACTTCGATAAGCTTGCACATATAAAATCATCTTATTTTGTCAATCAAATACTAATACATCATGACGCCACTTGACAATTGATGCAAAACAGATTATCACTTACTGAAATGACTAAAAACCCGATGCTACCATGGCAGTTATCTTAAATCAGCTAAGTATTGATCAAGTTAATTATCCAACTTGCTAATGTCATGATCAAAATATTTTATCAGCTATTAAATAATCAAAACATCGATTCATGTACAAGCTATACATACAACATCTTGCTGTTAAAGATCAAATCTGTTATATTTGTAAATAACTATACACATAATAATTGGAAAATCGCCACGCAAACAAAAAAAGCTTAAATTTGTCAATATGGGGTTCAAGTAATTCTGTTGCTAAGAAGTAAAAGATTCAACCTTTATGAATAGGTTACCAGTAAAAAGTGTAGTCAAATTAGTTAAAAGATAAACACTCTGCTCCTAAATTCATCAAAATGCAAATATAAAAACTTTAACCCAAAAGTTGTATTAGCCTTCCCTCGATATTTATTGTTAAACAATGTACATTCACTATCAGTAAAAAGTGAACTTTCACCCAAAAAGATAAACACTCTGCTCCTAAGCTAATAACGATAACACAAATTTTTGAAGCTGATGCAACTAAGCGGGTGCTTGTTTCGGCTTATATAGCCAGCTTATGGCTAAGCTCACTGGTTATTTTGAAAATTTTCGGCTTATATACATTTACTATGTCATAATAAGCTTATATTATCAAAAAATATTGCAAAATAAGTAACAAAAAGGTGAGCTTATGAAACATAAGCCTAAAACCAAATAGTCATAAGCCGGCTATATAAACAAACAACCCCTAAGAAAATTCGGAAAAAAGCAAAATTTCATTGGGTCACACCTAAATATATCCATACACTAACAAACACAATAATGTATTGGGAATAAATCATAGTAACAAATGATAATCACAAAACTAGTAAACATCAATAGACCCATTAAATCAACCGCATAAACCGATGAATAAACAGTCATATGATCGAACAGTAAAAAAAGTAAAAAAGAAGAGTTACTGATTAGCGCACGAAGAAAGATCTCCTTGTTACTATAAAAAGTAATAATTGAACTCAACAACTGGTTAATCTCCGCCTGAAAAGCAAACGTCTCAACATCCGACATTGTGCTTGAATTATTATTAATCGAACAAACAAGATTGAATTAGTATTAGAATGTAGGATAATTATTGGAGTGAATTATTATGGTTTATATAATGGATTGTGTTATGG
The DNA here is from genome assembly GCA_021014915.2 of Artemisia tridentata subsp. tridentata. NCBI lineage: Eukaryota > Viridiplantae > Streptophyta > Magnoliopsida > Asterales > Asteraceae > Artemisia > Artemisia tridentata. The sequence goes on from CP139509.1 coordinate 1,051,612, forward strand.
GTTTATCGGACTTGACTTGTATTGTACTTGTCTTCAGGAATGTTTGTGTAACAACTGTGATACAACCAACGGGCTTGTGGCCCAGTGGCTGAAACTTACTCAGTTAAGTGAGTAATGTGTAAAGTAGTACCGGATTGGGTGACCGATCCGGGAAGTCTTCACAGTAAGGCCACAATGCTCTGATGGTATCAGGCAATGAAGTTCGATCCTGATGTGGCTAAAGGTTCGAACCGAGCCGAAACCCGGTTTTCATCCGGCCGTTACTCCAGCAAGTTAAACTTGTGTGGAGGTGGTACGGTTTCCGGGAGGACGTCGTTGAATCCCCACGGCCAGCGTGGGCCCGGTTAAGACAACATAGTCTGGTCAGTGGTGGATGAGAGCTCGCCAGTAAGGCGGGTGCGAAGTCTTATCTAAATTATTGAGAAATTCGCCGTTCAAAAAAAAAAAAACAACTATGATACAGAAGTGACATAATCAACCAAGGTTGTCAGGATCGGGATCCTACCTAGGATCGTTTTCGGCTTTGCAAGATCGGGATCGTAGGATCGGATCCTACCTAGGATCGTTTTCGGCTTTTCCTTTACATATGTATACAAACCATTTTTAAAAACTTTCCTCTCAAAAAAAGTCAAAAAAAACAGGATCGAATCGTTCACGATCCTACGAGCGATCCCACGATCCTGTAACGATCCTACCTGAAAAAAGGGTTACCAACAGGATCGGATCGTTCACGATCATACGAGCGATCCCACGATCCTGTAACGATCCTACCTGAATTACGATCCCGTAACGATCCTGCTCGTTTTGTGTGTGTAGGATCGTAGGATCGTACGATCCTACGAGCAGGATCGCGATCCTGACAACCATGTAATCAACTAATGAAAATATCATTATAAACAAAGAAAATTTGCACGTTTGGTCATTTTTGTTATATAATCTTGCAGCGTCTATCCTTTTTGCCAGTGGCGTTTGTAATTATTTTCAAAAGTTTTAGTTTATATGTTTTCATACGCTATTTATCTGTTTTATATGTTTGTGTACGTTTTTATACTTTTTTGTACGTTTTTATATGTTTTTGTATTTTTTATACTTTTTATATGTTTTTGTATATTTTTTACGTTTGTGTACGTTTTTATACGTTTGTGTACGCTTTTTTACGTTTTTATGCTTTTTTATTACGTTTTATACCTTTTGTGTGTTTTTCTACGTTTTTATGTGTTTTTTTACATATTGTACGTTTTTATACCTTTTGTGCGTTTTTCTACGTTTTTATGTGTTTTTTTTACATATTGTACGTTTTCATACGTTTTTATCCATTTTATATGTTTTTATCCGTTTGTACAGGGAACTAAAAGATAGTGCATCCGTCTCTTATCACAACAAACCCACTATCCCCATATTGATGGCATGTAAATCCTCGTCTATAAGGGAATATAATCCCGAATTAGACATTAGTGAACGGAAATACAAACCCATTATCCGTTTTAACTATAGTAACTTAAGTGAACATTGGCCCAAACATTAGTAAATTATGTGAACATCTTCTCAAACTTTAGTAACTTATTTGTCTACTAACCCATAATACAACAGTGCCGCGTATGAATTTAATCGGTAGTAAATGGTTAAAACTAAGATAGTAACTTATGTAACCGGTGGGAAAAAGTTGAGTAACTTGTTTGTAACGTTTTAAACTATAGTAACTTAAGCAAACATTTTTTTAAACTTTAGTAACTTATTTGTATATTAACCCTTAAAAAAAGGCGTTTATTTTTTTCCCAAAAGTTGTAAGGATGGAAGAATCTAGAAGCTGATTTTATTTTCACATGGATAATGGTCAGGTTGATGATATGAGAACTCACTTTTAGCGGATTCGATTAATTTGGTTTCTAATTGAGAAAAAAATATGGTTGTTTTCTAAAAAACTCCCACAACATAGACGTGTCGAAATCGCGAATAAAAAAACTTTAAAAAAAAAAAGAGTAATTTATAAAACTTCCGTGCTAAAAATTAGATTCTGATAAACTTTTTTCTAAAAATTAAAACAGAATATTTTCCTAAAAAATAAATTGTGATAAGTACTAAATTTGTATGATATATGATCATATCTTTTCCGAATTTAAAGGTGATACAAACCCTAATTCGACTTTATAAATACCCCTCATTCGGCATTGCATCTACACGAATTCATGAAGGAGGAGATCACGGTTAAATACCCCTTGGTAAGTTGTAGATTCATGCACTACATGTTCTTTCTTTTTTTTTTTTCTTTTTTTTTTTTAATTTTTTTTATTCGATGAGCTTATTAGTTGAATGTACTCCAAAAAATGTTAAGCATTACATATTTAATGTTATCTTCAATTTAAGTACTACGTGTCATATTGTATCATCAATGATCTATAGTCGAAAAAACAATTCTTATTTTCCAAACGCTACAGATTTATTAGTATTAGTACTCATTACATATTTATTAGTATTTATTTATTACATATTTATATTAGTATCGTGTATATAAATTCTAACATTCTAACAGTTTTTTATATGTCATTATTATTGATTGTTTTTATATAATAGGTATTCACACCAGAATGCAACCAACCAATCAAAAACCTTCATTCAAAGAGGTAGATTAACATAATTGTTCCTTTCTAATATATTTTTTATTCTTGGATTGTATAGGATGTTTGACATTTTTCATTTAGTACTCACTTTTTCAGTTATTCTTGGATTGTATATGACGTCGGAGGTAATCTTATATACCCTATAAGAATTATTTGGTATGTTTATGATAAAAATGTGTATAAATTTCATGTTGTTTATAGTTTGCTGATCAATATATACCCTAGAAGAACTATTTGGTAACCCTAATGTTTTTGTTTCACTTATTCTTGGATTGTATATGACGTCGGATGTAATCTATATGATGCGGGATTTGCAAGACCTCTCAAAAGGTTTTACTTCTCAAGGGATCTCAAGAAGTTTTGCAATCCTCCAGGCAGTGTACCTGACCGTTGTAATATAGTATAGGTAAATCCGGGGAATTGATCGTTCTCTAGGGGAATAGTGTCGTTAGGTTGAAGCAAGGGCATAGCTAAATGAGGACCGGGAAGGGTCCCGGCCCCCTATGTCTAAGCCCGTTAACGTATTTATTTGCGATTTCATGTGCTGAAAAATAATTTTTTCATCTCGGCCCTCCCATCTAGTGTTTTTCACCAAAAAAATTTGTTTCAACCCTCTCACAAAAAAATTTCTAGCTCCGCCACTGGGTTGAAGTGTATGTCGAGATAAGTCTAGAGGTGAGGGACGATTCTTTTTGTGTTTTTATATTTTTTTCGAAAGCACATTAAAATCTCGGTTTTGAAGGTGTGGGCGGAATTGATTATTAATCAACTAACCCAAAAACTAATTTTATAAAACTAAAATAAACTAATGACAAGAAAAAGTAAATTTGTTGGTAACTCTTATGGTAAGACAAACGTGTTTACTTAGACTTAATTACTCCCTAGTTATCTCATATTGATTTGTTGAATTGTCATGTCCTTGTTTTAGTTGAAGCGTTGTATTCCTTAATATTGGTCGTAGAGAGGTGCCGTAGTCCGCAACTCTATGAATATTAGTCTCCTCCAAAACCCATAAAGTCTATTAGGTATTCTAAGATCAACAAGCCGCAATTCACGTAATAAATACAACGAGAAAAACCAATAGTGCAATCTACGGTTGTGTTTTCTAAGACGTTTAAGCTAGTTACATATAAGAGGTCAGTCCGTTTTCTTAGCCTAACGCGAGGCAATCAACTAAACAATAGACAACTAATCAATAATCAATAACTAGGTTTCATTAGATCTAAGCAAACACAATTAAACTTAAGCTAGCATGTTAGAGAGAAGAAAAGATAAACAAGTAATCAAACAACAGATAGACATATTAAATGACTAAATGAGTAACTTATCTTCAATTAAACATTGATGAAAAAGGCTGAAAAAGCCTCACAAGAACTCTGAAAATCGTTTAGGGTTTGTTCCTCCAAAGTGTTACACTTAATAAAGAAATATTGCGAAACTATATATAGATTTACAAGGCTGACGGCGTCACCTTCCAGGTCGTGACGCCGTCAGCTCGCCGTGTTTAGGGTTTTGTCTTGTGCAAGTCACCGCCACGACGGCGTCGCGTATTAATCTCTGACGCCGTCCCTTTATGCCTTAACGCGTGACGCCCTTCTCTATTTACCCCTGACGCCGACAGGTTGTAATGTGTTCCAAGATCTCTGAAGCGACGTGTGTAAAATCTTCGAGCTCCAAAATAGCAAGTGACTGTGTCACAATATATTTAGTGACGCCGTCAAATCTCCATATCTGACGGTTTTTTCGCGACTTCGTCGTTTTCTTTACTTTTTCGTCCAAATATGCTCCAAAAGTGCCGTTTTCCATAATTCTCGTCCCAAGTACCTAAAATACAAAAAGAAACGATTTGAGACAATATTTGATCACATTTACTCGATTTTTGGCTTAAATAACCCCTTAAAAAGGTACCAAATAAATCCTTAACACTATAATTTTGCATATTTTATATATACCCTAGAAGAATTATTTGGTATGTTTCTGATAAAATATGTGTAAACTTCATGTTGTTTGTAGGTTGCTGATTAATATAAATTTTATGCTAACCCTAATGTTTTTGTTTCATTTTTTGTAGATTTTATTATTGATAGCACTGTTATAGTTTGCTGTGTTTTTTTAGATTCTTATGAAGACTAACGATATTAATCATTTATTTATTACACATGATCAAAGAAGCAAAATTATACATAAATATAATCATTCTTATATACACTAACAATAATAATCTTTTATTTATACAGGATTATATTAAAAGTACGTCTTCAAGATTATGATGAAGTCTCATTGGTTGCTCCTAATAATTCAACGCTTTCTGACGTAGAGAATTATGTTTTATTTATATGTTTATGTTTAGTTATTCACCTATTGGTATGTTTCTGATAGAAAAATATGCAAATTTCATGTTTTTTATGAGTTGCTTATGATATGTTGCTTACTATACATTACAATTGTATTTAAGGTTTGTGATGTTGGACTTCGTGGTAATAATAATCTTAATATTAAGAATGATGTTCATAAAAATAATCATAACATGATCTAATTTATTAATATGGTTTGATGATGTTTGTTTAGAATATATGTCATCAACAAATTTATTCAATGATTTTATTCTCATATCTTCTTAAATTATTTGGTTATTTAATATTGGCAATTAAATATTTCATATACTTGTTAAGATATTTGTATTTACTAATTTTTGTAAACTTAATAAGTGATTTTATAGCAAATTTAGTTCGCTTAGCAAATTACAATGTATTACTATGCCCTATTCTAAAACTTCATATCGTAAAATCTATGCAGAAAAGATAAATACAGAAGAAAAACACCAAAATATATTGATCCAAAAATATACTTTTTTCCTTTGATTTAAATATGGAAGGGAATCAGCGAAAGTATGTACAAATCCAATTTTTTAGGTTTTCCCTTTAATTTATATTTGTATACCATATCTTCCATCTAAAGAAACTTATGTGATTTTTTAAAAATTAAATCTAACCAATTTTTAGGATAATAATATTCATAATTATGTAGATATTATAAAATTTAAATTTTTTTAATGTAAGTTAGATATCAAATCTTCAAAATATATGGAATTTATGATGTTTATATCTTTACCCGTATTAATCTAAAAACATTAACATAAAACATAAACATGTTATCAAAATAAACAATAAAATATATTGATACAAAAACATTTGTTCTTTAATTAAAATATGGAATGAAATCATCAATTTTAGGTACAAACCCAATTTTATAGGTTTTACCTTTAATTTACATTCATATACCAAATCTCCTATCTAAATAAACTTATGTGATTTTAAAAAAAAATTAAATCTTACTCATTCTTAGGATAATAATATCCATAATTACGTAAATATTTAAAAAAAAAAAAATTGACGTAAAATACATATCAGATCTTCATAATATATGAAATCTATAGAATTATGTTTTATTTAGATGTTTATGTTTAGTTATGCTCCTATTGGTATGTTTCTGATAGAAAAATATGCAAATTTTATGTTATTTATGGGTTACTGATGAATATAATAAACTGCTGATTACACATTACAAATGTATATAAGGACCAACACCATATTTTTCATCTTTGATATTATTGATATGATTCTGATTAACGTATTTCAATTATGTATATTGTTAGATATTGTGATTTTTATAATCAATATCCTTGTTAGAAACAAATAATTCTTGAGTTATACTAAATAAAATCAATATCGTCATGGTTCTGATATATCAATCAAAATACAATAGAAAATTATTAGAATTAAATAAACAACCGTTAAACATTTTTTGCGAATTCAGATGCATGCAATTTGATCGATTTGCAGATTAGCGTTAGTCTAAAGTATTCTAGAACTGCGGTTAAATGATTACATCTGTTTTGACTAGAGGTGGCAAAACGGGCGGGTTCAGGCAACAAGCGGGCACGGGTCAAACGGGCAAAAAAAGACGCTAAAAGACTAAAATTTTCTACTCTCCTCATATTGATTAAATAACTAGTTAACGGAAAACAAACTTTAAGTCAAATGTATAAAAAATAAACAAGTAAATTTAAACATCCAACTGCTGAAATAAACTAAACATTAAAGTTGAATACATAGAAAAATAAACTGATCAGCATGTTAACATGTCTCGACTATGTAACTGGTAACACGTTGACACAATCAGAAGGACGTCGCAGAGAGCTCGCCATCTTGGTCCAGTCGGTGACGGCTCATTTTTTGGTAATGATATTAACCAAACTCTGGCTTTTGAGTTGCCTGTGACCTGCAATGTTGAGATACTGCCAACCAGTCAACGCAAACCTTTTCTTTAATGTTAACGAAGTTCAATGACTCAACTGGTAATCAAAGTAAGTATGCTATATAATATGCAATTAGTTTTAAATTAAACTTATCAACCAAGTTACTACTGTTCATAACATGATCCAATTTATTAATATGGTTTGATGATGTTTGTTTAGAATATATGTCATCAACAAATTTATTCAATGATTTTATTCTCATATCTTATTAAGTTATTTGGTTATTTAATATTGACAATTAAATATTTCATATAATTGTTAAGATATTTGCATTTACTAATTTTTGTAAATTTAATAAGTGATTTTATACCAAATTTAGTTAGCTTAGTATGCATTACTATGCCTTATTCTAAAACTTGATACCGTAAAATCTGCGAAGAAAAGATAAATACAGAAGAAAAACACCAAAATATATTGATCCAAAAATATACTTTTTTTCTTTGATTTAATTATGGAAAGGAATCAGCGAAAGTGTGTACAAATATATCTTCCAATTTTTTAGGTTTTCCCTTTAATTTATATTTTTATACCATATCTTCCATCTAAAGAAACTTATGTGATTTTTTAAAAATTAAGTCAATAATATTCATAATTACGTAGATATTATAAAATTAATTTTTTTTTAATGTAAGATAGATATCAAATCTTCAAAATATATGGGATTTATGATGTTGATATCCTTACCCGTATTAATCTAAAAACATTAACATAAAATATAAACATGTTATCAAAATAAACAATAAAATATATTGATACAAAAACATTTTTTCTTTAATCAAAATATGAATGAAATCATCAATATTAGGTACAAACCCAATTTTGTAGGTTTTACCTTTAATTTATATTCATATACCAAATCTCTTATCTAAATAAACTTATGTGATTTTTTAAAAATTAAATCTAACTCATTCCTAGGATAATAATATCCATAATTACGTAAATATTAAAAAAATAAAAAAAAAATGACGTAAAATACATATAAGATCTTCATAATACATGAAATCTATAGAATTGTGTTTTATTTAGATGTTTATGTTTAGTTATGCTCCTATCGGTATGTTTTTTTATAGAAAAATATGCAAATTTTATGTTATTTATGGGTTGCTGATGAATATATTAAACTGTTGATTACACATTACAAATGTATATAAGGACCAACACCATATTTTTCATCTTTGATATTATTGATATGATTCTGATTACACTACTAGACAACTGAAGGTTCACGAAGAAATATACAACTCATGATCTGGAGTTGGGTGCCGTTGTATTTGCACTTAGGATTTGGAGACACTATTTGTATGGTACTAAATGCATAGTGTACACGGACCACAAGAGCCTTTAGCATCCTAGATCAGAAGGAGTTAAATATGAGGCAACGTAGGTGGTTGGAGTTACTGAGTGATTACGACTGCGAGATTCGTTATCACCCGGGAATGACTAATGTTGTCGCAAATGCCTTAAGTAGAAAAGAAAGGATTAAGACTCTAAGGGTTCGGGCTTTAGTTATGACCATTGTAACACCCCAACTCGACAAGGGCTAAAATGCTACATTATGGTGACAAATCAGATTGTACAACACAAGCGGAAGACTTTAATAATACAATGATTACATAAGTATTCTAAGGGATAATAATAATGTAATTAATGTGAACATAACAACTTCCAAAACTAAGATACAAACTAAGTCAAAATGAAAACTCTAAGTCCAACTCTAATCCATGGGGATCTATCAACAGTGCAGTCCACTATGAGCTCCTAAGCACTCTTTACTCAAAACCAAGATTCCCTCTTAAACCTGCCGCAGGAAAAGAAAAATGCGGCTGAGCTTAAAAAGCCCAGTGAACAGATATATATAATGAAAGGCAATAAACAAACGAATGAACGAAACGAAACTAAGGAAAACTGCTGAACAATATACCATAAGTCATGAGAGAATAAATGGATAAATAAGGAATCAGAAATAACAAAGGAATGCCCACGAGCCCTAACCAGATATGTCTAGACATGATACATGAATAGACCCAAAACAGATAAACATAATCATAATCATATCAAAGTCATAGCAAAGTGTACATGGAGTAGCTAGCTCACAATGTACCAGAAGTGAAATGGGGTGTATGGCACACACACAATCCATTCACTAAATAACTGAACTGAACAAAGTACCTAGGATGCATCCATACGCTCCCTGCAAAACATATATACGTATACAAGTTCGAGACTGTGCATACGTATGTTAGTATAATATTAATAAATATGGCCATGGTTGCTATATAGCATTAGTGGGAAGTGGGAACGTTGTGGACTAATCACACCGCCACAGATAGTGTCATGCCATAGGTGCCTCTATGACATGGTCAGGGTACCTCCATGACTAGTTCAAATGGCTCGGGCAATAGAGATAAACAAATGATATGAACAGAATGTAAATGAAATCATTAATCACATAACTGAACGGAAAATCAAATCAATATAATCATATGAGTATATCAAAACGGATATGAAGCAAAACATAATAACAGAAATCAGGAAACAAGTCATGAGAGAAAAGCCTTTACTGAAAAACGGCGGAATATCTGTACGTTATGCAAATAGATAAACGGATAAAAGGTGGATCACACAGAAACGGAAGGTCACTCCTTCTTCACCGAACCTATACAATTTAATAATCACATATTACTTATAAGCTCATTTTAATCAGATTTCATAATTTAGGTTCCTTTCTATTTTTAGAAACTTTTCATATTTAGTAACCTTCCAGATTAAGTAACTTCTATAATTAGTAACTTTCTCGGAATAGTAATTTAATACTTTAAGGTTATAATTGACAATTAAATAATATTTAAGGGTTAGAATGACCAATATAATAGTTTAGGGTTAATTATGCCCAATTAATAAAGTTTAGGGTCATAAATGTAAATTATCAAAATTTAATATTTAAAAAATGTCAAATAATTAACTTTGGGGTTTATACTGTAATTTATATACAAAATGAAAATTTAGGACTCCGTCGTTTCATAATTTATTTAAACGTACTCTCGACATTAGTTTAGACCGCGGCGACCAAAAATACAATTATTCACATGTATACCCACACGACTCACATTTAAGTATATACACAACACAACTCTTAAGCCCAAGATCATTTTCACTTTTCGAATCTATTTAAGCACATGTCGTGTAACACCCCCTAATTTGTGATATAGTAGCGGAAAAGTAATTAGGGTGTTACGGGGAGGATCGGAGTCATAATTACAGAAAATGACTAGTAAGAGGCGTTTTGAAAGTTATTTGTCATTCAAGTAAATACTTTTGATACCAAGATGAAACATTTGAATTAAAAATCCATATAAGATATAGAGGCTTGTAAGAATGACACATTTGATTTTTACACCATTTTAATTTATCGGAGTAATAAATGCCCACTCTGTGTCTTGTCCTGCTCGGTTAATTACCTGAGATATACATGCTTAAAAGTGTCAACACAAAGGTTGGTGAGTTCATAGAGTTTAATGAAAAATAATTTAATTCAATGAATTTAAGAGTATTTAGTATTATTTGAAATAAATTCAAGTATGATTAAACAATCAGTTTTCAATAAGTTCAGAGGTAAAATGATTGTCCAATATAAGTTTCAAGTACTGATAAACAGTTCATTTCAATAATTTCAAGAACGAAGTAATAACAGTAATAAATACTAACAGTGATGAAACAAATAATGAGTGGTGTTGAGAATAACCACAAATAAATCATATAAATATTCAGTCAAATTCAAGTACTAGATCATAATCTATATCATGAGATGGAACTAATGATGTTATTGTAATGGGGTGAAATACCTATACAGCTGTATCTAAATATATATGTTGAAGACATATATTTTCTTATGGATATTGCCCCAAGCCTCATGACACGCAAACGTTAACAGTGTACCGTAAAACGGAGGTGATCAATATCAAATCAATGACGTAAGATAATGCCCTCAAGTAATAGGTGATTGTCATTTCCTATTTTGTTCAAATATAGTGTATCGCGACTAAATACGACTAGCCACAGAGGCATTCCGTCAAGTAATTAGTGGGATAGGTTGTCAGCCTCTAACAGGTTTCGAAGCTGTTCACTATATTCGCGTTCACTACAAGTGATTAATGGCTCATGATAAAGGGACTTTCTGACAATAAGGGGGTACTTAGGAAATATCAAGATAATGATGAAACTAAAGTATTTATGCTCTTCCTAGCAAGTTTTTCCGTTGAAACATGGAAATAATATATAAAGATAAGGGGAACATTCAAGCTGTTATGGTGAAACAAACATCATATTACAATAAGTAATTTGAAAATATTATCATCTGAGTTCAGTATTCAAGATAAACAATTTAACAAGTGAGACATATATCACATCTTAAAGAATAAACCATATCAGATAAGTATAATTTAGGATTTTGATTTGAATCATGTAAGTTATTAATATACTTATTCATAAAAGTAATAAAATATATTTGAGCATGGGGGGATTTGGTCGCCTTACTGTGGGCAGCCTAACTTTTGAACTTCGTCCCGAAGTTCAGGTTTTAAAATGGTTACTAGGATAAGAGGTTATGGAAAAAGGGTTGTCTAAAATTTTCCATTTGAAAATTTCAGAAACGAATTCTCGTTAGATTTATCCGAACTAGATGAAGTAAACTTAACTGATGCAACTAATGAATCTAAGGGCTGTGAATAACGATCAAGAATAGTGGAATTTTAACGGCTAGTGAACAGTAAAATAACGGCTATGAATAGTAACTTCTAACGGTCGCGAATAGTGATTTAACGGCTAGATTTAGCCTATAAATACCCCATTTTAATTTACATTCTTCCACCAACCATTTTCCTCTCATTCCACATCTCAAACATGCCGCACCTCATCACTATGCTAGCGATTGCGTACATCGTTGTTGTCACCATTTATTTGGCTTATGCTCCGGAGGAAGACTTCGGAATCTTGGTTGCTCCTTTATGGTTTGTCGTGCCCCTCACGGTCGTTGCTATTGTCGTGGATAAGTTTTGGGGGTAATAGTCTTGAGCTAGGGTTGTTTAGAATAAGTCTTTATTATGTTTCTATGTAATCCCTACTGAGTATGGAATAAAATTTGTGTTTCAGAATTTGTTTTGTTATTGTTTTTAATGGTTCCCTTATGTTTATTTTTTAGAATAATCAGAGTGATTCATCCTGTGGTGGCTCTCGCTATGGTACTGTTGATGGGAGTTATTATTGTTATGGTGGGTCAGCCGTTTGGAGAGTCTATGTGGAAAAATAGAAGGGGGTTGAATAGTTTTCTTCACAACTTCAATAAGCTCCCTTATGGCGGAGAAAGATCTAACCGAGACATGAGAGATTTATAGTGGTTCGGCTACAAGGACACCTTCCTTGCCCTACTCCACTCCCCGAGCACCAAGCTCGAGAGTTTTCTTCACAACTTCAATAAGCTCCCTTATGGCGGAGAAAACCTTACACGACTTTGGCTTACACCGGCTTAACGACACAAAGCTAAATGTCGAGTTCTAATCGTAGCTAGAACCAATCTCACAACTTCACAACACAACTACTTCACGACTTATTCACAACGGCTTCACGACTTGAACTCTAGAACTTCACGACTTCAACACGACCGCTTCACAACTTCTATGCTACGGCTTCACAACTTCAGCACAAGGACTTCACGACTAGAACTTCACAGCTTCAACACGACCGCTTCACAACTTCTATGCTACGGCTTCACGACTTCAACACGAGGACTTCACGACTAGGACTTCACAACTTCAACACAACCGCTTCACAGCTTCTATGCTACGGCTTCACGACTTCAACACTAGGACTTCACGACCTCTATCTTGCGGCTTCACAACTTCTACACTATGTCTTCACAACTTCTATACCACAACTACTTATACAACTTCTTCACTACTTTAGTGGATGCCCATTTGAGCTCTCAATTATTCTCCTCATCATAATATCACCCGGATGACCCAATCGATCATGCCAAAGGGTAAATATTTTGGGATCTATATCCTTTCGGGTAGAAACCATATTTATTTCTGTCTGATTGATGTATGTAAAATACAATCCAGAAGATAGACATTTCATTCTTTCCATTATGGTCTTTTTTCCATTTTCAATGTATGTAATTTGGAGATACTCAATTTCATTTTGAGTCATGGTTTCAAGATGATAACCATTGCGTCTTATATCTTTAAAACTTAGTAGATTTCGCCTGGATCTACTAGAATATAACGCATCATTTATTATTAATTGTGTACCTTTAGGTAACACAATGCAGGCTTTGCCAGAGCCTTCAATCAAGTTGCTAGTACCACAAATTGTGTTGACATTTGCATTTGCTATACGAAATTCATAAAAGTATTTTCTGTTTTTCAAAATAGTATTTGTTGTTTCACTATCTACTAGACACTCGTCTTCACCGTTTTCCAAAATGCGTTTCATATCCTTGAATAAAAATAAATAAATAAATAAGCAATTCAAAGTAAACATAAATACTTCATTATTTAAAATTCAAAACATGAGTAACAATGCTAGAACAAACCTAGCTTATTCAACACAAAATTTAAACTTAAACACTTATTGCGGAAAATATAAAAATGCAACTAGATAGCTAGTTATTATTTCCATCGTTGGAAAATGAAGCAACAACATCGTCGACATCATCAAAGAAATCTGAGGAGTCGAAGCGCGCATTGGGAATTGGCTCATCATAATCGAAATTATCAATGAAATTTGTTTCAATGTCTTTTCCTTTCTTTTTTAGTGATGCTTGATAAAGATCAACAAAGTGTCTGGAGGTGCGACATTGTTTTGCCCAATGAGTGTTCATGCCACATCTGTGGCACACATTTCCAGATTTCTTAGGAGCTTGATGTTGAATCCTTTTGCCTTTATCATCTTTTTTCTTGAAATCATATGGCTTAGGATTATAACCATCACGATGCCAAACCATATTTCGACCACGACCATGACCTCGTTCATTTCCACGGTTATTACCATGTTCACGACCCCGACCCCTCACATTTGATGTTGCATGCACTTCAGGCAATGCAGTAGAACCAGTGGGGCGTGCTTGATGATTTTTCATCAAAAGCTCATTATTTTGTTCAGCAACAAGGAGAACAGATATTAGTTCGTGGTATTTTTTGAAGCCACGTTCTCGATATTGTTGCTGTAAGAGCATATTTGAAGCATGAAAAGTAGAGAAAGTTTTCTCTAGCATGTCTTCTTCAGTAATCTTTTCTCCGCACAATGTTAGTTTAGATGTGATGCTAAACATTGCGGAATTGTACTCGCTGACACTTTTAAAATCTTGCAACCTGAGGTGCATCCAGTCATAGCGAGCTTTAGGAAGGATCACTTGTTTTTGATGATCAAACCTTTCCTTTAAACTTTGCCATAATACTAACGGATCTTTCACCGTTAGATATTCCTTTTTTAGGTCCTCATGAAGATGATGACGCAGGAATAACATGGCTTTGGCACGTGATTGTACAGAGGCCGTATTTCCAGTTTGGATCGTTTCTCCCAATTCTTTTGCAGTTAAATGGATCTCAGCATCAAGAGTCCAAGGGAGATAGTTTTTTCCAGAGATGTCAAGAACAGCAAAATCAATATTTGAAAGCTTTGAATTTGACATATTAACTACAAAAAAAAAAAAAAAAAAAAAAAAAAAAAAAAAAAAAAAAAGTGTAGCATTTAGCAAACGTTGCAAATATTTAGACCACGTAAAACATACTGATCCTTGCATTAGAAATTTACATAGTTAAAAGCTAAACCGGTGAAGTTTGTTATTCATTATTACGAGTAATATATCATTATTAACAGTAATGAGCAAGATTAGAATAGACCTAGATGCATTAGAAATTCATATAGTAAGTTACTGTTATAATTATAAACGATATTTTGCACTCCATCTTAACGTTGATTAAATAATTATAATTTTAGTAAATATCATGCAGAATCATGATATCAGTATATCAAATAATTTAAGCAAACATTATACGAATAGAGTACATATATAATATTGTCATTAACGTATTGAACAAGTTGCAAAGAAAAAAAAATGCAAATAAATAAGTATAGCATAAACAAGCAATTAATTATGTAAGTAAGAATAATAGAACTTGAGGTTCGATACATAACACAAGATTGTGTTATTTAATTTTTTTGAGGGAATCATTATAGAACTTGAGGTTCTATATTTTTTTTTCAAAAACATAACATGAGGTTATGTCAATTTTTTTTTTCAAACATAACATGAGGTTATGTCATTTTGATTCTTTTTGAAAGAATCATTTTTTTTATTTTTTTTCAAACATAACATGAGGTTATGTCATTTTGATTATTTTTGAAAGAATCATTTTTTTTCCAAACATAACATGAGGTTATGTTATTGCGATTCTATTGATTGAATCATATTAGAACTTGAGGTTCTAATTATCATTTTAAGACTTGTTATGTTATTTTGATTATCTTCATGTAATCACTCAATAGAACATTTATTGTTCTTGTAAATGACAATAGAGTTCGATTTAGATGAGAAAAAGAAAAAAAATTATAATACTACATCTTGATGATAAAAATATAAACAATCATCACCATTATTGATGATATCAATGGTTATGGTACCTCGAGTACGAGATCGAAGTTACTAAATCTGACCTATTAAAAATATATTATACAAAAATTTTGATTTGTGAGATATGCATGCATGTCACATACATTTAATAATTATCAGTAGCAAACTATCAATGATATACGAAAAAGGGTTTAATAGTTAGCTCGATAAAAAAAAAATTACCTTTAGAGCGTGCTGATAACGTGTTATAAATAGAGTACAATAATAAAGAAGATGAACACAAGAAATGAGAGGAGGGAAAATTCTTATTAAGTGGTGAAACAAGAAATAAATTAAGTATGTATTTATAGGATACAAACCCTAAAGATGAATAGACATCACCTATAGGCCCATAGCCCATAAGCCCATATTTACAATAATTTAATTATTATTGGCACTCGATCTTACTAGTCAACTTAACGATTCGAACATTATTGCTAAGGGCAACAAACCACCTCTGTCGATTTCTCATTATAACCCAAAACAATTTCCTTAACCTTTTATTTATCAACTAGTTAATATATTGTTTGTGTACTTTAATCATTTCTTATATGATGCATGCATGCATCTCTAAATTAGGTTGTTACGTAAAATGTCTCTTGATCTTATAAATTATCTCAGCTGGGAAGGTCCAACATATATATCCCTTTGGTCCATGGTTTACGTACAGTTTTTATTTAGTTATCATTATATAAAAGAAAGAAAGTATTAGCTAGTTACAAGTAATTGAGGAATGAATGTGAAATTGAATTGGTGAGGAATTCCATGCATGGGATATGATACGCATGTGGAAAAATAAGAGTTGTTTGATTCAAGAAGAGTCGTAGCTAGACATTCAATTCTTTCTTTTTTAAACTTAAAGCAATCATTCAGCTTATCTGACTCACACATCTCACGTAATTCATCGAGTAGAGGAAAATCAGACATCTTTTTTAAACTCAAGTACAAAAAAAACGCACTCTAAATACTAAGTGACTATTAAAAACCAAAAGCAATATATAGATAATACAATACGGATACCATAGCGTGTGAAATTAATCTCATAATTTATTGCGAATTTAATTCTTTCTTTTTCTTGCTGTTTCTCTAAATACTAAGTGACTATTAAAAACCAAAAGCAATATATAGATAATACAATATGGATACCATAGCGTGTGAAATTAATCTCATAATTTATTGCGAATTTAATTCTTTCTTTTTCTTGCCGTTTCTCTAAATACTAAGTGACTATTAAAAACCAAAAGCAATATATAGATAATACAATACGGATACCATAGCGTGTGAAATTAATCTCATAATTTATTGCGAATTTAATTCTTTCTTTTTCTTGCTGTTTCTCTAAATACTAAGTGACTATTAAAAACCAAAAGCAATATATAGATAATACAATACGGATACCATAGCGTGTGAAATTAATCTCATAATTTATTGCGAATTTAATTCTTTCTTTTTCTTGCCGTTTCTCTAAATACTAAGTGACTATTAAAAACCAAAAGCAATATATAGATAATACAATACGGATACCATAGCGTGTGAAATTAATCTCATAATTTATTGCGAATTTAATTCTTTCTTTTTCTTGCCGTTTCTCTAAATACTAAGTGACTATTAAAAACCAAAAGCAATATATAGATAATACAATACGGATACCATAGCGTGTGAAATTAATCTCATAATTTATTGCGAATTTAATTCTTTCTTTTTCTTGCTGTTTCTCTAAATACTAAGTGACTGTTAAAAACCAAAAGCAATATATAGATAATACAATACGGATACCATAGCGTGTGAAATTAATCTCATAATTTATTGCGAATTTAATTCTTTCTTTTTCTTGCTGTTTCTCTAAATACTAAGTGACTATTAAAAACCAAAAGCAATATATAGATAATACAATACGGATACCATAGCGTGTGAAATTAATCTCATAATTTATTGCGAATTTAATTCTTTCTTTTTCTTGTTGTTTCTCTAAATACTAAGTGACTATTAAAAACCAATAGCAATATATAGATAATACAATACGGATACCATAGCGTGTGAAATTAATCTCATAATTTATTGCGAATTTAATTCTTTCTTTTTCTTGTTGTTTCTCTAAATACTAAGTGACTATTAAAAACCAAAAGCAATATATAGATAATACAATATGGATACCATAGCGTGTGAAATTAATCTCATAATTTATTGCGAATTTAATTCTTTCTTTTTCTTGCTATTTCTCTAAATACTAAGTGACTATTAAAAACCAAAAGCAATATATAGATAATACAATACGGATACCATAGCGTGTGAAATTAATCTCATAATTTATTGCGAATTTAATTCTTTTCTTTTTCTTGCTGCTTGCTGCTTTTCTCACTGCACTGATTCTTTCTTTTTCTAAAACGTACCACGTACATCCTTTGACTTTCTTAATTTTCTATTAAAAAAAAATTAACTTCACATATACCCTACACTTGTTCTTGGACGTACGGTTCTACAATTAATTACAAACTATACCGTCAAGTCTTTTCCTGGTTGATGGTATTTTCGTTAATCAAACAATTACATGAATGTCATTCCTAATCGGATCTCAACATTAATTATATACTTGAAGCGTGTCGATCTTTCTCTACCATATATATATATACATATATATATATATATATATATATATATATATATATATATATATATATATATATATATATATATATATATATATATATATATATATATATATGAAATTTTACTGTTTGTTTCAAAAGAAGCAAAAGATCGATAGATGTTTAACTCTTTTTATATAGTAATATTTTTGTTGGCACAATTGTCTAATACTATAATAAGCTTCTACCATTTAATTACACTCTAGAAAAACCAATGTGTAAATTTTTATTTAAGATAACGTAAATGTTTAGCAATCGCTTACATGAAACATGGTAATTATTTACCAAAAAATCAACAACAATAACAATACTCAATCCTATCAAAGCGAAGTATGAAGACACATGATGTAGACAATCACACCTTTATCGAAGGGTAAGAGGACTGCTCCAGAAAAACATCGTTTAGGATTAGGAATGATGGACCATTCTTCGTTTAGGATTAGGAATGATGGAATGATGAACCATTCTTTTATCTTCGTTTAGGATTAGGAATGATGGAATGATGGACCATTCTTCGTTTAGGATTAGGAATGATGGAATGCCTTAAGCATGAACCATTCTTTTATCTTCGTTTAGGATTAGGAATGATGGAACACATATCTTCTTAGATGTCATTATAAGTTTATTTCTTCTAATCTGAGTCTAGGATTCTTTTGCGCACAAAAATTAAAATTGGGGAAGTAATTATTTGTTTTTATTAACAACCATTATTGCATGATAAATAAAAAAAAAAAAAAAACTTTATTTTGTGCATAAAAACCCCAATTCACTTGTTTAAAATCTTCTCACAAATAAGAAAATCAAATTTTCTTGCATTGTTAATACAATTCAAAAACGTTTTTCCATGCATGCATGATGCGCTCAAATCCTTTATCGGATCATGTAACAAATATGTTATCCGACATGGAAAGATGAGCAAGATTAAACTTAGGAGATTTTGGATTATCTCTTAGGTTTTTCTTTAGTTAGAGTTGAGATAATCGCATCTCCACATATGTTTCATGTATTTTGATATTACTAAACTTCCAAAAATACCTATTCATTCAATAGCATTAAATGGAGTGTATTAACCCAAAATTATAAATGAAAAACATTCTGAAAAACGAAATTGCTATATTTATGGAGTGTATTAAACTGTATGAAAGATACTAGAGAGACTTTTTATATATAGTATATGCATAAATAGATAGATATACGACACAAAAAATCCACACAAAGATGAGAATTATTCTCCATTGTGTCTTGATATTGGCATTTGCCATTCTTCTGAAAAAAATGTTTACTGTGATTCTTCCAATCCACTTCCTAAACTTCGAATACATTTTCTTTTGCTACAGTCTATAGTCTAGCCTAATCAATACTACGTACTTGATATTTCTCGGGAAATTTTCCCACGCCCAATTAAATCAAATAGACCCTTTATTAGCTATTGCTACTAAGTAGTGAGTTGGTATGTTTCAGATATTCGTAAAGATGTTTATTTAGCTAATACTACAATAAATTCGTAAAGTTTTTTTTTTTTTTTTTTTCTCCATATATGTTTGCTGATGAGTGTCTAAATACTCATCATTTTATTCCCATTTAGACTGTTAAAATAGCCAAAAACACTTTGAAATGTCACATAATACTATAAATATCATTGAAATGTGTTTTTATGTGATTCAGATACAAAAAGATTGAAAACAAGTGAAAATCATGCAAAGTTCACAAAATTGTCATTTTCAGTCCCTGAAGTTTCACAAATTGGCAGAATTAGTCCCTGAAGGTTTAAAATGAAAGAAAAGTCAACTTTAGTCCTTGGGATATCAAACATGTTCACTTTTAATCCCTGGATGAAAGTTTTCTAAAAATGGCAACTTTTACCCCTCAAGTTTCAAAAATGGCAAAACTAGTCCTCGGGTATTTAAAAATTGGAATTTATCAAATATAACCCTTGTACTATTGAAACTTGACTCAAATGGTCCTTGGAAATAGTTTGGAATTTTGGCAGCATGGGTCCTTGGATTTTCAGCATTATACAACATTGGTCCCTAAAGTTTACCTAAAATCCAAATCTATCCTAACTAAAACTAAACCCAGCAAACCCAACTATCCTAACCCAGTTACAAACCGACACTAACCCAAGCCCAAATTAAAATAAAAACCCGGCCCACTCACCCTTTGCTAAATATCCCAGGTTTGACTCAAGTCAAACCTTTCTTCTTCATACCACCCCGCCAATACCACCCCTCAACCCACAACATTGCTCTGCCAAACCACCTGACACATCCACCATCACCTTCCCCCTCCTCCTATGAGAATCCTCCACAAGTTAACACCCCCATGTGCTCAGAAGAAGCCAAAAATCCACTTGTCCTGTTTTCCCGCCAAAATTGGATTGAACGAACAAGATTGAATTAAGCTTATTTTAATGGTGGGATTAGCTCGGATTGACTCAGAGAAGCTTTTGGGAGTGCTATTTAAAGACAAGAAGTCACACAGAAGAAAGTGTCAGTAGTTTAAGACCACCAGTAGTATAGAAAGTAGTTAGTACTTAAATCTAGTTTCAAGTTAAGTTGTTATTGTTAATTCAAGTTGTTTCAAGTAATCTTTTACTTCTGTATTGTAATTATTCCAAGAGTTAATGAATTTCAAGTTTCCATGTTCTCTGTTAATTCGTATTAAGATGTTCAGTCATTAAGAACCAATCAAAAGCCTTAAAAACCCTGGCTATAAGCTTATGAAAGCTTTTCATAGCTTTTTCTAAGTTTATATAGTGATAATCAGTTCTGTTCCAAGAAAATCAAAAAAGTCAAGAAAAGTCAAAGTTATGTCAAATAAGCAATTGGGTGAGATAAGCAGTTATGATTAAGCTGGAATGGGGTCTAAACTTGGTAAGTGACATTCCAAGCTCAGTTCTGATTTAGTTCTATCCTATCTCTTAACCATTCAGTTGTAAGCTTTTTCAGTAATTTTGTACCATTTTAATAGTTTACTGTTACTCTGCTTATTGTAGCCTATTTCCAGTATTTTTCTGCTTAATACTAGTTATTAAATATATCTCATCATTATTTATCAGTCTTTAATAGCTTTCTCTTCATTTTGCTTAAAAACCTAGAAAAAGCCAAAAATAGCCAAATATAGCTTAGCTTAATCTATTGCTTATTTTCTTATTTAAAGTTACTTATTAGAGTCTAATTAAGTTATTTAATCAGTTATAATCAAGTTTCATTGTTAAAATTTGTTTTTCCATTTGAAAATCCACACAGACACCTTGAAAGGGGTGTTTGGTTCAGCAGGTCAAACTAGGTCAAGACTAGCTTTTACTGTACATTTACCCTTAGACCAACTTTGTACTAGCTTATTATAGACCATATAAGGTGTTTTCAAGTTCAAAATAGCAAATTAGATAGATAACCTAGATTTTTAAGGGCTGTGGTCATTTCAGCCCTCAATTAGCTCAAATAAGCCAATTATAAGCTCAAGCTGATTTGGTACTTTTTCTTTTCATTTCTGTGTCCCTTAGGGTCATATAAGTGTGTTCTATTTAGGCTGATTAAGTCCCCTTAAGTCTGCATAGGTCTGCACTCACCTCTGCACAAAGCAGACTCAGTGTATACTGAGTAGCATAAGCTGCTTGATTGTGGCTTATCCAATTAAGCTGAGGACCTGATATTTGTTCTATAAGTAGTTCACCTAGTAGGCTTTTAGTTTCTATGCTTGGATTCCATTTCCTAGCTTAATTCATAGCTTAAATCAGGCCTGCAAATTTCCCTTTTTCTTGCCCTGAGCCTGCACTTAGCCTAATCAGTGTTTCATCACCTGTTCTAGGGTTCAATTGGACTTCAATTAAGTTGTTTGAGATAGGGATTTTTGCATTTTAGAGTACCCAATAGTACTAGCAATCTTTTGCCCCCATAAAAGTTCTAACTTATCAGCTTATTGATTGCTTAATCTGCCCTGCAATTTGGCCATTTTCTTGAGTTTCTGTCTTAATTTCACAACTGCTTAAGTGCTCATTTGCTTAATCTGTGGGATAAGCTCTTCAATTTAAGTTGTTTTGTGCTTATATAAGTTGGTTAAACTTTTTCTGAGCCTTTGGTAGAGTTTTGAGCTTATTAGCTTATTTTTAGCTTATTTGCTCAACTGCTTATCTGCCCAACTGCTTATCAGGGTTTAGCAAACTTTTGATTTTAATTTTCCTAGCTTTTAAATATTATTTTAGACTTATCCTGAATTCTTCAGATTTTTCCTAAGTCATTTAATATTTTTAATCTTTTTAATTAGTTTCTAATAGTAATTAAATCATAATAAATAGAATAATAATCAGAAAAATATAATTTTAATTTTCATAATTTTCTTTTATTAAATAGAATCTAGGAAAAATATAATAATCTTTTTAGACCTTAAGAAAAATAAAAATAGAAAATAAGTGATAGCTTCTATTTAATAGATTTTATCTTTTTAAATTTTTAATTAAGCATTTTTCATTTTTATAATTTTCTTAGCTTCTTTTCACTTCATAATATTTATAGAAAAAGTTTTAGATTTTTCTTTGTTCATTTAGTATTTTTTATAAAATTAAATAGTTTAAAAAGTAATTAAATAATAAATAATTAATAATAATTAGATAAAAAGTGTAAAAAAACATATATAATTTTAGTTTTAAAATAAGTTTTAAGTAATTTTACACTTTTAGGTTTTAATTTCATAAATTTCAGTTTTTGTCCCATTTTAGATTTCCCGTTACGCGTTTTCAGTTTATTTAATTCGCGTTTAATTCTCTTGTGTATATTTGTTTTTCATTTGTTAATTAGATATAAAAAAGCAAAATCCAAAATATCTAAATCATCTGTCACTCTAATCCAAAGCTTTTCACAGTTTGCCCATTCGCACCTCGTTGGGAAACGACCCGGGTAATCACTTACCTGGTTTCACACTACACACGAACGTGAGTTTTTGCAAGTATCCTTTTTCACAAAGGGGTGATTTGTATTTATTCACGTGTATCCGTCGTTGCATAATATTTATATATCTATTTAGAACGGATCAAATTTTGGCGCCGCTGCCGGGGAGGTTGTGTTGCGACAATTGTGTAGAGTTTAAGCGATTAGTGATTTGAGATCCTTCTTCCAGAAGTTACTATTTCCCATAAAACCATATAAAATACAAAAATATTTTTCTTTTCTTTTCTATATATATTATCATATAAAAATAATAATAAAAACACCAAAAACATTTTCCCTTTTTTTGTTTAATAATAAACAACAATAAAATTTACCATCGAGAACCAAGACAGAGTACTACCTAACTAGGGGTACGACCATAATAAGTTCCCAAACATCAGATTTAAAACTTGCCTTTGTGTCGCTTGCGAATTCGGCTCACTTTTGATTGATAAACAAACTATAACGGAGGTTTAAGGATAGTTTGACATTAAATTGTCGAACTGAAAGTAGCGGGTTTTTAAGGAGCATTATTGCCCACCTTTGTTTCTCCGCCACTCTGTGCGTTTTTCAGTCAGAGAGCTACCGTACGCTGGTTGATTTAAGGTTTAAGTTCCTTGTGTTTTGCTTTGATCTTGTTGAAAAATCAAAAACTCAAAAATATTCATCTTTACCCTCTTACCCTTTTTGATTCTTTATCCCTTTATCCTCTTAAACCATTTGATTCTATCTTCTTAAACCTCCTTAATATTTAATTCTTATGTCGTCACGGGGCTATCACTGTGTTGATTGTAAAAATCCACTGGATGATAATAATCGTTGTTCCAAGTGTAAGTGTGAGCAGTGTGGAGAGCATGCACCAAAAGGATTTTGTTATTGGTGTGAAGTAGCCCGCAAAAGAGAGCTTAATTCCATCATTAATTCCATCAAAAGTTTTTCCGAATGCCCTCCACAACCCCAGCCATCTTCACTCACTCAGCTTAATTGTTGTATGTGTGAAAATCCGTTGGGGGATGATTCACAGTGTAAACAATGTTTTTGCACTTATCAATCCGCCACACTTGACTATCCAGATTTTCACAACGATTTCAGTACCCCTTCTCAGGATTCATTTTGGCAAGAGCCGTCTAATCAAAACTTCAATGATACATCATTTCAAAATATGCCAAATAATCCTTGTGAGTATTGTGGAGGTCCTCACCCAAGTTTTGATTGTCAAGCAGGAAATACGTCTGTCTATGAACAAGATCCATGTAATCAAAACTTCGGGTATGACCAATATCCATATGATTCACCGAATCAGTCACAGCAAATGTATTGTTGTGAGTACTGTGGTGGTCCACATTATGAATCCGATTGTCAAACAAGGACCCCGCTTGTCTATGAGCATGTCCCTTGTAACAATTACGACTATTCTTGTCATGACCAACCTCCACAATATCAAATGATTCAACCTCAGCCATCTCCTCTTGAAAAATCTTTTGAAAATGTATTCCAAAAACTCCAAAATATGATGGATACATTTAATGATTTGGCTGTTAAAAATGCCCAAGAAGATCATCATCAGAAAACCATTGGAGAGCTTCTAGCTGAAGAAGAACAAACAGCTAGAATGAGTTCCAAATATCGTCAAACTTTCATTTGCGATGACGATGATGAAGATTCTATGTGGGAAGTTTGCGAGAATTCATCAGCTGCAATTACACCTGTCCAGAAAAGGCAGGAAGACAAGACTATTGCAGAATTGCTAGCTAACGAGCAAATGAAAGCCATTTATGCTAGCAATAATGATGAGGAGGACGACGAGGAAAGTATTGTTCCTTTGGGTGGCATCATTTCTCAACTCCCTCAGTCTATTGCACTCCCATCATTCTTTCCAACTTTGGACCCCAAGGACTCTCTTATTATGGGGGATGAGCATATTAGCACTGTTCCTGAAAAGGAATCGGACGAATTCATAAAGTCTAGTGCTGAGAACCTTATCCCAATCCCAAGTGAGTCTGAGGATATTTCCGACAGTGAAAGTGATGATTCTTTTCGTAGTGGTCAACCTCTTGACACTACTGATGATTTTTCCGGGACGTTTTCTAACCCTCTTTTCAATGATTCTTTCGGGATTTTCTCTAATCCCCTTTTCAATTCAAATGATGATTTTTCCTCTAGTGATGATGAATCACTTTCTGATGAGGAAGTTCAAAATGAAAGTCTCAAAGTCCATTCAAATTCTCTTTTTGAATTTGATGATGAGTGCTTTTCTATCAAAATAAATCCTCTCTTTGATGAAGAGTTAGAAAACGATGAGGTCAAGGACTCTATTATCCATAAATTTGATGATGTAACCTCAACTCTTAATCCTAATCTTTCTCCGACATATGTGGAAATTCCTTCTGAGGATCGCCATTATATTGACTTCACATATGTCGTTCGAGTTTTTCTACCTTTTTGTCCTTATAAGGTAGCTTGTCCTTTCCCTCACTCATTTGGGAATGAGAACAAAGTCTTTGACCCCGGCATTTTCATTTATCATTTGTGAGCCGGGTCTGTGTATATCTCATCGGAGTGGAACTTTCAAGTACTTCAGTGTTATCCAAACATTTTGAATGAAAGTCCGATGGAGATGGTTTCTTCCACTTGCTTCCCCATGAACCAATGAATTCGGGGTCGAGTCAAGCTAGCGACTCGGTTAATAAAAACAGTAGTAAAACATGGGTTTTCACCCATGTCTCACCCTAGTGTGGGGGAGATGCCCCACATGTTGTATATATGTACATGATTAAAAAAATAATAATAAAAAAAAATAAAAAATAAAATAAAAAATGGCTATTAGTAGTATTTCCTTTTCACGTTCTAAGTGTTGGTTTAACAGCCGGTACTTTGAATATTGAGGGCAATATTCAGTTCTAAGTGTGGGGGGGAATTCTAGCGAATTTTATCAAATGTACCATCTAGTACCCCCATTTTGGCCAAAATTTTAAAATTTTTTCTCACTTAGAACGCAATAAATGGTTATCAGTCCACCATGACTAACCCACATAAGGATTGGCTAATCCGAGAGCAAACGGCTCTTGGTAAAGATAACTCAAATCCGTTTATGGCTTACAATTTGCCGAAAATTGTATGGTATTCGACTCACCATATCTTTATAAGTGAAGAGTTGGCTAGCCCGCAAGGTTATGGCTTGTGATAAAGGCAGTGGAAAACCATAATTGGTAATCAGCTCACCAAAGATAATAACTGTATTTTATCTAAGAGTTGGCTAGTCCAGAAGCAAACGGCTTTTGGTAAAGACAAATCAAATCCGTTGACAGTTGATGATTTGCTCAAAATCATTTGGTTATCATTGTACCAAAGTATCACATACTAAAACATTGGCTACTCCAGAAGTAATGGCTTTTGGTAAAGAGACATAAAATCCATTAAATTTTCATAAAAGATTGCTAGGGACTAGCAATAGTTTAGTGTGGGGGATTGATGAGTGTCTAAATACTCATCATTTTATTCCCATTTAGACTGTTAAAATAGCCAAAAACACTTTGAAATGTCACATAATACTATAAATATCATTGAAATGTGTTTTTATGTGATTCAGATACAAAAAGATTGAAAACAAGTGAAAATCATGCAAAGTTCACAAAATTGTCATTTTCAGTCCCTAAAGTTTCACAAATTGGCAAAATTAGTCCCTGAATGTTTAAAATGAAAGAAAAGTCAACTTTAGTCCTTGGGATATCAAACATGTTCACTTTTAGTCCCTGGATGAAAGTTTTCTAAAAATGGCAACTTTTACCCCTCAAGTTTCAAAAATGGCAAAACTAGTCCTCGGGTATTTAAAAATTGGAATTTATCAAATATAACCCTTGTACTATTGAAACTTGACTCAAATGGTCCTTGGAAATAGTTTGGAATTTTGGCAGCATGGGTCCTTGGATTTTCAGCATTATACAACATTGGTCCCTAAAGTTTACCTAAAATCCAAATCTATCCTAACTAAAACTAAACCCAGCAAACCCAACTATCCTAACCCAGTTACAAACCAACACTAACCCAAGCCCAAATTAAAATAAAAACCCGGCCCACTCACCCTTTGCTAAATATCCCAGGTTTAACTAAAGTCAAACCTTTCTTCTTCATACCACTCCGCCAATACCACCCCTCAACCCACAACATTGCTCTGCCAAACCACCTGACACATCCACCATCACCTTCCCCCTCCTCCTATGAGAATCCTCCACAAGTTAACACCCCCATGTGCTCAGAAGAAGCCAAAAATCCACTTGTCCTGTTTTCCCGCCAAAATTGGATTGAACGAACAAGATTGAATTAAGCTTATTTTAATGGTGGGATTAGCTCGGATTGACTCAGAGAAGCTTTTGGGAGTGCTATTTAAAGACAAGAAGTCACACAGAAGAAAGTGTCAGTAGTTTAAGACCACCAGTAGTATAGAAAGTAGTTAGTACTTAAATCTAGTTTCAAGTTAAGTTGTTATTGTTAATTCAAGTTGTTTCAAGTAATCTTTTACTTCTGTATTGTAATTATTCCAAGAGTTAATGAATTTCAAGTTTCCATGTTCTCTGTTAATTCGTATTAAGATGTTCAGTCATTAAGAACCAATCAAAAGCCTTAAAAACCCTGGCTATAAGCTTATGAAAGCTTTTCATAGCTTTTTCTAAGTTTATATAGTGATAATCAGTTCTGTTCCAAGAAAATCAAAAAAGTCAAGAAAAGTCAAAGTTATGTCAAATAAGCAATTGGGTGAGATAAGCAGTTGTGATTAAGCTGGAATGGGGTCTAAACTTGGTAAGTGACATTCCAAGCTCAGTTCTGATTTAGTTCTATCCTATCTCTTAACCATTCAGTTGTAAGCTTTTTCAGTAATTTTGTACCATTTTAATAGTTTACTGTTACTCTGCTTATTGTAGCCTATTTCCAGTATTTTTCTGCTTAATACTAGTTATTAAATATATCTCATCATTATTTATCAGTCTTTAATAGCTTTCTCTTCATTTTGCTTAAAAACCTAGAAAAAGCCAAAAATAGCCAAATATAGCTTAGCTTAATCTATTGCTTATTTTCTTATTTAAAGTTACTTATTAGAGTCTAATTAAGTTATTTAATCAGTTATAATCAAGTTTCATTGTTAAATTTTTTTTTTCCATTTGAAAATCCACACAGACACCTTGAAAGGGGTGTTTGGTTCAGCAGGTCAAACTAGGTCAAGACTAGCTTTTACTGTACATTTACCCTTAGACCAACTTTGTACCAGCTTATTATAGACCATATAAGGTGTTTTCAAGTTCAAAATAGCAAATTAGATAGATAACCTAGATTTTTAAGGGCTGTGGTCATTTCAGCCCTCAATTAGCTCAAATAAGCCAATTATAAGCTCAAGCTGATTTGGTACTTTTTCTTTTCATTTCTGTGTCCCTTAGGGTCATATAAGTGTGTTCTATTTAGGCTGGTTAAGTCCCCTTAAGTCTGCATAGGTCTGCACTCACCTCTGCACACAGCAGACTCAGTGTATACTGAGTAGCATAAGCTGCTTGATTGTGGCTTATCCAATTAAGCTGAGGACCTGATATTTGTTCTATAAGTAGTTCACCTAGTAGGCTTTTAGTTTCTATGCTTGGATTCCATTTCCTAGCTTAATTCATAGCTTAAATCAGGCCTGCAAATTTCCCTTTTTCTTGCCCTGAGCCTGCACTTAGCCTAATCAGTGTTTCATCACCTGTTCTAGGGTTCAATTGGACTTCAATTAAGTTGTTTGAGATAGGGCTTTTTGCATTTTAAAGTACCCAATAGTACTAGCAATCTTTTGCCCCCATAAAATTTCTAACTTATCAGCTTATTGATTGCTTAATCTGCCCTGCAATTTGGCCATTTTCCTGAGTTTCTGTCTTAATTTCACAACTGCTTAAGTGCTCATTTGCTTAATCTGTGGGATAAGCTCTTCTATTTAAGTTGTTTTGTGCTTATATAAGTTGGATAAACTTGTTCTGAGCCTTTGGTAGAGTTTTGAACTTATTAGCTTATTTTTAGCTTATTTGCTCAACTGCTTTCTGCCCAACTGCTTATCAGGGTTTAGCAAACTTTTGATTTTAATTTTCCTAGCTTTTAAATATTATTTTAGACTTATCCTGAATTTTTCAGATTTTTCCTAAGTCATTTAATATTTTTAATCTTTTTAATTAGTTTCTAATAGTAATTAAATCATAATAAATAGAATAATAATCAGAAAAATATAATTTTAATTTTCATAATTTTATTTTATTAAATAGAATCTAGGAAAAATATAATAATCTTTTTAGACCTTAAGAAAAATAAAAATAGAAAATAAGTGATAGCTTCTATTTAATAGATTTTATCTTTTTAAATTTTTAATTAAGCATTTTTCATTTTTATAATTTTCTTAGCTTCTTTTCACTTCATAATATTTATAGAAAAAGTTTTAGATTTTTCTTTGTTCATTTAGTATTTTTTATAAATTTAAATAGTTTAAAAAGTAATTAAATAATAAATAATTAATAATAATTAGATAAAAAGTGTAAAAAAAAAATATATAATTTTAGTTTTAAAATAAGTTTTAAGTAATTTTACACTTTTAGGTTTTAATTTCATAAATTTCAGTTTTTGTCCCATTTTAGATTTCCCGTTACGCGTTTTCAGTTTATTTAATTCGCGTTTAATTCTCTTGTGTATATTTGTTTTTCATTTGTTAATTAGATATAAAAAAGCAAAATCCAAAATATCTAAATCATCTGTCACTCTAATCCAAAGCTTTTCACAGTTTGCCCATTCGCACCTCGTTGGGAAACGACCCGGGTAATCACTTACCTGGTTTCACACTACACACGAACGTGAGTTTTTGCAAATATCATTTTTCACAAAAGGGTGAATTGTATTTATTCACGTGTATCCGTCGTTGCATAATATTTATATATCTATTTAGAACGGATCATTTTCATATATGTTCGTACATCTCATCTTTATACATGTTATGTAATCTTATTGTTTTTCGACAAAATATCCAATTTACTTTATAGGATTTCTTGATTTAAGTAGTGGGTGTTCAAAAAATATTCTTATTCGGATATCCGAAAATTAGATCATAATTTATTAAAAAGTTGGGTTTTATGAAATGTCAGCTTTGGAACTTCGATAAAAGTTTTTCGAAAATTATAGACATTTAGATATTTTGATATATAAAACTGTTATCCGAAATTTCGGATATACGAATTGTAAAAGCTTAGATAAAATAATGTGTCTAACATAAAACTATCATCACAAATTTCGGATACCCAAATTTGTGATATAACTAGTTATTGACAAGTCCCCTAAATTATTTAAATTAAAAACAAAAAATTATTGTCAAAAATATCTCATTTAATATTTTCGCTTTAAGCCTCAAAAAACTATGAGACGGCTTTGATACCATCATAATCGTAATTTATTTTAGAAGTTACACATTTCTTTTTCGTATAACTCGTAACTAAACTGCACGAATTAAGAGAACGATACCACACGCGTACCGACACCAGATTAGTAATACGCAATTCGTGCAGTTTAGTTACGAGTTAACTGTTAATGATAAAGACTTTGGTCTGGTCTAAGGTCCATGCACGCACTCTAGCTAACTGTTAATGGTTACCTTCTTATACTTGATTAAAAAAACAAGCATTGACTAAATCTTGAAATGATTTAATTATTATTGGCACTCGATCTTACTAGTCAACTTAACGATTCGAACATTATTGCTAAGGGCAACAAACCACCTCTGTCGATTTCTCATTATAACCCAAAACAATTTCCTTAACCTTTTATTTATCAACTAGTTAATATATTGTTTGTGTACTTTAATCATTTCTTATATGATGCATGCATGCATCTCTAAATTAGGTTGTTACGTAAAATGTCTCAAGTAAAACTTGATCTTATAAATTATCTCAGCTGGGAAGGTCCAACGTACATATCCCTTTGGTCCATGGTTTACGTACAGTTTTTATTTAGTTATCATTATATAAAAGAAAGAAAGTATTAGCTAGTTACAAGTAATTGAGGAATGAATGTGAAATTGAATTGGTGAGGAATTCCATGCATGGGATATGATACGCATGTGGAAAAATAAGAGTTGTTTGATTCAAGAAGAGTCGTAGCTAGACATTCAATTCTTTCTTTTTTAAACTTAAAGCAATCTTTCAGCTTATCTGACTCACACATCTCACGTAATTCATCGAGTAGAGGAAAATCAGACATCTTTTTTAAACTCAAGTACAAAACAAAACGCACTCTAAATACTAAGTGACTATTAAAAACCAAAAGCAATATATAGATAATACAATACGGATACCATAGCGTGTGAAATTAATCTCATAATTTATTGCGAATTTAATTCTTTCTTTTTCTTGCTGTTTCTCTAAATACTAAGTGACTATTAAAAACCAAAAGCAATATATAGATAATACAATACGGATACCATAGCGTGTGAAATTAATCTCATAATTTATTGCCAATTTAATTCTTTCTTTTTCTTGCCGTTTCTCTAAATACTAAGTGACTATTAAAAACCAAAAGCAATATATAGATAATACAATACGGATACCATAGCGTGTGAAATTAATCTCATAATTTATTGCGAATTTAATTCTTTCTTTTGCTTGCTGTTTCTCTAAATACTAAGTGACAATTAAAAACCAAAAGCAATATATAGATAATACAATACGGATACCATAGCGTGTGAAATTAATCTCATAATTTATTGCGAATTTAATTCTTTCTTTTTCTTGTTGTTTCTCTAAATACTAAGTGACTATTAAAAACCAAAAGCAATATATAGATAATACAATACGGATACCATAGCGTGTGAAATTAATCTCATAATTTATTGCGAATTTAATTCTTTCTTTTTCTTGCTGTTTCTCTAAATACTAAGTGACTATTAAAAACCAAAATCAATATATAGATAATACAATACGGATACCATAGCGTGTGAAATTAATCTCATAATTTATTGCGAATTTAATTCTTTCTTTTTCTTGCTGTTTCTCTAAATACTAAGTGACTATTAAAAACCAAAAGCAATATATAGATAATACAATACGGATACCATAGCGTGTGAAATTAATCTCATAATTTATTGCGAATTTAATTCTTTCTTTTTCTTGCTGCTTGCTGCTTTTCTCACTGCACTGCTTCTTTCTTTTTCTAAAACGTACCACGTATATCCTTTGACTTTCTTAATTTTCTATATATATAAAAAAAAATAAAAATTAACTTCACATATACCCTACACTTGTTCTTGGACGTACGGTTCTACAATTAATTACAAACTATACCGTCAAGTCTTTTCCTGGTTGATGGTATTTTCGTTAATCAAACAATTACATGAATGTCATTCCTAATCGGATCTCAACATTAATTATATACTTGAAGCGTGTCGATCTTTCTCTACCATATATATTATATATATATATATATATATATATATATATATATATATATATATATATATATATATATATATATATATATATATATATATGAAATTTTACTGTTTGTTTCAAAAGAAGCAAAAGATCGATAGATGTTTAACTCTGTTTATATAGTAATATTTTTGTTGGCACAATTGTCTAATACTATAATAAGCTTCTACCATTTAATTACACTCTTGAAAAACCAATGTGTAAATTTTTATTTAAGATAACATAAATGTTTAGCAATCGCTTACATGAAACATGGTAATTATTTACCAAAAAATCAACAACAATAACAATACTCAATCCTATCAAAGCGAAGTATGAAGACCCATGATGTATACAATCACACCTCTATCGAAGGGTAAGAGGACTGCTCCAGAAAAACATCGTTTAGGATTAGGAATGATGGAATGATGGACCATTCTTCGTTTAGGATTAGGAATGATGGAATGATGAACCATTCTTTTATCTTCGTTTAGGATTAGGAATGATGGAATGATGGACCATTCTTCGTTTAGGATTAGGAATGATGGAATGATGAACCATTCTTTTATCTTCGTTTAGGATTAGGAATGATGGAACACATATCTTCTTAGATGTCATTATAAGTTTATTTCTTCTAATCTGAGTTTAGGATTCTTTTGCGCACAAAAATTAAAATTGGGGAAGTAATTATTTATTTTTATTAACAACCATTATTGCATGATAATAATAAAAAAAAACTTGATTTTGTGCATAAAAACCCCAATTCATATGTTTAAAATCTTCTCACAAATAGGAAAATCAAATTTTCTTGCATTGTTAATACAATTCAAAAACGTTTTTCCATGCATGCATGATGCGCTCAAATCCTTTATCGGATCATGTAACAAATATGTTATCCGACATGGAAAGATGAGCAAGATTAAACTTAGGAGACTTTGGATTATCTCTTAGGTTTTTCTTTAGTTAGAGTCGAGATAATCGCATTTCCACATATGTTTCATACAACACTAATCTACTATACACACTTTACACACAAATGAATGAATGATTTATAAACTTTGTTAAACTAACAACTTAAGTAACAAGATGATACTAAGTTGTAATACTTCTAATCTTGATTGATAGAAGTATTCTTCTTTTGCACTTGAATGAAGGAAGCTTGGATCACTTGGAAACCAATGCTTAAGAGAATATGATCAAAGGATTTTTTGAAAGTATTTACAAGATTTAAAACAGAATGTTTGGGTGTGCAAAAGGTGAGTAAAAATCCAGGGGAAGGCTGGTATTTATAGGAGAAAAATCTGGACAGCTGGAGCCTACTGGAGCGTGGCCGGCCCCCTTAAATAGGGGGCGGTCCCCTTAATTTTAAGGGGGCCGCCTAGTAAAATTAAGGGGGCCGCCCTTGCTGAACGTTGGCCAGTTTTGTCCTTTTGTGAGGAAGGTTTTTCTGGAACATTTTAACTGATTTTGGTTAAAAATTTGAATTCATATTTTTATAAAAGATTAAACATTTTTATTTAATACCAAAAATGTTTTTCAAAAATATATAAAATGTTTTTGATGTTTTATAAAAAATCTAGTTATTAAGAAAATGTTCCTTTGATCATATAATGCATTAAGCATTAGTTTATTCATACCTTAAGTGATTTGAGTTGTAGAAATAGATATTTACAAATAAATACTTGTTTACGTCATAATTTTCCGATTAATGATTTTACATTTTGTGATTATCAAAACGTAGAGATATCGAAAAATATTAATAACGTGTTTAGGCATTATTTATATCAACAGTCTATGCTTTTTATTATAATTATAGTAATGATAGTACTTCCATTACTAATCATATGTCTATGTATTAATTTCCGTGGTTTCTAATAAAATTCTCGCTATTTGAGTTTTTTTTTTCTATAGCTTCTTGTGAATTTCTTAGGATTTTTCTTAATTTGTACTTTTGCCAGTTTCTTATCATAAAGGTGATGGGTAATATGAGTAGACGTTTATTGGGATTTGTTAAAAGTAAATATTTATGAACAATTTATTTTATCTCAATATTTTTCTTTTGAATGAAGATTGTTATTAGAAAGTCTGTAATTATAACTGTTCCATTTATAAAATGATTCTTCCTGAATTAGACATAGTTGATCAGGCTATGTATAATTGAGGACCAAATGATGTGATGCTTGGCTCAGTCATAGTGATATTTATATTTCTTTAAATTGTTTTAGATGGTGTTCAACGTGTTGTTTTTATAATATAACAACAAAATTTTCTTTCAAAAGAATGTAGAACATTTTTGTTCATACTATGGTGACGAGTCAGGAATTTTTAAGGTAAAAACAGTGTATTGTTATTTGGAAAATGAAATAGAAGTTGAAATTGACGTAGATTATAATTATTTTGGAAATATTACAAGGTAGAATTTTCATACGGTAGAAAGATAGCTGTTACACTTAGGTTACATCCATCGTACCTAAGGTAAAGTACAAGAAAGAAATACAACTTAGGAAGTTTTAAACTAGAGTTTATTTATTTACAACAGGAATTTTATTCATCTGCTTAAATCTAGTTGTCATTCCTTGACACTGTTGAGGTCTTTAAAGAGCTTTCATTCTCTTGCGAAAGTCTTGGCTTTCCAATTGACATTGTAGTTTGGACATTGGCTCTTGTAATGCCCTTTCCCACCACATCCGTGGCATACTACAGTTGATGGTTGTTCTTTTCCGTACGAGACCTTGCAGTTCTTTGTCTTGTGGCCTTCCCAGCACTTCCCGCATTTAACAATGCAAATTCCTGTGTGATGCATCTCGCATTTTTGACACAGTGGTAGATTTCCACGATAAACGTTTCCATTAACAGGCGTGGCAAGGCAGTCTCTACTAGCTTCCTGTTTGTATTAAAGTTGACGATGGTAGTTGATGCGATCTGCTAGATGCTTGTGGTAGCAGTCTTGAGCATTGGTGAAATTGCAGTAGATAGGGGTGATGGTTTCTCTCTCAGTGAGTTTTCGTTTTTGGTTATTTCCCGTAGGTGTAACTCTTTGCCTAATCCCTTGGGTACGGGTGATGGTAGGCTTAGTCATTCCTTCTGGAGTCTTAAAGTGAGCTGGCCTACCTTCCATGAAACTTTCATGGTTAGGCTTACAAGGTATACTCATCTCCTCTTCTTCTCTTGCCATGTTGTTGCTACTTGGATGAACTATGGTAGTCACTTCGATTACCACTGCAACGATGTTGTTTACTAATTTCTTGATAGCTTCAGGAGTCATGATTGAGGTAGGTGCTGATGGGGTATGTGTATTGTTCATGCTGGCCATCTTTTGAAATCAATTAACGAAACACAAACTTAGAATCCACTTAATATTAAAATAACTCAAATGAAGTGTTTGTATATTAACGTTAACGATGTGGTTATAATCAAAACCGACTGATAATCATAAAATTACGATATGTCTGGGTATTATCGTAGATAAATAATTAACTCTTGGTATGGGATTGTTAAGGAACAAACTGATTCATTTACAAAAGCTGAAGTTCAGCAACTTTCTCTACATTCATCAGATTCTGAATTTTTTTTTCTTCTTTATAGGATTACCACAATCCGAGTTTATGAGGATTATGAAATCATAACATACCCAAGTATATGTATGTAAAATGATCATTACTGGCTCACATCAATTAATATCGTAACACAGCGATATACAACAAAATCACAACCACATATAGTCATAAATATCTTGCAAATTTGTTATACATATAACAAAACAGATACAAGTGTCATATTTATGCCACATACCCCGTGGCTAGGATAAAGTACAAAAGCTATTAGATAAAAATCTAATCTAAGGGCTACTTGGTGCTCCTCCGAATTGACCCTTGAGCTCAACGATCATACTGAGGAGGATCTGTATATTCTCCTGAAATTGAACTTGCATGTTTGAGCCACTATTGTTTCTAGAGTGGTGATCTTAGTCTGAGCTATCATCAGATCTTCATTTTTCTTTGTCATCTCCTGTCTAAGCTGTTCATGACGTTTCTCCAGATCATTTGTCTTTTCATGAGTTTCGTCAAGAGTGTCCAACTTCTGTTGTATAGTCTCTTGGTTAGTAGCTAGGTCCTCAATTCTATACTCAATACCCTCGATGCGCTCTAGAGGTAACTCATCTAGATGACCTAAGGCAGTCTCAATCTGTTCCTCCTGACGCTCTAATCGTGTCAAAAGGGTGGAAACGGTAGGCTGTTGATCCAACGCCACTTGTGAGCTTTCACCTATTTCAAAGACTCGCGGTGGAGTAGGGAAGTCAGGAGTGGGTGATCTAGGTAAAGTAAAATATCAGGCAATAATGGCCTTAGCTTCCTCACTGAGTTCAAATGGTATATTTGAGGAAATGAAATCTGTAGGTAATGGTGGAGGTGGTGGTGAAGATGTTGGGACTGATGGTGGTTCATGAGTAGGTAACATGTACGGATGTGGACATAGTGATGATGGAATCACAGGAATTGTCCTTATCCGTGCTGTCCTACGGATTCTTTTAGGAAGAACTGGTGGAATTTCTGGTGATGGTGAGGGTAGTAATGTCTCCGTGGATGAATGAGAGTCTGGCTCAGATGGTTCTGCATCTGAAAAAGTGCGAGACCTCTTTCTGGCTAGCATATACGGATCGTCGGGAAATGGAACAACATCAGGCATTTGAGTATCCTCAGATGATTCTTCTGAAGGTTCTGACTCTGTATCGTGCCCAAATGCTGAAGAAGCATCAGGTATCATGGAAATGTCTTCAGACTCCGTAGCGTGTCTAAGGGCTGAAGTGACGTTAGGTACTGTTGTGATATTCTCAATATCCGAGTCCGATGAGAGATTAATAGAATGGGTAGGGGAAGTCATGATTCTGAAATAAACCGGTAATTATAAATATTTTGCCGTGTAGTTAAATAATTAGCATAAACATGCGTACGTAACGTTTTAGTGGTTATGGTGCTAAGAATTAAAGGTGAGGTAACTGATGACATGGTACTGTAATAATTTGAAGATAGTAATTATGAGTAATTTGTATGTTTAAGATGTAATGGTAAGTGGGAAATAATGAAGTATATGAGAGTAACTATTAAGCATAAAAATAATCTTAACAAATAATTTATTGAGCACGACAATCTGCAGACACGGAGGGCATAAAATGGTATGGTGTAAAATCATTTATTTTGAAAGTGTAGTTATAGTTTAATGTTTGAAAACATTTGGTTCTCTATAACCATTGGCTCTGATACCAATCTGTAACACCTCCTAATTTGTGATATAGCAGCGAAAAAGTAATTAGGGTGTTACGGGGAGGATCGAAGTCATAATTACAGAAAATGACTAGTAAGAGGCGTTTTGAAAGTTATTTGTCATACAAGTAAATACTTTTGATACCAAGATGAAACATTTGATTTAAAAAATCCATATAAGATATAGAGGCTTGTAAGAATGACATATTTGATTTTTACACCATTTTAATTTATCAGAGTAATAAATGCCCACTCCGTGTCTTGTCCTGCTCCGTTAATTACCTGAGATACACATGCTTAAAAGTGTCAACACAAAGGTTGGTGAGTTCATAGAGTTTAATGAAAAACCATTTAATTCAATGAATTTAAGAGTATTTAGTGTTATTTGAAATAAATTCAAGTATGATTAAACAATCAGTTTTCAATAAGTTCAGAGGTAAAATGATTATCCAATATAAGTTTCAAGTACTGATAAATAGTTCATTTCAATAATTTCAAGAACGAAGTAATAACAGTAATAAATACTAACAGTGATGAAACAAGTAATGAGTGGTGTTGAGAATAACCACAAATAAATCATATAAATATTCAGTCAAATTCAAGTACTAGATCATAATCCATATCACGAGATGGAACTAATGATGTTATTGTAATGGGGTGAAATACCTATACAACTGTATCTAAATATATATGTTGAAGACATATATTTTCTTATGGATATTGCCCCAAGCCTCATGACACGCAAACGTTAACAGTGTACCATAAAACGGAGGTGATCAATATCAAATCAATGACGTAAGATAATGCCCTCAAGTAATAGGTGATTGTCATTTCCTATTTTGTTCAAATATAGTGTATCGCGACTAAATATGACTAGCCACAGAGACATTCCGTCAACTAATTAGTGGGAAAGGTTGTCAGCCTCTAACAGGTTTCGAAGCTGTTCACTATATTCGCGTTCACTACAAGTGATTAATGGCTCATGATAAAGGGACTTTCTGACAATAAGGGGGTACTTAGGAAATATCAAGATAATGATGAAACTAAAGTATTTATGCTCTTCCTAGCAAGTTTTTCCGTTGAAACATGGAAATAATATATAAAGATATGGGGAACATTCAAGCTGTTAAACAAGCATCATATTACAATAAGTAATTTGAAAATATTATCATCTGAGTTCAGTATTCAAGATAAACAATTTAACAAGTGAGACATATATCACATCTTAAAGAATAAACCATATCAGATAAGTATAATTTAGGATTTTGATTTGAATCATGTAAGTTATTAATATACTTATTCATAAAAGTAATAAAATATATTTGAGCATGTATCCTTCCCAAAAATATAAAACGAGTATTAAAAGAGTAGGGGCCATGACTTATCTTTGAGTGATACTGGGAATGATGAAAAATAAGTTCTGATGAGATTATGGTAATGGCTTCAAAATAAGACCTGAATAAATAGTGATTTCTAAGAACTTGACCTAAATACGAAAGAATGAATGATAACGCGAACGAATAACGACTTTATCGTTAGAGTGAGAATGATGATATGCTTAAAATGCTTCAAGTTAAATACTACATAAAGTATTATCTTGTTTTTATGTCTAATATTCTAAAATATTATTTCCTTGAAACGTATAATTAAATCGTTTAAAAATCTCGTTTATATATATAATTAACGTAACATTATAAATAAACAATTGAAATATATACAAAAATGCATACGACGTGAAGGAAATTCGTAAAATGAAAAATAAATCAAGAATGTCAAATATAAAATGTTGGTCCTTGTCCTTTTCCAGTTTTTACAATTTTTACCCAAACGGCGTTAGCGTTACACCGTTAGTCCTTTATTATGAAATTTACAACTATAGTCGACTACTTTGTCCAATATATCATTTAAAGCTTGAGAATTAATAATATGTCATTTTATACCCTAAAGATACTGTTTATACATTTTCAGTCCATAGTTTAACCATTTGGCAGTTTTGGTCCCTCTAGGTGTTGTCGCGTTACATTTTTAGTCCAATTTTACAAAAATAATGTGAAAAATTATATAAAAATTTCCGAGACTTAGTTAGGTTGTAAAAAGCTTATTTTAACTACTTATTTAGTCTATAGCTTATTTTTACACTTATGGGCTTTAACGAGTCATTTTTGTGGCCCGTTAACGTTTTAAAATCCGTACATCGTGAGACGAGTTGAGCTCATCAAAATTATCATTTTTCATGATCTAAATTCATATAAAAAAGGCTAGATAAGCTAGCTTATTTTTATAGCTTAAAAACAGCTTAATGGGCTAAAAAGCCCACCTCGCTAATTTATTTGTTTTGAAGATCAGTTTTATGCGATTCACTTTGGATAATTTAGAGTGTCGAATTGAGTTTATTTTTATGAGTCATCTAAACGAAAATGATTGCTAGCTAGGTCGTCTATTAGGTGGTGTAAAAATATAGTATTCTTGTTAAGTTAGATTTCGAGATACAAGGTCGTTTTCTAAGTGACATGGGACGTTATTTATAAGAAAAAGACTTGGAATATAATTCTAAGTTGTTGACAGATTTTTAGCGATAGAACAAATGTCCAAAATATGATCGAATGATGCATGTAACGTGGTAATAAATGTGAAAGGAGTGTGAATGGTGACTTCTATGCCTTCCAAGATGGAGGCGTGTCCCGTTCGTGTACTATAAGAATTTAACGAACGAAATAAATAAGTAGTAATTATATACGTTCGAGTAGAATACAAAACATGATGCATGGCACATGAAATAATGAATAAGGCGAATTGGAACTTGAGTAGTGATGACTTACAATGATTTAAATGATGATAGAGGATGAGCGATTCGAATAGGAACACAAGAAATATTTCCACGTTAACTTTAAAATCAAAGTATACGATGTATACTTTAACCCGATCCTTCAATAATTTCCAAACAAAGCGTTCAAATGTTTCTGGCTTTCAAAGGTAATTTTTATGGGAGAATAAGAGTTATGGGAATGATATTTAAGGTAGGAAGAAAGGTGGCAAGTGAGCTAGTATATATAGATACGTATGTGAATACGTTTGGTTCTAATTGATCGCTATCTTGGTCACTCGATCGGTCGGTCACCACAAAACCACAAATTATTGGTTTTTGTTTGTCAATATATATATTTTCATAGCATCCATTTAGGAATCGACGTTAATAAACTTATCCATCATAACCATTTATGGTGGCCTAATGCTCAAAAAGTTTGTTACAATCACATTGGAATTTTTAAAGTTTCAAGTTTAATTTATGCTACATGCAAACAGTTTTAAAGTGTTCATGCTAACTTTCTAGAAAGAGGATGTTTGACCTTGTTTGATTATGTGTTTCAAGGGGTTCAAACCCCGTAAATTAGTCGGGTAAAAGATTAATGGTTATAGAAACAAAACTTAGACACCATTTTCCATAAACTGTGTGAAAAAAAAGACCTAAAATGAGCTCGTCCTAAATGACGTATAACTCAATTCTTACACTTGGATCTCTAAAAGATATACATACGGGGAGAACTTTTATACAGTAAACTAGTTATAAGACCCGCGCACGCGCGGGTTTCATATTTTGTATATTTTTAAGAATTGATTTCTAATTTATTTATTTTATATTTTTTTTGTGCATTTTTTTGTGGGGAGATCAGTTGTGTTTGCTTAAAGTGCTAAAATAACAAAAATTTAGCATGTTTTTCATTGTGGAACAAAAACAAACAGTTGATATGCATCTTTTATAAAATAAAGGAAAACCCATACCACATATCATAATTCAAAAAAAATCCATGTTGTGTCAACACAATCAAGAAAAGTGGTTTTTAATAAGTTAATGCCTACTATTCTACCAATAAATTGTATATTAACAATTATAGAAGGCCATCCAGTTTTAAATTTATGTTCTAAATTATAATGAATGAGATTTATAGTCGAACCATATTTATGATTTATATCACTTAAACATTATGAAAACACAATAAAATCAAAATGATGAGACAATATTATGGAAACTAATTGAATCCCGTGCATCTTGCAAAATCAAAAATTAAAACTGATTTACTTACACCTTCGGAATCCTGGAATCAAATCATCTTCGGAATGTTGTGATCGACTTAATTGTTGAAACTCTAATTTTGGTCTCACATTTTTAATCTCAGCCAACTCCATTTTGTTCTTCATCAAATTTCTGCCAATCCAAACGTTTGCTCATGTATTTACATATACATTGATTGCTCATCATAAAACACCGAAATCCGAATACAAGCTTGACATGCTAGTCACTCTATAGGACCAACTCCAATGTTCTTACATCTGTGAATCCAACATTTTGCTTTATATCTTTACGTATAACACATGCAAAAATGCTAACCACTCTTTATGTATGGGCACCACCGCTTGTATGAGAATATGAGCCTTTTACGTAAACGTGACATCAGAATCCAAATATTACTACCTGAGTATTCAATATGGATAGCCTTGAAATGATAGCATATGATTAAAATAATGCTTCTACTCGAATAAACACCTTCCAAGTCCAGCAGTTGCCTTCCATCTTCTACGGGTTTCTATATCATAAAAAACCAATAATCAACATATACAATAATATAGCACGAGTATCCATAAAAACAACATGGCCTTTTTTTGCCCCGTAATTACTAAATTCCAGTCTGACCCAACCCATTTTGACCCATCACCCAACCCACGAGGTTTACCATGTTTACATCACAGTCTTTCGTGAATCATAAATAGCTTGGGTTAACAACTAAAGAAAAATCCTCCTAGCCATCATTAAGGACTTTCTTCAGTATATGCAACTTGCTGAAGATTAATGAGTCCATTTTCACTTCAAATAGACAAAACTCAAAAAGAGTTTAAGATACACCTTGAATCCCTTCCATTGACCTCGTTATTGAAAATATTTCAGAATCACAAAAAGTTTAAAGATTTCGTAAAAATGTTGATACTGTAATATGTAAAATGTTGATGCAAATAATGTTCTAAAAACTTTATTTATATCTTTCGATTACTTCACGTTTTGAGGATGACAAAATGTGAAATCACGTTACGTTAAAATTAACGTAAACAAGTTTTTAATCGGAAGATCCCATTTCTACGCAAATTACTCTAGAACAAATTTACAACTTGACAAATGATCAAAGAAGTGAATTTGTGTTTTGAGAGTTTACATTTTAATGGGACAAAACATTTTTTCAAAAATATACATGACAAATTATTTTTGAATTATAAAGAAATGTTTTAATGGAAAAATAAGTTTAAAATTCATAACAGATCTCGGCTCGTTTCGTCTAGTTTAGGTCTCCCTAGTTAAAAGAATTTATTAGGTATAAATTCTCTCCTCGTGTCAAAAGGTCTCACTAAAACAGCGAGACTTATTCATCAAAAATCAAAATGGGACAGAAAACCGTCCCAGCAGATCACGGCTTCACTAAATGTGGCACGGCACCGTTAAATTTAACGATATCGTGCATCCGTGTATCTGGTACATCACGAATTTAAGTCCCCTCTTTCCTCATTACCAATTTCAAACCCTTTCACTACCTGCAACTACTGTCATAACTCAACCTCACAACTCAAAACCCAATTACATCCCTTCAACATCATATTCAAGACATTGCTTTTCAAGATTCTCAATCATTTTTCACTTCCCCACCAAAAATTGTAAGTCTTATTTACCCTAATCATCTTTAATTTTGAGTCTAGGGTTTGTTCATTGATGAATGATTGAATTGGGTTTTTCATTTTTTTTTCAAATTAGAAGTCATCAGCACTAAAAATCATTCAAAATCCTTAAATTCATCAAAGACCCCAATTCCATCATCTTCAAAAATTTCACGAAAGTAGGACCATGAAACACATTTTTGTGCATTGTTGATGCAAGTCAAAAACATTTTCTCATGCATACATGATCTCACAAATATTAATCGAGTTACATAATTGATATATTTATTTTGACATATTTGTTTGAGCAAAAGTAAAATTAGGAGTGTTTGGGTAATCCCATTGTTTTCTTTTGAGTCGGGATTACCGCACCTCCACATAGTTTGCATATAGGCACACACTAGACATGTGTATTTAATGCAACTATTCTTAGATCTAATTTTTCCTAAAAATTTTCTTATAGGAAACAAAAATGTCTCATGAATATGATTTTGATCATCTCCTAACCGACAACTATACACCCGAAATCTCTCGTGAACCCATAACACCCGGTAACCACATTCTTGCCTATGTCAATCTTGAAACCCATCGGTTTCATGAAGGCCGCGTCGTTGATCCATCCCTTGTTTACCATCGGGACATCAACACTTCATTTAGAGCT
The DNA here is from genome assembly GCA_021014915.2 of Artemisia tridentata subsp. tridentata. Lineage (NCBI taxonomy): Eukaryota > Viridiplantae > Streptophyta > Magnoliopsida > Asterales > Asteraceae > Artemisia > Artemisia tridentata. The sequence goes on from CP139509.1 coordinate 1,095,860, forward strand.
ATAGGATCCGATTGTCTACTCCACATTAACGAGCACATTTTTCCTCGTTTTGTGTTAGAGTTCTTTCGACAAGTTGAACTCGTACGTAACGAGGATCAATCTTTGTCACTTTGGTTTTGGGTCCGGAATTTCAAATTCATCTTAACCCTTGAGCAATTTGCTCAAATTCTCCAAATACCCAATCATGGGCAATGTGCCTATACTGAAGATTGGTGTCTTGAGTCCCTCTTTCACTATCGTGAAGAGGATAGTCCATATAGTTCCTACATACCCTCTCCAACCGAACTAACCAAAATCATCCGCACTCACCCTCACCCACATCCAACGAAAATTCGTTTGGAAGAAGTCCGTCATGAACTACTTTCTTGGGCAGTCATCCTGCGAGAAAATGTTCTAAGTCTAACAGGAAATCGTGAGCAACTTCCGGCATGTTGTGCTCATATGATTTACTGTCTCCTAACCCAACAACCATACAATCTTGCTTACTTCTTCGCTAAGCGAATTGTACATCTCAAAGGGAACAAAAATAAATTGATACCCTATGGGATGTTCCTAACCCGTCTCTATCACCACTTCATGACCTTTCACCCTTACATTCATGGTCCTCAATACTCCCTTTTCACACCAGTCATGAAACCAATAACCGAGTCATATGTCTCAACCATCCTCATTTCCGAATCTTCCACCCACTATGCACCCTTTGATGATCCTAATCAAGAAAATGAGATGCATGTTCAAGACAAGAATGTGACAAGAACGAGAGAATGCTCAAAGTCATAAGTAGTTATGGAGAGATTTATATCTCTTACTAGGGTTTATTCTTAATAGACTATATTCGGAATTAATACTCTAATTATCTTGCATGCTTAACAATTAGTCTATCACCTTGCATGAACATTCTATGTGATATTTGGATGATAGTTTATTTTGTCCTTTGTGCTTGCATGCTTATGATTATCTTGACAAATTGGATGATAATCTTTATGTGCTATATGTAGCCTTGTATGGGACATATTAGGTAACTAAACCCCTTGGTAAGTAGAGGGACCATCATTTCCAAGAACTAGTTCCCCTAGAAAGCATCCCCCTAGCTGCCCAGAACTAGCCTGCACAGGAATTTTCATGACAACAGTGTCACGGTACCACTAAATAGGGACGGTACTGTTAAATTTAACGGTACCGTGGGTCATTTAGAGGAACTGTGTCCCTGTTTGATGGATTTTTACTGTTCCTTCTAAAATCCCTGCAACCCTAACCTCAAACCTGCAAATGTTGCACCCTCATACACATCCTAAGATTCCATTGCTACACCATAGGACACCTCCATTCGCTTTAATTCAAATTTCATCCCATTTGCCTATATAAGGCCACATCCTTGCAAGATTATCTTGCTCATCATCTTCAACCTCACATCATACTAACACCATGTCCTCAACACAAGGATCAACCACCCACATCTCAAAGAAACCTAGGATAACCATAAGACCACCATCAAAGCCTCTCTTTGTGGATCTTACAAAAGATGATGAAGCCAACACACCACCTTCCCAAGCCACTCCCAACTCACCATCTCCACCTAATGTACCCTCCAAAACATCCTCTTCCTACACAACATCTTCATCATCCTTCAACACCACATCATCCATGGAGTACACACTATCGCCCATAACTCCATTGGATCATTCCATGCCAACCCCATCTCCAACATACTCACCGCAACCACCTTCTCCTATCATGACACAACCCATTCAACCCCATCCATTTGACCTACATAGTGCTAATTGCCTTTGTTGTCTCCATAACCGTAATCTCATCTTTTCCTTAAGAGACGAGATTCATTTCATATTCTCCTTTGTTGAACATCTATTGACACCACCACCACCCCAAATGAGCCCATAATCTCCACCACCTCATAACCCACAATAAATCCTTAGGATAACTCTTGGAAATGAAGCTTGCCTCTAGTTATTAGGGATTTATGTTTATCATTGTCTCTTTTATGCTTATCATGAAGTCATACCTATGTATGACATTTGTCTTCTTTTTATCCCTTTATGAATGGGCTTGAATGAAGTTATTTCCTTTATTGCTTTGGTTGGCTACTTAGTCACTTGTTTTGTGATTGAATATTTGTCTTAAGTGCTATGTTTTAGATATTTTATATGTGTCATCTAACCTTGTTTTGTAGCACGAACCATTGCTCGATTCCTTGGTGTTCTCCAAATGAGGGGGAGTATACATCAAGGGGGAGCCTTTGTCACCTTTTTGCTTCAACAAAAAGGGGGAGAAATGGGAGTAAACTCATTAAAAACTTGTTAAAACTAATTTTAACATAAAATGAGTTTATGTTTTGTCATCATCAAAAAGGGGGAGATTGTTGATGCAAATAATGTTCTAAAAACGTTATTTATATCTTTCGATTACTTCACGTTTTGAGGATGACAAAATGTGAAATCACGTTACGTTAAAATTAACGTAAACAAGTTTTTAATCGGAAGATCCCGTTTTTACGCAAATCACTCTAGAACAAATTTACAACTTGACAAATGATCAAAGAAGTGAATTTGTGTTTTGAGAGTTTACATTTTAATGGGACAAAACATTTTTTCAAAAATACACATGACAAATTATTTTTGAATTATTAAGAAATGTTTTAATGGAAAAATAAGTTTAAAAATCACAACAGCTATTTTTCCCCCCAAAATCAGCTCCAACCTTCCCCAAATAAGTTTTCACCAGAAAAGACAAAATTTGGAGCGTCCTTGTCTGGGACGGCTCCACGGTTCCACTAAATTTAGTGGAGCCGTCCGTACAAAATTCTCTGTAACGTTCAGATTTTCCTTGCCTATAAATACCAACCCCATTCACAGTTTTTAGGCATCCTTTCACACACAAAACTTTCTGAGTTCAATACTCTCTTCACACTTTCTTTCTTAGATCATTTAGATTAGTTTTTCTTTTGTTCAAGAGTGATCCAATCATCCAACCAAGTGATCCTCTTCATTCCTCTTGATTAGCAAGAGAAGAACACAAGTATCCAAGAAGATACAAGGTGTTATCATTCCTCTTGATTAGCAAGAGAAGAACACAAGTATCCAAGTAGATACAAGGTGTTATCATTCCTCTTGATTAGCAAGAGAAGAACACAAGTATCCAAGAAGATACAAGGTGTTATCATTCCTCTTCATTAGCAAGAGAAGAACTCAAGATATCAAAGAAGATACAAGAGTTATAGTTGTTAGGTTTTTGTAACATTTGTTACAACCTTGTTGTATCATTGCATACATCAAGTTTATCTTTCTTGTGTGAGAGTGAGAGTGAAGATCAAGTGTGATCTTGTAGAGATAGTGAACATCTCTTGTGAAGCCATTGGGCTAGTGTGAGTGATCAAGTGGATCATAGGTAGATCGGGTAGATCGAGTCTTGTGTGTTGAGTGTGTAAAGTGAGAAGGATCAAGTGGATCGTGGTAGATTGGTGCTAGCTAAGATTAGCACTCGACATCTAGCTTAGTGTCGGTAATTAGATAAGCGACGTGTACGGTTTTCTCCGCCTGAAGGGAGGTTGTTGACATAGTGCTTGAAACTCTCGAGTGTGGTACTCGGGGAGTGGAGTAGGGCGAAGAGAGCTTCGTAGCCGAACCACTATAAATCCTTTGTCTCGGTTTGATCTTTCCAACTCTATCTTTTATTTACTTTACTTTTATTAGTTAGTTTAGAGTATAGTTCATATTGGTGTTGATTGATTGCATATAAGTCTCGAATCAAGGTTTTTCGTAAACAAACTTTTAAAAGGATTTTTAAAAGGACTAAAAACCGGTAAAACTATTCAACCCTCCCTTCTAGTTTTCCACATAAAACTAAAACTAAACAATGCACTATTACACTAACTGGTTAATTACTCATTTGCGGATCTAGAAAATTACCAATAGAATTTACTCTACCATTGTTCTTAACGTGGCAAAATTGTGTTATTGGATTGCCCACCAAAACCGTTGAACAAACCGATGAGAAAACGCAGCAACTATCAATTTTCCTAGCTTCCTTGCACTCCCAATAACACCAGAAAAATACTAGTTTAAACCCAGAATTCGTGTGGTGGCCTTGGTGGAATTATTTTGGATCGCTTAGGGTTTTTGGATAATAGTCGGTTTTGTGTTTTGAGAAACAAATAAAGGAGATTTGTTTTAATATGTGAGAACTGACTTTAGGGGGCATAAACTCTGTATTTTCAGCCCATGAAATCAATTAGAATATTTGATTGATTTTATTTGATCTTATCTTTAATTTATTTAACATATAATTAATTAAAAGAAATAAAAACCTTATGTTTATTTACTTTGTAATTTTCGGAATATATAAAATAAATGTGTAAGTTAATTTTTAAATGTCTAAACCGCAGATAAAAAAAGTATGTTAGGATCACATTTATTCAGAAAAATGATACATGGTACGTGTAAATCCCTGCAGACGTGTATGGCAGTCCATATATAAAAAAATCCATTATTTCCCATTTTCAAGTGCTTCTTTATCTACAAAATAGCAGGGAGATAAGTGATATAGATCAATATGCAAAAAGTAGGTGTATAAAAGGCGGAAGGAGAATACCGTTGTTTACTACACGTTACGTGCTCAACAAAAAATTTCTTCGAACTCTCATAGTGGTTTTGAAATTTAGAATATTGACAAAAAGTGACCATGACAAATAAATATGTATGATAAATTAGTTCAATTAAAGTAAATTAATGTTTGTGTCACTAAAGATGCTTCGAGTAATCAAATGTTTATAAGCATGTTTGACTAAAAGCAACGAAAGAGGATTTTAATTAACAACTACAGACTGCAGGTACCTTTATTCTTAAACCTTCAAATAGACCATTTTGGTAGCCTTTGTAGTTTAAATCGAGGTATTTAACCACTTGCAAAGGGGATTGATATTTACACATAAGTTTTTACTTCATGTATATAAAATTTGCTTGTGTGAAGCTAATAGTCCCACACTTCATGCACATATTTTATGTGCATGAAGTAAAAAGCAATGTGTATATGTCAATCCCCCTTGCAAAGGCAGTACAAAAGGATCAAATAATATTGCTTATTAATTCCAAACATATGATCATGGCTTTAGTTTGATAAATATACAAAAATAATTTTCCTTCCTAAAAAAAAAGAAAAAAAAGAGCGTAGTTGGTATTAATAGCACCAGTAGCTTCATGTTGATTAATACATGTTATTAACAATCATATAAATTTGTTTTATGCCGAACGAAAATTATAATATGACCAAGATATACTTAGAACATTTCTTGTCCTATTTAACAACATTATGTCTATATCCTATAATTCTAACAAAATTGTGATCAAACTTCAGCACCAATCCTTCCGTCAAACTTGCATCAATTCTAAAACTCAATTCCGTTACCATTTGACAGAAATTTCTATTGTATGTTAATCATACAAAAGCAAAACAACAATTATAAAAATGCATGTAAATTGTGTACCTTTAGGTTTTGCAAAGAGCCGAAGATACTAATATCTATCTCAAATCAATTTATTTATGGCTATTAAATCCACTTCTAAGAACATCAACCGGCAATCCATTAATCTTGAAATACACCCTACACACAATTCGAGCAAAACATTAAAACCTTCCATTTTAACTTTTAATTCATTATTCTCATTGATGCATTGCTGAAGCTGTTGCTTGGGCAGTCGAGAATGCCAACTGCTTAGGCTCTGTTCCCATGAAACCGAAGTGTCTTATTATCAGTAAAAAATAATTCTAGCATTCAAATTATATATGGAACATTAGTTTTTATAAAACTTCCTCATCCGCGAGTCTACATTCATGATTTTATTATCTATCCATAGAATGTTGACGCCACTTCCTTAATACGAAAAACCAAATTACTGAACGACCATACCGTTATCCACGATAATCTAGTAATCTACACAATTCTGTACTGCCCAGAGTATCCTACTCTAGTACACATAAAACACCCCCTATTTGCCTGTTAAAACGCAACGCCAAACATCATATCCCTTAATTGTTATGCTATATAAGAAAGTTTTATCATTAACAAAAAAGGTAAATTAGAATATAAAAAAGAACAGCTTTCATTAATCTTCCTCCTATGATGTTGTTTATGCATCACATATTAATAACAATTACACATAATCCAACATCAAATTAACATTTGTTGAAGAAAATTAGGGCGAAATAAACTTAACAATAATAAGCCCACATCAAGGATTCACAATATTGCATTTATGTACCAATGAAAATCATCAAATAATTCTTACAATATTCACAAAGCCATTAAAAAAAAAAAAAAAAAGCACTGATAGGATAAGTTGGAGTTCATGAATCCTTCCGCTATCTAATGTGGCCAGTTATGTAATACAATGTCAATAAATAATCAACCAAAGATATATCAACATAATTTGTCACCTAGCTAATAAAATCTTTAAATAAATTTATAAAAAAAAAAAAAAAAAAAAAAAAAAAGTGGATTGGCTTACCATCAATCTTTGAATATGTCGCTTATATCATATTCACAATTTAGACGAGCATAAAGAATAGAACATGGTCATATCTAACTATCATATTTCACCAACTGATCCGAGAATTTGGGGATGTGAATTTTTTGGGTTTTTTTCTCTCACACGATTGGATGGTTGGAGAAGAAGAGGAATAGGGTTTGGGAAGGGGGATGAGTGAAGCTTTCAAAGGGACTCCGGTTTTGTTTTTTTAAATTACATTTTTTGTCTATAATTATAAAAGAATAGCATAAAGGCCCATGTGTATTTTCACTCTTTTTGTACATGTTGGTGCAAAAACGATTTTTTTTAAATTGTTAGACAAATTAGGAAATAATTAGGTTTAATTATTTTTCAAAATCCAGAAAAAAAAAATTCAAATTAAAAAAACTATTACTAAATAAGGAATGATTTGATTTTTTTGAAATGCAAAAATCCCTAGTAGGGGTTTTGTTTTAATATATAAAAGATGGGTTGAGTGCTTTTTAAACCCTCTTAATACCCCCTAGCTATTTCTCTTTGTAGTCTTCTTCCACTACAAAAAAAAGTTGAATTCTCTATACTTATTTCTCCACGGTATAGTCAACCATGGACTTTTTTTTATATGAATTACTGGTATAATTTTGCTACATTTATAGGTGTTACAAATAACTTTGAGTTTTATGTTTGTTGTAAACCCGAATGGGTAGTTTCTTTCCTTGGGTTTTGCTTTCTTTAATCGTCTCGATTATGAAAGTTGGATGCCTTTATTTGTATTTGTAACACCCCCAAAATCTGGTATAGCGGAAGCATTCGGGTCATGGGGTGCTACTAAATTGATACTCATAACACAAGGTAACAAAGAACGAAATACAACCTCCGTTTAAATGCATTTGTCATAGATAATTAAGTTTACAACAAAGTTTGAATTTAGAAAAATAAGGCCCATAGTTAAGTAGTCGCATACAAAAACAAGTTAAGTTAAAATGCCACAATACATCAAATCGGAATCTATGACCCTTGCCCTGCCACTGCCTCGTCAGAATAAATCAGCTTAAACACCTGAGAAAAACATGCTTAAAAGTCAGCAAAAAGCTGGTGAGTTCATAGGTTTATCAGTAAGCAGTAAATTCAGTAGTTGGACCATGAGTTTAGTATATGAAACGTTGCAACCCATGCAATGTCATATAGAGATATAGTCTATTGCGTTAGCACTAAGTTCATGCAACCGAAGCTCGACAGTTCAGTGCGCCACAGTGTAGCACATAAATAATAATCAAAGGCCCATAGCGAGTGTTTAACCCAATACACTCGTAGTCCGAATTGGTATACGCTCGTATTGACCTGTCTGGCCAACCGAACGGGGGAGTCACCCCAATAGATCTATTTATATCAATCGCGCTTCCCAATGGGAACTGACGGTTCATGAAGGTGGGCATAACAGTGGGTTTAAGGGGCTTAGGCTAACTACGCAATAGTTTTGAAAAAGTAAAATATTGTAGTGGTCCAGAAAATGTTTTGCATGTTTCTCACCACATAGTTGTAAAGCAAGTATAAGTAAAGTGGGGCTATAAACTCACCTTGTCAAGTAGTAGTCAGATAAAACAACAGTTCAGACAGTGTTCAGCACCAACACGTGACCTAGATTAGTAAGGTTTATTTTAGTTCACGAATCGAGTTTAAGAATTTACGAAGTTTAGTTAAATCTGAAAGATTTAAAGAATTTATGTTATTGTTGCTAGTGTGGCAGCATTTAAGTTTAAAAGTCATTTCTAAATCATTTGAAAGTATTGGCTCTTGGAAGTGCTTACGTGATACTAAGACGAATAATCTTCAGTTTGGCAATAACTGAAAGACTATGAACGGGACGATTAATAATTGTAAGACGTTGATAGTATGAGGGAAAATGTTATAGTCAAGTGGATATATATATTACAAAGTGCGCGTAAGTATGAGAAAAAAATAAGAAAAATGGTGTGTGTGTGTGTATATAGATATATGTGTCTATTAGCATTTATGAAATAATTGTTTTGATAATAAATAATCCTTGTGTTAACAAAGGTTAGAAGATTTATTTTAAAACAATCATTTCATAATTTAAAAATCTATTATGAGTTTCGATTAAAACATTCCAAATTTTATATGTACTCGAGTAAATGAACGTGTTTAAATTTCACACGGCTAGCCTTTCACTTAGTTTTTATAGTTGTTAAATACACAAAGATTTTCTAGTCGTTTGAGTAGAGGAAAGCAATTTACTTATTTATATAAAGTTTTATGTCGAGTTTACTTATATATGTGTCGTTGTTTAAATGTACAAATATTTGTAGCGAGATTTATTGTAGTGTAATAATTTAAAATAGGTCGTGGAGTATAAAATGTGAAATGGTCGTGTTATATTAATTAGAAGATTTGTGATGACGGCTTTTATGTATGAAACGAGTATATAACACAATCTCGTGTCGGAAGTGGGCTGTGGCCCAATTATTAACACTCGAGTGGGCTAAAAACAATTTAACAGATCTTATATTTTTACTTTTGATTTTGGGTTGTTATGGAAGGGAAAGAACACATGTGGTAGGCTGCTTGGTGGGCTGCGGCCCAACCAAGAACCCAACTAGCCCAACCAAGAACCCAACTAGTCGATCAACCAAACAACCCAACGACTTGAGAAGTTGGGTCTGTTAACGCAAGACCAAAAAAAAAAAGTGTTTGGCTAGGAACTCCGCCCAAAATGATAACTAAATCAGTATCACCAAGAAAGAAAAATGTTTGTGTACTTCAAATGGGGACTTAGAACCAATCTTCAACGCGGGCTATAAGCTACTCTCGGACTCGAATAGAACACGACTCGTAATGTTTTAAAATGGTAGGAGTGACATGGTTTCATGAGGACTTGACTCTCCCTTTCGAGTAGTAGTGTTCTCATTTAGAAGGCCCTTTGGAGACTCTTTTAACCGAGCAACTAAACACCCTGTTGGGGTGGTTTTTACCAAAACACATTACAAAATTTGAACTCTAGTTGCGACCACAGTACCCCTTTCGAAGCGAAAATAGACCAAGGGACTACAAGTCACACTTATCTTTGGTGAGTCCGAGCACCCTCTCGGCTCACCTATTGGCCAAAACACACTCGACTTAGTTTATTACTTGTGACCAAGGGACATGCTACATTCAAGACTCATTTGGATTAACTAACTAGGACTAGACCAAACCAGGAACTTATCTCAAACAAGATCGAATGCCGGGTAACTATGACTCTCAACCTAATTCGAACACAAGCAAGGTGCCAACGGAATTTGAGTACAACTCAATACTTTGAGCACAACTCGACGAGCAAAACGAACTTAGCCTCATTACACCCAATCCAAACTTAACCAAAACAACATTTTTGCGACACCAAATTTACCCAAAGCCTATCCTAACTCTATATTCAGTACCACAACGATTTACGACGGAAAATCAATGCAACGAAAACAAGAACAAGTAAAAAGAACCAATTGCTTCCAATCCGAGCCATGATTTAGTCTTATTATTAGTTTTTCAAGTAGATTTGATTCACACCAACACAATAACACAACTACAATCAAGTGATTCCACAAAATTTATATTCGACAGAACATGTTATAACCCAACAAGAATAACAACAAATCATATGTTTAAAAATTTCAACCGAATGATACAAACAACAACATATTAAGAACATGATTATACTTGAAATAGGAAAATCAAGATTTTTGAGAACTCTTACAATCAATTGAATCGGCTGAGGAGGATGAGGAGAAAACCCAAGAAAAATTTAAACCCAATCCAAGCAACCCACTTCCTCTCTTCACCAAGATATTACCCTTTGTTTTTGTGTATGATGATGATTTGGTGGTGAGGTGGGTGGCTGGGAATCGAATGGGTCTTATAGAAATCAAACAAGAATCGTTTTACCCTTCCTTTCACTAACCACAAATGCTCCATGACCATTTTAAGAAAACTATGTCGACACCCCTTTTGTCCTAGCTCGTTGACTTTCGGAAACGACAAGAAATAAGAGGAAGATGTTAAACCTTGATTTGTCCCGTTTATAGCCTAAATCCATAGAGTGGATTCGGATCTGAGAAGGATTTCGATGGAGATGGTGATGGTTGCTGTATTTGAGATGAGGGAGAAAGGGGAAGGAGATGAGACTTTTTTTTTTTTTTTTTTTTTTTTTTTTTTTTTCTTTTTTTTAATTATTTTTAATAGTGGCCTGATTTTTCTAATATATTTAGGATAGAATTTGTTTTAAGAGTGTACTACTTGTACCTCGTGTCCCGTTGAATCCCGGTGTCTCCCGAGATTTCCGGATTTGTTGTGAGTACGAAAAATATAGTTTAGGGGACGTTTTAATAAAACTGACACAGAGTATATTTTTTTTTGACTCTGACATGAATTTATAAAGTAACCTTTTACTGGTGTGGTGTCGGTACACGTGTGGTGTTGTTTTCCAAGAAAACGAGATAACCTCTCGTTTTTGTTACGTTTGTGTCTGTAACTGTCTGAAAGTGAAAATTTTACCTTTTTGATAAAATTAAATAGATTTTGGTGAGTTATTGTTCGTACAGCGTGCGGGTTTGTTTCCCGAAATCGTTATGTAAACACATAAATGTTTAAATCTAACAGTTAGGAAAATAATAAATTGACACTTATTACTAAAATATCAGTGGAAAATTACCGTTTGTCACAACATTGTTCGTGTTTTCTTTAATATATAGCTGCTTTTCAAAAAAAAAATTTTTTTTTGAGGGTTTTGACATGAGGATTGTCATTTGGCTTTATTAAACTTGTTTGGTTTATGGTTTTAGAGGGCCCACTAAAACCAATATCTATAGGTTTCTACAAAAGGAGGGTGAATATGTGAGATTTTTCTCTGCTCATTGATATATTTATATATTTTATTGGGCAAATGATTAAAAAATGTATCACACTTTCCATCATTTGCTTTTTTGGGCAGCGAACAAATTTTTTTGCTTTTGTGTGTACTTTTCTTTCAAATTCATCATTTTTAGGGTATTTTGCGAAATTTTTGGACATTTTTGCTCCTCTTAGCTAATAGAATTTTTTTTCCCGAAGGGCAAAAATGTCACATAGTACCCTAAAAAGGATGAAAGTACCCACAAAAGCAAAAAAAATTATTCGCTACCTACAAAAGCAAATGGTGATAAGTATGATATTTTTTTTAATCATTTGCCCTATTTTATTTAAAATATTTGTTTTTTTTCTTAATATACAATTTCCGTATTTTCATATTTGTGGGTCACATCTTATATTTTGATTATTTTATTTTCAAAATAATCAAAAAATTCAAATAACAATATCAAATCTAATTTATGAAACAAACACCTTATATTACAAATTCAAATTTAAATCCAAAGCCTAATCCAAACTCAAATCCAAAATCCAAATCCTAATCCTAAACCCATCTACAAACCAAACGGACCCTATGTCCATTTTCAATTTGCACAAAGTTTAATAATACCCCACTAATTAATCTATCTACCAATCAAATATTTTCTTTCTCCACTAAAGTGTCTTTTGATTTTTTTTTTTATTTTTTTTGTGAAAGGAGAAATTATATATACTTCACAAAAAAGTACAAAGATCCAATTAATGTACATGGACAACTCCCATTACATTCTAATATTGGATCCCACAAATAAGCTAACTTTACTCAAGCATTCTACATCTACATTCTATCTAAGAACTATACTGGACTTTAAAGCATACAATCAAAATTCAACTTTATACAGAGTACATTATACACTCTTTTGATTGTTTCTCTTCAAACAAATATTCCATTTAGCTTCTACTTCAAAGACTGCAGTTTACTCTTTGACATAGAAACTCATCATTCTCAACTTCATAGTCTCAACAATACTTTGCACTAAACTGTCTTTAGTTCTTGTGCCTTTATTGAATAGTCTGTTGTTTCTTTCTTGCCACACATAGTATACTGCTGCACCAATCATAAGTCTCCTTAGAATACTCCAAATGCTATTATTAGCAGTCAACAAGGACATCTCTTCAATAATAGTCTTCCAGTTATAAGAGAATTTCTTGTCTAGCAAAGACTGCAATTCAGTCCAAACTTCTTTAGTATAATCACACTGAAAAAATAGATGCTCATGTGAGTCTATGCACTGCTTGCATAATGTACATTCCATGACCTCATTTTGCTTCCATCTAGCAATTTTGTCTTGTGTCATTAATCTTTCTTGCACAGCCATCCACAGAACAAAGGTGTGTTTGGGAATACAGTGAGGAAACCAAATCATAGGACACCATTTCACTTTAGCTCCATTACTATCACTTGTCATGTCATTCCATACTGTCTTGGTCTTGTATTCAGTTCTCATCCCTGTTCTAGTCATCCAAACAGCTTTGTCACAAACATTCTCATTCAGGATTGGAGCCTGTATATTACTTAATTGAGGAAACCGATTCTGCAGGCCAACACCATTCACCTTGTAGGATTAGATCAGCAACACAACTGTGTATATTAAACCTTGCATCATAGATCTCTCTTGTAGAAATGAACTCACACAAAGGACCCTCTATACACCATTTATCTTGCCAAGCTGAAGTAGACTTCCCATTTCCCAGCTTAAAATAGACATGTTTTCTAATTTTGTCTCTCAGTTTTAAAATATTCTTCCACCCATTACTGCAATTATTCTCACAAGGCACCTCCCAAACACTCCTTCCCTTCAATTTTTCAATATTTATCCATTTAACCCAAAGATTATCTTTCTTAGCAGCAATGTTCCACAGATGCTTCATAATGAGAATTTCATTCCATACTTAGAGGTTTTTAAGCCCAAGTCCACCCTGATCTTTGGGTCTACATATATTTTCCCATGAAAATTTTTCTTTACATTTTGTTAACTCCCTTTGGCACCACAAAAATCCCTTTAACACTCTATTAATATCCATAATCACTGCCTTAGGTAGAATGAACACAGAAGCCCAATACATTTGCATTGATGATAAAATAGAGGCAATTAACTGAAGCCTTCCAACATAGGATAAAGATCTATTCCTCCAGTCATTCACTCTACATTTGACCTTATCAATCAGAGGCTTACAATCAGTTATACTTAGCTGTTTTGTAATAAGTGGAACACCTAAGTATTTCACAGGTAGTTTTCCTATGGTAAAAGGAAGGATTTGAATAATGGCATCTTGTTCAGGCTCAGAGAGACCACCAAAAAATATAGTACTCTTCTGCATATTTACTTTCAACCCAGAGTACATACTAAACTCTTCTAAAGATTTCTTAATTACACTCAGAGACCTGCAATCCCCATGACTGAACATAATGAGATCATCAGCAAATCCTAAGTGTGTGATTCTAAGCTTTTTACATCCTTGGTGAAACTTAAAGTGCTCTGCACTCTCAATATTCTTCCTCACTATCAAATTGAATACCTCCATAGCCATAGTGAATAGATAAGGAGAAATAGGGTCTCCTTGCCTTAATCCTCTACCCCCTCTGAAATATCCTACTCTCTCCCCATTGACATTGATAGAGAACTTAGTAGTTGTTACACATGTCATTATCCATCCAACCATTTTTCTGTGAAATCCAAATCTTTCCAAAACATTCTTTAAAAACTGCCAATCGAGTGTATCATAAGCTTTTTGTAAATCTATCTTAAAAGCACACTTCTTAACAGTTTGTTTCCTATTATACCCTCTAAGGAGTTCTTGTGCTAATAAGATGTTATCTGTGATTTGTCTACCAGCTATGAAGGCACTTTGATTTTCATTAACTAATTTCCCCAACACACCTTTAATCAGAAACTTTGTTATCTGTGATTTTGCTTATACACTTATATAATACATTACAACAAGCTATGGGCCTAAAATCAGAAACTTTGTTAGGAGTTTCTATCTTAGGAACAAGTTAAATTAAAGTGGCATTTAACTCACCTAGCAATTTCCCAGAATTGAAGAATTCTTGAATGGCCAAACAAACATCTTTTCCTACAATATTCCATGCAGCTTTGAAGAACTTTGATGTGAAGCCATCTGGACCTGGAGCTTTTGAATCTTCAATTTCAAACATAGCTTCTTTTATCTCTTCATCCAAAGCAGGCCTGACCATATCTTCATCTTCACTCAATGATAACTTGCTTCTGAATTCAACAATTTCATCAGGCAAACTTGGGATGTTGTCCTTAGTTCCCACGAACATCTCAAAATGCTTGATAAATTATTCTACAACTTGATCATTTTCAAACCTATTCCCACTTTCATCACACACATGCATAATTCTACTCTTATGTTGTCTTCCTTTGATTATCTTGTGAAAAATGCAGTATTTCTATCTCCTTCCTTTAACCAGTCAACTTTTGCTTTTTGACATAAGAGACTTTCACTGGTACGGAAGTGGCTTTCGTCACACCAAAAATGTGTGACGATATGCATATAGTCACACACGTTTTTTTGGGTGTGTGTGACAACAGGTCGCGCCACCGTAGGTAGCATATGGTCACATTGTTTAGTTTGTGGCCGTTTTCATTGAAAAATAGTGACCAAAACCCGAATATGTGCGACAAATTAAGCACAAGTTTTGTTGGATTAATCAGTATGTGTGACTATTTCACGTCCTATGGCCACATGAATATATAATAAATGTGACGTTTGTGATGATTTAGTCACACAACGTGTGTTGTTTTTTTCGAGTTAGTCACATACAATTTAAAAAACAGAGGCCAAAAGTGTTCATAAGTGTGACCATATGCTGTTTAAAGTGAAGAAATGTGTATTTTGTGTGACTATTGATCATCCAATGGTCACATGAATTTTTAGTTTGTGTGGCCTTTTGTAATATTTAGTCACACAAAGCATGTTTGTTTTGGGTATTTAGTCACATACAATTAAGCAAAAAGTGGCCAAAAGTGTTAATAAGTGTGACCATACGCTGTTTAAAGTGAAGAAATGTGTATTTTGTGTGACTATTGATTATCCAATGGTCACATGAATTTTTAGTTTATGTGGCCTTTTGTAATATTTAGTCACACAAAACATATTTGTTTTAGGTATTTAGTCACATACAATTAAGCATAAAGTGGCCAAAAGTGTTAATAAGTGTGACCATATGCTGTTTAAAGTAAAGAAATGTGTATTTTGATCATCCAATGGTCACATATATTTTTAGTTTGTGTGGCCTTTTGTAATATTTAGTCACACAAAACATGTTTGTTTTGGGTATTTAGTCACATACAATTAAGCAAAAAGTGGCCAAAAGTGTTAATAAGTGTGACCATATGCTGTTTAAAGTGAAGAAATGTGTATTTTGTGTGACTATTGATCATCCAATGGTCACATGAATTTTTAGTTTGTGTGGCCTTTTGTAATATTTAGTCACACAAAGCATGTTTGTTTTGGGTATTTAGTCACATACAATGTTAGACCCGTTTCCAAAGTACTGGAACCCCACCCTAGATGAAAGTGGACCAAAGGCCTTTCGTGATTGGCCAGTCAAGTGATAGTCAAAGTATGTGTTATATAGTTATGGAAAGTATTATGTAGCGAGAATAGAAAGAAAATAGACCTGAGGGACTTATGTTGTCATATGCCAATTGTGTTATAAGTTAGTTGTGGTGGAGTGGGCAAACCCGAGGGTCAATCTAAAAGTTAATAAAGGTAAAATATAGTTTGGAAGTTATGATGTATGACTTAAGGGACTAATGTTGCCTAGTATTAAAGAAGTTATAATATGTAGTGTGGCTAAAATAGAAGCACAGAGACTAGAGGAACAAATCTTGCCAATTGGCCTAAGTTGAGGCCGGTTCTTTGAGAAAGAAAAGGGAGGGAAATAGCTAGATGATGATCTAAGAAGAAGAAGGTGAAGACCAAGTGTTAATAGCCTTCCTTAGTAATGATCTTCACAAGTAAGTATCTATGTTCTTGATGTTAATAAAGTTATAAATTAAGAGTTAAGTGGGATTTCATCATATGATCAAGATATGATCATATGATGATGTAGAAAGATAGATGAGTATGTTTAATGGGTTTGATAACCCTTGTTATGTTATTGATTGTTATGTTGTTAGGTTTTGGTTAATTATGATGGATGATGATGGTGATGGAAGATTGTGATGATGATGATGCTCTTGATATTATTTAGCTTGGATTAAGGTAAGTAAAATGATGGTGACATGAGTTATATGGATTTCTAACATAAATGAGTTATGTATGTTTATGTCAAGAAAGATGAAATTGGGTTATGCTTATGTGATGCCTTGAATATGGCTTATGTGATGAGTTGATGTTATGGAATATGTTGATGTTATGTGCTAGATGAGACTTGAGTAGTAAGCCATGAAGTAAGTGTTTTATGTATATGATGCTTATGTGGATTGAAGTATAATTGTATGTTATGATCGTTTTACTTGCTAAGCCTTTGTGCTTACGGTTTAGTTGTCTAACCATTTTGTAGGTTGGCAAGCTCTTATGGATGGCTTAGACATAGGGATTAAGGATTTAGATTAGCAAGACTAAAGGTAGTATGTATTAGGAGCTTAGGTAGAATACCGAGCTCATGTGTAAGTTTGTACCCCCGTTGGTCTTTCATGTTTTGTAAAGTGTAGTCAAGTGGAAAAATACATGTCAAGGTTGTCCGAACGATTTGGTTGTCAACCGTTGCGTCTAAGTATGTTATATGTGTTTATAGTCGAAGATAAGGGGGCGTTTGGATTAAGTGTAAAAATATCCATTTTGGGTTGTTCAACGGGTCAAGTGTATGTGAAACATGTCTTGCAGGTTAATTAATGATTTTGGTTAAGTTTGAGGTGTTGTGGAAGTCGTACGTGGCATATGTCATGAAATGGGTCAAAACGGGTTTTGGTGCAAAACCCGTCAGTTTGTGAAGTACTATTCCGAGGGTCAAATGGTAAATGTTTTTGTATGAAAATGAGCTCATTGATATATTAATGAAATCTGGAAAGTTTGGTTAGCTATCGAGTTCGGGAGGTCGGAATTTCAAGACGGGATTTTGAAAGGCAGTCGGGTGGACAGAAAGATCCATCTGATCGGATGGCTGGCGATCCGATCGGATGGAGGTGTCTGTCAGATTTTTGGTAAACTTTGAAAAATCGTATCTTTTAATCCGTAAGTCGTCACGGGTCGTGCCACCCGTCGTTTTGAAGGTAATTGAGTCTAGTTTCATTTAAAAATAGACTCGAGGTCTGAATGTTTATGGATTTTTGTCAGATTGTAAAAGAGTAACAGAAGGTCAATTTCAATTCAAGTATTTTCGCGTAAAAAGTTCAAGTTTTTTGTCTAAGCGGGCACGGGGTGTAACAAATTGGTA
Organism: Artemisia tridentata subsp. tridentata; assembly: GCA_021014915.2. Taxonomy (NCBI): domain Eukaryota; kingdom Viridiplantae; phylum Streptophyta; class Magnoliopsida; order Asterales; family Asteraceae; genus Artemisia; species Artemisia tridentata. The sequence continues at coordinate 1,113,725 of CP139509.1, forward strand.
TCAGAGCCTCGGTTTAAGTGAGTTAGGTTTTCTTTAGGATTTCCTAGACATAAACCACTCATAGAAGCATTAGACGTAAGTGTTAGTAGCGCATAAAGTAATTGCTAAGTGTTAGACGGATTATGTTTTAGGCTAGTTGAGCCTATTGATGACAGGTGATGTATGTTTATAATAGTGTTGTTGTGTATGAGATACAATTCCATGGGGACTTGAGATGCTTAAGTAATTGGTTGGCCGAGCTCCTCGGTTGGTGCCGATGATTTTTATTTGCGATTATGTGAATGTATGATAGAGTTATGGTGATGGAATGCGAGTAAAAATGTTAAGCAGTATTAGAGATGGGTTAGTAAGTGAATTAAAGTTTTATGATGCCTTAGTTATAAGGTAGACTAGTGCTTACGGCTAATTAGAAAGTTGATGCTTAGACGTAGATTGATTATGCGATGTGATATATGATGCCATAGACTTCATGATTTGATTTTGATTATGAATGTTTTAACACTTGTCGAATAAGTGTTAAGTGTCATTACATGATTGTTTGTGAGATGTTAACTCTATGGTAGTTTATTATATGTTTAAGTTATATGTGGTGTGCTTGAGAGCATGATTTCATAGAAGGGTAAGAGTTGAGATAGATGCATTGGAATGCATGTTATGTGATGACTTAGTGTCGAAAGGAAGTTGAGAGAACACATTGATATGTGAAATAATTTAAGAAGCATGGTAAGTGCTTGTTAAAGCATAGATGCTTGAAAGCTTGAGATAAAGTAAGAAATGAATAATGAAATATGTTTGTAGTTTGATGATTAGAAAGACATGATGGATATAGTAATGATTAGATGCTTGGAGGCATGAATTCTTATATGAATAACTAAAATGAGAAAGTTAAGTGTATAGTTAAAACGTGATGAGATTAGGTTTTATGTAAAACATGATAAGTAAAATGTGCTAGTAATAAATGGTTAAGCATGATGGGTAGAAATTGTAACACCCCCGTTTTCAATATTCGCAGCGGAAATATAAGTTGGGGATGCGAGAAAGGAAAATCGTACCACGATTTGGTTTAGGATGAGAGTTTGATATGCTTAAGATGCCTCAAGTTAAAAAAAAAATAATGTTACCTAAAATATTATTTCATTCTTAGGTACTATAATCACCAATAATGTTCATTCGCTGTTAATCCTTGGTTTTCTGTTTGATACCTAAGGGATCGAGGTTTGGTCAATCTTATCTCTATTGGATGAATTAAATTTGAATGTTTTGCAACCTAATAAATCTAAAGGCTGGGAAAAGCATTGTGCAACGGTCGGATTCCTAAAGGTCGTTGAACAGTAATTCCAACGGTCGAATAACGGTTATATTCCTCCTATAAATACCTCATTTCTAATCCTCATTCTTTTACCACCAAATTCTCTCATAAAAACCTCAAAAATGCCTCATCTCATTACATTCTTAGCAATCGTCTATGTGGTCCTTGCGGTTTCCTATTTGGATTATGTACCCAACGAAGATTATGCATTCCTAGTTTGCATTCTAGCGATCCTTATGCCTATTATAGTCTTTGCTATCATAGTCGACAAGATATGGGGGTAAGGGTTGTTTTTCTAGGTAATCCTCAAAATTTCTTATTTATTCTTATGCCTAGTTTCTATTCTTGTAGGATAATCAAGGTCATTCATCCGGTCGTGGCTCTAGCTATTGTGTTGCTGGTGGCTATCCTCATATTCATGGCGGGTCAACCTATTGAAGAATCTATTCCTTATCTTGTAATCATTGTAACCTTAGTACTTCCGTTCTTAGTCATTTCCCTATGTATGAACTTCTGAGGTTTCGAATAAAATCTTAGGGTTTTTCTATCCATAATGTTGTCGAATTCCTTTTCTTAGAGATGATGGGTAGTAGATGTAGACTTTTGTTGTATTAAATCAAAATAATAGTTTATAAACGATTTGTTTTGTTCCAATATTTTGCTTTTGAATGAAAATTAGTAGTAGAAAATCTGAAAATATAACTGTCCAATTCATTACATGATTCTTCCTAAATTATACATAGTTGATCAGGCTATGTATAATTGAGGACCAAATGATGTGATGTTTGGTTCAGTCACTGTGGTATTTATTCTTTTTCAAAAAGCTTTAGATGGCGTACAACGCTTTATTTCTGTAAAATAACTTCATAAATAATTTTTCAAAAAGATATGAAAATTCTTAGTCCACACTACAGTGATGGGTTAGGGGTTTCCTAGGGTACTAATGGGATAACCTCGAAATAAATCTTAGAGTTGGTCTAGGGTTTTACTAGGTATGTCTGTGAACACGGTATGGAGGAATAGAGTAGATATGGAGGCTAAACGCAGATTGGAATTATGAGGGAATTGTTACGAGATAGAGATTTCATAGAGTAGAAAGATAAGTTATTATCCTTAGATTACGTCCATCATAACTAAGGTAGATCTGAAGGAAAATACAACTTAGAGAGTTATAACCTCAATTTATTCTTCTGCTTAAACTTAGAGGTCATTCTAGGTCATAGTTGAGATTCCTTAATAAGTTCTAGTTTTCTTCTGTATTGGTCTTAGTCTTCCATTCGGGATTGAAGTTTGGGCATTGATTCTTATAATGTCCTTTTCCATTACATCCATAACGAGTCACGATTAATGGTTGTAGGTTTGCTCCTATTGTCTTACAGTTTCTGGTCTGATGTCCTATTTCCTGGCATCTTCCACACTTGATAAAACAAACTCCATAATGATGTAACTTACATCGTTGACATAGAGGTCGTTTTCCAATATAACCAGCTTTATGAGCAGGTTTGGCGATGTAGTTTCTACCAACTTCATGCCTACAAATTTGTTGGCGATGGTAGTTGCTACAATCTTGAAGATGCTTGTGATGGCAGGCGGGGCAGTAGGTAGGGATGATGGTTTCTATCTCATTGTGTTTTCGCTTTTGGTTATTTTGCTCAATTCCTAGGGTATGGGTGATGGTAGGTTTAATCGTTCCTTCTGGGCATTTGTTATGAACTGGTCTACAACCCGTAAAACTTTTAGGGGTACAAGACACATTCATCTTCTTCTCTCCTGTTGCCATTTTATTGCTTCCTAAACAAGTTGTTGTAGTCACCTCGAGCACTGCTGCAATGAGGTTGATTACCAACTTTTGGATAACTTCAGGAGTCATTGGCGTGGTTAATATGGGTATGGTATTTTTCATGCTGACTTTCTTCTGCTATCGTTACAAGAAATATGAATTTTAGAATTCCAGTTATGACCATGATATAATAATAAGGAAATTATCCCCAATGAATGGTCATAATGCGGAGTTACGTCTAATTGAGAATCAATTAATCACGATGTGTCTGTTTAACATCGTAGATAAATGATCAACTCTTGGTATAAAACTGCTAAGGAATTAACTAATCCACTTGAATTTCAGCAACTTTCTCTTCATTCATCAAGGTTTCTTCCGAAATTTTATCTTAGGGGTGTCTATGGTTATAGCCTAGTTATGGTAGGTATATGGAATAATCATGATATTAATAACTTGATTGATTGTTTTTACAAAAACAATTAATACAAGGTCTTTTATTAATACTGCATGTAGTAGGTTAAGGGTTTTTCTGTCTCTATCATAAGGGTTTAGTCCTCAAATTTTCTTGTTACTTACTGGGCTCTAGGTTGGTAGGTTGACTAGGTTCAGGAGGAAAAAGATAAGTGACACTTATTTGGCTCTAGGTTTGGTTTGGTTTATACGAAGCCATTTTTCTATTAAGGATAATAAACAAATGATAGGGTTTTATGGAAAGTCATTACATATATGCACAGCATTTTTGTAAGACATGATAGGAAAAGAATTTATTCTCAACATAAATATATAACAAAAGGAGATTTGTTATAAATTTATTGATTGATTACAAACTCTGAAGGTTTCAGGTTTATTGGATAATACAGGAAATACTTAACCAAATACTATTTGGTCTAGTAAACACAACGTTGTTACACATGAGTTTAAGATCAGCCACGTCCTTGACGTAAAAGCTTAACTTCATTCTCAAGTTGTAGTTGTGAAATTTCCATTTCCAAGAAACGCTCCTGAAATTCCTGGTTCATCTTTATTTGACTGTCCAACATGGCTTCCAAAGTGAAAATCTTCTGACCCTGGCTGATTGCCGTCTCTCTGGCCATCCATAGAGTTCTTTCGATGTCTTCCACTCTACCACGTATTTGACTGTTTTCTTTTCTCGTACAGCGAATCCTATAATCTAGGCTTTTATATTTATGGGTGTGCGTATTCTTCATCCTGTCAACACTTACTCCCAAGTCGAACACTGTTCTCCTTTCGGCATCAGTTCTTCTAAACAGAGTGTCAAAGTTACGGTCGTACCATTCGAAACATACACTTGAGACTTTTATCTGTCCAATACTTATTAACTCACACCAGTTCTTAATGAGGCAAAAACATGCATGAACCCTTTTATTAATCAATAACAATTGTGTGGCACTGTGGCATGCAGTCTTCATCACGCATCTTACTCTTTATATAGGTACATGAACTATTTTAATCAGTTAATGATTCATTTTTGTCTCTGCTGTTTATTTTATCCCATGTACTAATGCATGCACGTCTCTAGTTACATACACACACTTACATGCCTACATCTATTCTATTTGACCACACAAGACTCGTATGCAACATACCATTGGACAGTAACCAAACGGAACATTCACATGAAATAACGAGACCGGAACGAACCTTCACAGTCTACCCTATCCAGTTTCGATTAAAAACTTATATTCACCTTCACCTCTTTATTGAATAACACCCACATGCATACACCTATGTATTAAACTAACCCAAAACAGATTATGACATTACACACACATATACGTGTTTAATATTTCATTCCCACATCTGTTTTACAGCCTATGCTCGACACCATCAAACACATATTCACACGTTACTTATTCCCAAAATAACTAAGCAAAACATAACATGAATCTTGAAATACAAACCTTACTCACACAACTGGTCACGTATAACCATCTTTTATTTACTTGACTGAATTTCCAGTTCTAAACGTATTCTTAGTCACCAAGTATAAACGAATAGAGATCGACCATGTTATACGTTTCCATTATTTATGTGACCTTTCTATATTTATTCGGTTATATACTTATGTTTAACGAATAGAAGGTTAGTTTTACATGTCCTAAACGTATATATGTGTCTCATAAGTCGAGCAAAGCACAAGAACGAAGATAGGAGATACCTTAGGTCGGACCTAGGGAGAGGTCGAAGGACAGAACAACTCCAAAATCTTCATTCGAAATAACGCCCCACGAGCATAAATCACGACGAATAACCCCACAATCTTCCACTTTGCTACCACGATCACCATGCCTACACACCACTAAGTCTCTCGTTCTTTCTTGGAGAAGATGGCTGCCGACTTTAGTTGTTGTTAGGGTTTTATGTTTGCCACAGTTTGAAGTGTGTAATTCGGATGATAGAACTAAGTAACAAATGGGTGGAATATAGGGGATCAGTTTGCTGCTTGTTGGTGTTTATTTCTCTAGTTGTTATCAAAGTGGTGAGGGATATGGTGTATGCGTTTAATGAGAATGAAAAGAAAGTTTAATACTTATGGTAATGTCGTGTGATTGAGGGTGATTGAGAGGAATATTTGGGCGAGTTTAATGTGATTAACCGAGAATTAAGGACTGAAATTATTAGTGATTACTTTGTCAATCATACTTACCATAATGAGTAAAAAAATAATAATAATAATAATAATAATAAAAATAATAATTATAACATTGGTCCTGGTACAATTAATATAACGTGTGATATTCAATTGTATACATAGGTTGTGTTGAATTTTTGTAGTCTTTGTAATTTAACTTATAATTTTTAATTGTTTAACTTAGTCAAGTGCTCATAGACTTTTTGCATCATGAGTTCAAATGTTGTTTTCGGATTTTAGGTCATTATAACCATAAACTCGAATTTTCCCGCTCAAATAGAACCTTATAGCTCAAGAAGAAGCCCGCTCAAATAGAACAAGAAGATATCAAGAAGGAAAACTTAGATGGCATGATAAAGAAGAAATTCGAAACGCGTTCGGATGGAACATTGTGTTTCGAAGGTAGGAGTTTGTAGATCCCAATACACGATCTCCTTGAGCTTTGTTTAGAAACTTTGAGTATACCAAAGAGTATGCGAAATCTACTCTTTGATAGTTAGAAGAATGCACTTAACAATATCAATGTATAAGCAATGAAATAGTAAACTCTGTTATGAACACAATATAACCAAAATGATACAATATTATTAGATTAATAATACGAGTGATCTGAATATCACTAGGGTTTACAACCCTGAATCTTAACAAAACATACGTTGTAAAACATCTAACCTATGACCTCCTTTTATAGGCACAAAAAGTCTTTTACAAGATAACTATCAATATACAATATTCGTATCTTTCTAGACTTATAAGATATATACTAAATATTTCTATACTTATCATATTACGCGTCTTCTATAACCTTGACAGTACCATCTTCATCAGCAGACTTTTGACAGTACTAATATTTATACTGGCAGTACTAACTCAGTTAGTACTATTAGTGTTAATCTTCAGCAGTTCCATCTTTCGGCTTGGCAGTACAAACTGTTAAGTGTTTTAATTCTCAAAAATCCTCTCCTAAACTTGTGAGTTTCCTCCAGATCATCAAGTTTCTTGAATTAAATCTTTGAGCTTGAAAGGATTCTTCCAAACACTTTACCTTCTACCAGCCTTCATTACATGATTTGTACAATATCCATTTGAAACCTTGATTTCCACTTTGAAACTTCCATATACTGTCATCTTTAACTGGCTCAAACATTCTCTTCAAGTCCACCAATAGAGCTCTTTCCTTGTTATCTGTTGGTGTTGAAGATTTGAATTTGTTTTTAACTAAACTCCATAGTTTCACCAGGTCTTCTCTATCAAATGCCATGAGCATATCTTCCATGAACTGATATACCTCAATATGATTTCCCACCCTGATGATCTTCCAGCCTTTTATCCTTCCATCCTTTTGAACTTCCCAATCAATGATAGGATATTTAGTTGGTATGGCTTCAACATTTATTCCTTCATCTGGAACTACAATCACCATCTGTTGAAGTTGTTCATCAGACAATACAACCTCTTCTTCTTCTTCTTCTTCTTCAGCAGTTACACTGATCTTTTTTCTTTTTGAAGACTTAGATTCCAATGTTATGCCAGCTCTCTTTGTAGTTCTACTTTCTTCTTCTGTGCCCATTGGAACAAAGTGTTGAACTTTCCTATATGCTCTGAAATACAAATCTTCAATTTCTTCATTTGATTTGCCTTTCAGTTGACTCATAGTCTAATCATCTTGATTCTTCATATATTCCTTCACATATTTCATCTGTTGTGCTTGAGTTGGAGGTTTGTTCCTTCTTGCAGCACTCATCTTTTTACTCTGATTCTTTCTGATCACCTCAAGCAAATCATTGAGAGCATTTTCTCTTTCTGCTTCTGAAATAGATGCTCTATCTTCTTCATAGATCCTCTGAGCTGATAATTCATCTGCTGTTTCTTAAGCTAATTTCTTTGCTTCAATAGTTTCTTTAGCCAGTCTTTGTTCATCCATAAACTTGGCAATCTTTTGCTCCTCTTCAAACTTAGCCTGTTCTTCAGCTTGTGCCCTTTGTGCAATTTCTTCATCAAAGCTTATTTGAGCTAAAACATTCTTCTTGATCTTCTTTGTAGGCTCAGACTCTACCATAATCCCCTTTCCTTTATCAATTGCACTTCTTCTAACATGAACAATACTAGCAGTACTAAAAGTTGTACTGGCAGTACTAATAGAAACATTAGCAGTACTTGGATTTGCTTCAGCAGTTTGAACTACATCAACCATTTTCCTAGACACTTCAATTATCTTGTCCATTAAGCCGGCAGTACCTTCTCCTATCCTGCTGCTTGTAGCTGTATCATGCTCAAACTGCCTCCCCTTAGTCTCATCACCCTCTTGAACTAATAAAGTATTCGGATCTTTATCTATTTTAGCTATCTTCCTTCCCTGTTTGGAAGAATCATCAAAATCATCAAGATCATCATCTTCATCTGAACTAGAGGACTCCACAATGTTGGCTCTTCTTTTAGCTTTGCTGGCTTTAAGCTTTTGCTCAATTCTCTTCATTCTTTGTATAATTTTGGTAAGAGCACCTCCATACACCTTTTAGCTCTGTGTTAGTTCATGTTCCAAGTTGGTGACCCTGTTTGACAATGTTGTACATGTATCCATCAATTCCTTAAGTTTCTGGCTACCCTAATCACTTCCAGGTGTTTTACCTCATGGGAGAGGTGGATCATGGGGCATGTCCCCCATTGTATCCTGTTGACTGGGGAGTCCATCATCTGAAACATGCTCATGTGAGCTTGTGTCAGGAGATGTTGCCGTGGGTTGGGTTTTATCAATGGTACCACTGGCTTGTGCTGCTACAAAGCTAGATACAGTAGTGGTAGCCCTCACAACTCTGTCATAGTCAGTCTCATCTGCTACATTTGGATCAGTAGAAGTTCTAGGCTGAGGAACCACATACTCCTTTCTAGTTCTCCTCCTATATGTTTGTGAAATTATTAGGGTGTGGGAAGATGATGGAACACTGATGGGTGTATGTTGGACTCGACTGGGATTGTTGATCCTTCACCCTGATTTGTTACATTCTGAACAATCATTGTGTCAAAAAGTGGTACTTCTATCCCATTTTACCCCTTAGATGTCATTCTCATGTTACTGAAAAGTTTTGGAGTAAGGCAAGGAGTTGGATAAACATTTCTATGAGATAGAAGTAAGTATTTTTGTTTGTTCAAAAACATTTGTATAAACCTTGGATACATCTAAAGTTTTGATTTAGTATTCACATTCTTCACCATACCATTAAAAATAAGGTTTGAAAAATTGAAAGTCCTGTTTGTGGCTAAACAAATGAGAGCACTTGCAATATTGCTACTGAATTGCTCCCAAGATGTTTTCTTTGGACTTAGACAATGGAGAATGGTATGAATGAAGAAGCTCCATTGTGGGGCAAAACATCCTTTTTGAAAAGTTAATGTAGCAAAATCTGATTCATACCTCATTCTGGAAATAGTTTGAAAAATTTCAGTGTTTGGCAAAGTAGTAATACCATTATCATCTGCTAAATGGAGATGTCTCCTAGCAGATGACTCAATAATAGTTAGAGTTTGGCCATCAACTGTTGCAATTAATTCTTTGTCTCCATTCTCAAGTATATTGGCAGTAACAGTCTGCCAAAACTATTTGATTTGAGAGACATAGATAGTAGGATTTGTCAAAAGAGCATACCTGATGTGGGTTGAATTTAGAAAATCTACTATCTGATGGAAGTCATTACTTCCCTCTGGTTTCTCCAAGTATGCAACATGATTATGTTTAGAACAGAATTCCGAATTCGCCATTATAAGAGCAAAAAGCTTGATTAGTTTGCTGGGTGATGATCGTTAATAAGTGAATTGAGTGTTTGATAAAGCCCATTAAGAATTTATAAAGTTCACTTAGGGTTTGAGAATATATCGACTTGAATAAATCTTTTCATGAGAATAAAGAAATTGTATAAGTAAAGAAAGATTGTGAATTATCCAAGTTAGAAAAACCCTGAAACAAAGTAACTGACACAAATTTACCCCAACGGCTATAATTAAAAAACGGTTATTTCGCAAATATTACCAACGGCTACCCAGCAGTACTAAGTTTTACGCTAGCAGTACAAAGTTTTGTCTAGCAGTACAAACTTTTGGAAAAACTTTTTCTTAGCAGTATTGACTCAAGTTTCTTTTAAAACCATACTGCCCACAAACTTTTGGATGAATTAAGTGTAAAGGAAGACACTCAATCAAATTTCGGTTGCATTTAACTTTTGGTTGTGTGAGAACCAATGTTTTCAGTATAAGTACTGCCTGTGATCAGATAGACTCATTCAAAGAGCCTTCTTGACAAGGTTTCCAGCTTGTGGCAGGTGTTCCAACACAAATGTGTTAGATTCACTTTTGCTCGCTGTTCTCATCACCAGATGTCCTTAGACTAACACACTATCAAATGATAGAATGGTATAGAGTGGGTTAGCTCAGTTATTGTCTTACTAACTATGACCGTCAATTCATGCTCAAAAGACTATAGGTGATTTCAAGAAAGATATTTTAAAGAACCTCCTAACTCAGGTGTAAAACCTTTGTCAAGAAATCCCCAAATCCTCTCTATCATGAATCAATTATGACAACAACCAATCCACCACTTGTGCATCTCACACATCATAAATTTCAATAATACTGCTTACTTATCATGCAAATGTTAGTCCAAAACCAAGAAAACACAATGCAAAGCATTTTCTATATAACAGTATCAATTTGACTAACAGTTTAAACTTAGCAGTACTAATTTGTACTAACAGTACAAACTTTGTGCTACCAGTACAAACTCAACATACTAGCAGTAGAAACAACTAATAGTACCAATACTTTACAAAACTTTACAAAAACACTTAGAGATTAAAAATATATAGATTTAGCATTCCAATACTTGCAACCAAGTACTGAAACCTTCCAACATCAAGACCTTTTGTAAGTAAGTCAGCCCAATTGTTATATGTGTGTATTTTAACAACTTGAATTAACTTTTTCTCATTACAATCTCTTATAAAATGATGTCTAATTTCTATGAGTTTTGTTTTAGAATGTTGAACAGGATTCTTAATAATACAAATGGTACTGTTATTGTCAATAAATATCATGGTGTTAAAAAAATTATACCCATAGTCCAGCATTTGATTCTGAATCCAGAGTACTTGTCCACAGCAACTAGCAGCAGCCACATATTCAGCCTCATTTGTAGAATTAGCCACCACAATCTGCTTTTTACACTGCCATGATATCAACTTGTTCCCTAGGAATTGACAACCACTTGCTGTTGACTTCATATCTAAACTTGCACCCGCATAGTCACTATCACTATAAGCCACCAAATCAAATGAAGACACTCTAGGATACCAAAGGCCCAATTTAGGTTGACCTTTGAGGTACCTAAAAATCCTCTTCACAGCATGTAAGTGTGAAGCCTTAGGAGTGACTTGAAATCTGGCACATGCACACACAGCAAACATAATATCTGGTCTAAATGATGTAAGATACATCAATGATCCGATCATTGACCTGTATAAATGAACATCAACATCATCACCATTTGCATCTTTAAGCAAAGGCTTCTCTTTATCAAAGGGAGTGCTAGCAATCTTTGCATCTCTGTACCCAAATTTCTTCAATATCTTAGCAACATATTTATTGTGACAAATCGTAATTTCAGGTCCTTTTGAAGCTTCGAAATTTTACTATTCATCTCAGAATTTGCTATTCACGGGTTACTATTCATTGTTCACTATTCATCATTTTTGAAGTCAGTTTGCGACTTTGAGATGCTTTCAAAAATTTTACTATTCATGAAACACTATTCATCCCCGGAGGAAAATCACTATTCATGATTATCATTCATCATTTCATAAACTAGGTTTACGGGTATCCAAAATTCGCGTAACCATTATGGTTTAGCTGCGTATTCATGCATCGTCATTAAGGACACGTCATATAGACTAGGGTAGTCTACATATCATCAGTAACATCATCTCATATTAGGACATGCATGGGTTTGCATAATTTCAATTTACGTATGTTTATTTACTAAATACGCGATTACCACTCAGTCTTTACAACGAATAATTTACCCGACACTCCCGAAAATGATCCTAATATATTTTCATACTCAAAATAATGATATAAAAATTATATTACTAATCTACCCGGTGTTTTGAAACCGTTTGCTATATTTCCCGGTAAACGCCTATAACTATGTCGGATCACGATATCTCAACATGACAACTATTTTAACTCCCGATTCTCATCAGGAATGTGATTTCATAATTTTTACAACGTCGTCATATTTTATTGGGTACCGTTAAAATTCATTTCTAGCTAACTCGGTACCGGTATCCTCTAAAACTCTAAATATCTAACAAGATCTTACATAAAAGTCAAGAATTACTTGCACACTCATTCATCCCATGCCATTTCATTAACTTCACGCCACCCCCCATGAATTACTTGCACACTCCTCATTCATCCCATGCCATTTCATTAACTTCATTAAATGTGTGTCATAGTTTGTCCCTAAATATCTACTTTTATTATACAAGTATACAAAAACATAACACACACATTTTAAGATCTAGCAAGATTTTCTATCTTCCTTTCTTTCTCTATATGGTTCGGCCACAACAACAAATCAAGCAAGAGTTCATCAAATTTTTCAAGATCAAGATTTTCTAGTTTTATTGGGTTCCTATTTTAGGTTTTGGAATAAAAACCTCATAGATTCCTTAAGTATTTTCATCCAAAATCCATCAATACTTCAAGTAAGTGACTAACTAAACTTACCACTCTTTTATACTCTCATTTGATCTATATTTTTATGTTCAAGTAGTTAATCATGCAATATATTATGTTATATATACCACTTTACACATAAATATTCTCTAACAATAGATCTATAGATTTTATTATAACCTCATGAGATCCACCATTTTTGGTGATGATTAGGAATCCATGACACCCTAAAAAGGTGTATGGTAGGCTTAGACTAGTTGTGGTGTTGATTGGAAGTGATTAGAACAAGTCTTGAACTAGAAAAGTGATTTTTACAAACAATATAAAAGGTTCTGTCCATTTTAACGAAATCTGGAAAATTCAGTAAACTTTGGACTATTTTGGCTTAAATATTTAGAAAATACTTTCAAAAACGAAACCGTGGGCGTTGGAATGAGCAAAAACGAGCTTACGACGAAAAAGATATGCTATTTCTAAGTTTGACGACGAAAAACCATTTTCTGAAAATTTTGCTTGCTGTTTTCCGAGATTCAATGGCTAAAACGAGGCATTAGACGTGATCTACACGAGCCGAACTACTGAAAATATGTTAGTTCATATTAATACGAAACCGTGGATATAAAGAATGTAGAAAACGAGCTTATAACGACCAAGATACACGCGTTTGAAACCCGACGAACACTATATATTTTGACAGCTTTTAATGTGAAAATAAATCAAAGTATAATCTGTTTTTGCGAGACACCATGTTGCGAGCCATTTTCCCGTTGATCGAGCCAGTTTTGAGCTATAAGCTCCTTTGGGTGAAATGAAGTACACCCGGCCTATTTTCCACATCAATCAACTGCTCGTCAATCGGACTTATATCGAGTAAGATATGATTTTTCCAATATCCCCGAAAACAGCCCAAAAACTGCACTTTTAGCTCGGCGAGCTAACTTAACAACTAATTATCTTTATGATCAGGACGCGTATGGACAAAAGTTAAATCATACGACTTTAAGATATTTTTACAAGATTCTGAAAAACGTCGAGCTTATTTCCAAACACTTAACGTACAATATTTCGCGACTAGTTTTGCGAGGCCATTTGGGCATATTTTCACAAGTTGAGAAAAATAGTAAACTACGACGAAAACACTCTATTTGCCGATAAACCACCAAACGACGATCGTGGGGTATCGTTGCAACGTTTTTACACGAAAGGTGTTTATTAAATTAACGAGACGTCAAAAATATATTTTTCGACGATAAACGTTATTTCCAAAATTTCACGAGTGGTATCGATAACATACGTATTTGCATGTGTAGCATCATTTCATTGCTTACATTAGATCCTATCATTCATATTAGGTTGCGGTTAGAGATTGTGCCTCATTTCAGTGTATTCACTTTTGCCATCGTAGCTATTGCATCAGGTGAGTTTTCATAGCCCCGTTTTCAATTTTTTACTTAATTTTTTCATCTAAATGTATACTTGATTTACTTGAATATGCCACTTGTTTAGTCAAACCATTATTTGCTCTACTTATGAATTTGTCATTCATTAGAATGTATTGTATATTCACTTGTATCACATTTAATTCTTATTACTCATGGACATAAGCACTTTAAACGATTATGCACGCTTAACCTAATGAACTGGCTCCACCACTATGTACATACATGACAGAATGAACGGGTGACATAACTGAACTCAAATAAGTACATTTTATTATCATCATTTATCCTATTTATTTGACTTGTTTTATTATATTATATATGAGAATTGATACATTAATGTTTACTTTAGTAATTCTCAGGTAAAAACAAGCATTATGTGAAACTTGGCGATTTTGGATTAATTATGGAGCAAAACAAGCAAGATGTCAAAAGCCTACTGAAATCCAGAAGATCAAGCTCGTTCTACTCCAGATACGCCGCAATATACTTCTAACATACGGCGTATCACTATCAAGATTTCACAAGTTACAATCCAAGACAGCTAAAGTACATGCGCCGCATACAGAGATCAAGATACGCCGCATCTGAAGACGGTGTACGAATATTCTTGAATATATTAATCTTGGACCCCACGCGAAGTTAAGTCAATGCGCCGCATCTAACAACTCTATGCGCCGCATCGATCCCTCAGACAGAAACTATAAATACCCCAAGGATAGACGAATTTGAGAGCTCTCTCTCTCGAAGACCGAAGACCTAGATATAACCCTAGAGCCGAATTCAGACGACCAAGCAGCACAAGACACACCTCAAACAAAGATACAAGAGCTGTAAGAAGGTCCTGCATGTATTCAATTCATTAAGTAGTTTTTTTTTTATTGTATTAGTACGCTTTAATTCATCAGGATTGATGGGCTTGTGTCATGTGACTACGGAAGATCATGCACTCCCCTTAATATTGCTTTCCCATTAATTAAAGTTTATATGTTGATGTATTTGGTGACTTTATTAGTGCATTGATAACCTCTGTGTCTAGCTGAGTCTTGCTTGGGTCGCCATGCCCCTTCCTCGCCTATTTATTTTAGCGTCTCTTGAATAAATAGGATAGACATAAGTGATCATTAAGGGTTTACTCGCCGATAAGATTAGAGCCAACGAGAAAGGTTTAATTATATACACTTCATATAAAACTATCAATAAAACAAGTGACAAGCTACTTAATTATCAGGACAGGTCTTCTTATTGTCTTGAGTATCTATCTGTGTACGTGTGTGCTAATCGCTGATTCGTGCTTATTAGTTTAGTTTTCTACTTAATTATAACCAAACCGTGCCAGTCTCTCAGACTGAAACCCCCTTGCATTAGATTAGGTTGTATAGCTAACTTAGGATATTAAAATACTGATTAGAATAACTAGATAATACGTTCTACTCTTAGTGATCGACACTCTACTTACCATTATATTCATACTGACCGGGTACACTGCTCGTTAAGTGTGTGTGTTATTGATAAGCCGGCTAAATATAAATTTAAAACTTGAGTAGGCATTAATACTGCTAAACCGCAACGACACATCACGCGCATCAACGGGTCACATAACCGAATTTACGGGTAATATGACCGAATGAACGGGTCACATGACAGAATGAACTAGTCACATGACAGAATGAACTGGTCACATAACCGAGTGAATTGGTTACGTAAACGAATTTACTGATCGAACTAAATGTATTTTAAATCTTGGTCCACATATTACTTTTGTTCATCTAAACCAAATCTTATTGGGCAGCGAGTTGTAGACACATAGGTTGCAAGTCTTGTATGGGCGGGGCTTGGGACTGAGTGGATTTATAATTCCTTTGCTGGGAAACCTTCATTCAAATGCTTTACATTTTACACTAAACTCTATGAACTCACCAACCTCATGTTGACACTTTAGCATGTATTTTCATGTATAAAGCAATAGCACGCTACTGGAAGCTTTTGGCAGGGCATGGCATGGTTATAGGATCAAAACACTCTGATATTCATTTGGGGACCGTTTTACTTGTTTTAAGGGCCTATTTTCGCACTACTTTTAACAATGCAAATTTAACACTTTTGTTAATAAATTTTATTCTAAATGATTGAGGTAAAAACCTCTCTTTGTACTTGTGTTGTGATACCAATTGAGTAGCACCCCAGTGACATGTATGCTTCCGCTGGACCCGATTCTGGGGGTGTTACATTTATCCTGGCTCATAAATATACCATCTTCTTTCTGCTTGACTTGTAACCCTCAGAAGAAATTTAGTTCTCCCATAAAACTTATTTGAAACTTATCATGCATTAGTTTCTCAAAAGCAATACACATCTCCTTCTTGGTAGAGCCAAAAATAATGTCATCTACATATACTTGGACAAGCAAAATATCACCCTTTTGCCTCTTGATAAGCAATGTCTTGTCTATCTGTCCTCTGTGAAATCCATTGTCCAATAGATACTTGCCCAATGTTTCATACCAGGCTCTTGGAGCTTGATGTAGACCATATAGTGCTTTCACCACCTTGTAGACCTTGTCAGGATGATCAGTATCTTCAAACCCTGGTGGTTGCATAACACATACTTCTTCATCAATTGTACCATAAAGAAAGGCACTCTTCACATCCATTTGATAAACCATGAATCCTATAAATGAAGCATAAGCCAGAAAAAGCCTTATTGCCTCAACTAAGCATGATAGTTCAACCCATTTGACTTTAAAAAGTCAAAAATATGTGTCTGATCAAAAAATGCACCTAAGTACAAGTGGTCAAATCATTATGAGAATTCAAACCAATCATAAAACAATATTAGTGAAGCAAACAAACCAAGATATTAGGTCGAATAGTGACACCCACAAGCATAAATATAATATTCATTACTTGAAAATTGTTTGTGACATAAGTCACAAAACATGATGTTACATAAAAAGAAAAATAAAAAGTTCCTAAAAATAGAAAAGTCCAAAAACAATCCTACGAAATCCTATAAAAGGAGACTAGGAAGAGACTAAAAACTCCTATTGTGGAGGATGAGAAAGCACATTAAGGCGCTCGAGAATGTGGTTAAAAAATGAACTTCATCTCATTTTGAAGCTCGTGGACCAAGATGTTGGTCCTTTGAGCCAAATGAGCGGTCCTCTCACACATTATACAACCATGTCTAGGTGGTGGAAGGGTTTGTTCATGAGTTGGTGGTGGTGGTGGAGATGGTGGAACATATGTTGATTGTTGGTTGGTGGTTGTTTGTGGAGTTGTGATGAAGGCAAGTAAGATGGATTGAAGATCCATGGCTTCACTAAGGTGGGAATCTACCATATTTGAGAATGCATAAAGGCGGTTAAGCTCTTTATTGATCTCTTGTTGGGATTAAGGTTGATTGATCCACATTTCCTCATCGATTGCATTGAGAGTGGACCTTGGTGAGAGTTGTTGAGGTTGCGGTTGTGGTGGCTCTTGGTCACGGTAGAGAGGACTGTGGATATCCCGATAAATGGGATGGAAGAGGAGAGGTTCTTGACCTTCAAAGGTCATAGGAGGAGGATTGGTGGACCTTGGTGGAAGGTCTTCCAAAGTCTCAAGGTAGGGATGTGGTGATGTAGGTGGAGTTCTAAATAACTCCATTGGTTGTAGTTTGGGTGAGTTTGGAGGTGATGTGATCTAACAGGTTGTGATAAAGCGGGTGGTGGTGTGGTAGCTACTGGAGTGATTGTTGGTGGTGGAGTATGGATGACTACATTTGATGGTGTTGGAGTAGAAAGGGTGAGAAATTTCTCATTGGCTATGGGTGAAGAGATGTTGAGAGGTGATGACTCCTCTAATGAAGATGCTAAGTTCACAAAGCAACACTGTCTGACACTTATGCGAGCAGTTCTACGTGGAGGTCTGTTGGTGGAAGAGTTGTTGGATTTTGTCATGGTTAATTCCCAACAAAAGTGAGAAAGTTTGCTAATAAGTACTGGAGTGATGCTTAGAGAGGATGGTGAGTAAGTGATTTGTGATGATCCTGATCTTCCTAATTTATAGATGGTAAGGTGTATTGATCTTTGTGTTTGGATTTGATGTTGATCCAATGAGGAATATTGGTTCCTAATGATTTAGAGCAAGTAAATGAGCTTGTCACGTCACCAAGGTCAATCCATACAAATGGAGTTGAGTAAATTATGGAAGATTTGCAGTAAATGCAAGGAGTGAGTGGAAGATCTAATCAGTGGATTTGTCCCACGGATTTCAAGGAACCAAATGGAGGGTTCCTTGCTTGTTATAGAAAGGTAACTTGAATAAAAATTTGAATATTCAAATTTTGGTGGGAAATGGATTTCTTATGATTCTAAGTGTTCCTAAATCATCCTGATGTGCCTAATGATCAATAGAATAAACCTAAGAACTAGAATCAATGATCTAAGGATCGGGATTAGTCGGGAATTTTGAAAAAGTTACTGTTGGAGTTGGCGGATCCAATCGATAACAAAGGGGGGACCAAAATTTTGGTTCTGCGGAATTCGCAGGGTGTATTTTGGTGGAGCCAAAAATTTCAACAGACGGAACCCATAATTTGGTTCGGCCATATCCGCCGATCAAAAGTGCTAATTCTTAACAGAGAGATTGTCATATTTTTCGTTACCCGTTCAAATCCCAAAAATTCTCCTAAAACATATGTAACTACTAATATGTGATAGAATAAAACTAAAAACACAAGTTCTAACACACGTTTACACGTAGATTAATCCGATGATAATAACTTACCATAAAAGAGGGTTAAGCCAAACGGTGGCTTAAACATGGAAAATTGATAACAACAAGTGTTATCATCGTACAATGTTATGTTAGTTCACATAAAAGTTAAATACTACCGTAGTATCCTAAGAAACACAAAAGTTCATCACATCATTGTTTGACATTGTCTTATACCAAACACTCCTTAAACCTCACTTCTTGCAAAGCTTCTTGTTGAGCTTCATGATCCATCGTCCAAGATTCTTCACCATTCCTTTAGTTTGTCGAAACTCTGCTGATTCGTTTGGTATAGGAGGAAGTTGCCTCATGTATTCGGGTGGAGAGATCCTAGAATTTTTCAAAACCATCCTCTTTACTAACGGATGATGATGATGATGATGAGGTAGGAGGATGAGCACGTTTTCCTCTTACTACGGCTACCCTATGATCACTAAGAGGAACAAAGGTGTATTGAATTTTGGTGTAATCGGGAACAAAACCTAAAGCGTTTCGAGGAATGGGTGCAAAAGCTCTATAGAGATAGGTCAAAAGCATCCCGTAAGGCATTGCGGTGGTACCTAAAACTGGAATATCAGCCATTCTTTTGGCGATACAATAGGCGAGGTTGAATGGTTGGTGGTTTGACACACAATACATCATGTAGCAAAGGCTTGCGTTGACATGGTCTCTATTTCCTATGGTGCTTATGACATTAGCCCTCATAATTTCTTCTAGCTTCCTAAATTGGGGCCTAAGTTCATTTAGCTCCTTAGCAAATGGATCTCGATCTACTTGTTTACCTTGGCTTGTCCTAGTTGGGTTGTTTCTAGGGTTGAAGAGATGTTCACGGATGGTTTCTTTTGGAGTTAAGGGTGTATCGTATGGATGCAAATGATCGAGGTTGGAATCTAGGATGGACAATGACCATTTGTCCGAATAGAAGCAACTTCCTTGACTTGGAACACCTAAGACTTCTTCAAATATATCCAAAGGGATATTGAATTGGGTTTGGTTTACTTTGAAATGGATGTTCATGTATCCAAAGTCATTTGAGCTAAGACCTATACTAGCATAGAATTCTAGTATGAATCTAGGAATTATGGGTTCATCGATATCTAGGAGACAATCGAATTGGATTGCGGCTAGTTGTTCTCTAAGAATGGTTCCTTCTAGGAATGAGGGATCTACGGTTCTATCCTCATGTACATAATGTTTTTCTAAGGCTTTAAAGATTTTGATTTGGTCTTCAGTAAGTCCTTTGGTTTGATGATGTTTTAGGTAGGTATGACGGTTTCTTTGTGATCATAATAAGTCGTGGGAGGCATGATTATCATAGACACAAAAATTACATAGTTTAGTTAAAACTATCGAAAATACGTATATTTATTTCTAGTGTGTGCCTACATGGGGACAATGTGGAGGTGTGGTTATCTTGACTCCTTTTGATGCATGAAAATTTCATTTATGCAAGTTTTATAATAAAACAAGAGATAACCCAAACACTCCTACTTCAATATAGCTTCGATTGAATGTACTCGAAAATACATATTAGTTATGTATTCTCTTTAGCATTCAAGAGACATTATGCAACTGATGTTTAAAAACATAACGTTTTTGTATTTATATGAACAATAGCCGAACCAAAACCAACCGCCGGTTCAATCTTGAACCGCGACGGTTGGACCGTTCTGTGAACTTTGAACCCACCCAAACTGCCGGTTCGGGTGGTGAACCGCCGAATGCTGATCGAAAAAAAAATGTATTTTTTTTATTTTGTTTATTTACTTTAATTTGTTTAAGTTTTAATTTATTTAGTTCGTTTAAACAATTTTAAATATTTATTAATGTTTTCTTATTTGAATAGTTTAGTTTTTATTAACTAACCTCTAACGTTTGTTTTGGATTTGTTGTTTATGAATGTTTAGTTTATTTTTAGTTATGGATTCGCCTAGTGAAGTTTCGGCTTATTTGGACAATTTGGAAATGGAATTGATGGATGTTGGAGATGTTTTAGGAAGAATGGAGAAAATGGTTGATATGGAGAAAGTGGAATTGCAAGCTAAATGAAAGGATGTTGAACTTATGGAATATGAACCGGAAAAGCCACGGGTGATCACTTTCACTCGATGTAAGTTAAGGGAATATGATGAACCAAGTATTCTGAGTTTGATTGGTTTTCGCTCCAGCTGACCTTTCCATTTAATCACTGACAAAACCTAGAAGGTTTTGGAACTTGGGATGCGTAGTGCAATATTGGACAAAGTGAAAGCTATGTGACTTATGCATTTTATGACAAATTTGGAGATGGAAAGTATGAAGTGGATAAGTACAATAGAAGGATAGCAAGGGATGTTAAGATTGACATTCATGGTTACACTTTTACTATGGACTTGATTGTTGATGAGTATGAAGACACTACGGACCCTTCCGTTGTGTTTGGTAGGAATTTCTTGGTAGCAACCAAGTGTACTCTTGATTTGGTTTAGGAGAGATGTAACTTAAGATTGGGGAATTGCAAGATGATAAGGATGCTGATTGGTTGATTGAGCAAATGGAAGAGGCTTATGAAGATGGTACTTTAGGAAGCATGGAAATAGTCAAGATGGGAAAAGCTTCTCGTCTAAAACAAAAATACCCACCATTCAAAGGTCTTATACCTTCACCATCGTCACTACCACACCCTACTACACTACTCAAGGGAGAAAATTCTTCCAACCCAACACCCTCACCAAAAGAAACACCACCCAAAGAAACCATTGATGAAGCCAAATGTGTGGAAGAAATCACCGCAAAATTCAAGGAATTACTTAATGAGAAACCCATACTCCATGTTTTGGAACACTATACTCATTATAGGAAACTACTTGATGAAATTTCGGTTGAAAAGATGAAACTTGAAAAGAAAAGTGTGATTGAGGAAGAGGAAGAAGAGAAAGTTATGGAGAAAGGTTTGCCTAAGAAGAAGGAGGATCCGGGAAACTACCTTATCCCGCTCAAAGTTAATGGAACCATCGCAATAAACGCCTTGGCCGATACCGGGGCAAGTGTGAGTATCATGCCATATAAACTTTATAAGCTTTTGGAGTTAGGAAGAGCTTGTCCTTCTAATGATGTTTTGTTGATGGCGGACAATACCATGGCTAAAGCCTATGGAAAAGTTAAGAACGTAAGGCTACAAATAGGTTTCCAAACCTACTTGTGTGACTTCTTGATCTTACATGTGCCCATTTTTTAATGATGTTTGGTTGGTCGTCCATTTTTGAGTACAATTGGAGCCGTAATTGATAATGGTAAAGGAACAATGGAGATTGATGATGGAGTTGCTAGGAGAATTTACCATGCTAAGAAAAGGAACAAGATTCTAGCGGATGAGGAATCGGATGAGGAAGATTGGTTGGACATGTTTGATATTAGCCATGATAGTGAAGGAAACCCGAAATATGGAATAACCGCACCATCGTTTGAACATATTGAGGATGATATGGAACGTGCCTTGGCTATGGAAAACTATTTCAATCCTTTCAAAAACATAATTGTGTACAAAAAGATGGTTGATTTTCTTGGTTCTTTGCCAATCAAACTCAAGAATATTGAGTGGACATCCGATGGCTATAGTAAGTATCAAAAAGTTGAGGGAGACAAGGATTGGCATACTAAGATTGAGATCACTAGCCCAAGTGGACGTCGTTTCACTCGTGCGTTTAAGACAAGGGAAACCGATAGGGTACTTTCGGGAAAGTTCAATTCGGAGGATATTCTACGGTTTGGGAATTATTTTGATTGAAGAAAGCATTTTGGAGGAATAAAGAAGCTTATTGCTAAGCTTCTGCTCATTTTGTCTTTGATGAGCCTTATTATGATTGTTTGCAATTTTAATTATTTTTGTTTATTTCGTTATGTTTTGCATTTCTATGTTATTTTTAGTGTGTTTTAGCTTTATAAGCTTTATAAGCTTTTATTAATATGAATTTTTATAAGATTGTGTTTTAATTGGTTTTAGTTTGTTTAGTTTGTTTAATTTAAGTTTATTGGAAATGTTTGAAGATTTTATGAGTTGTGGTAACCATTTAAAATTATCGAGAAATTGAGGAATGATTTTGTTTGAGTCGGGTTTGTGCTAAATATTTTACCAACCCGCGGTTGATTACCAACCTACGGTTGAAGTACCCAACCCACGGTTGAGTCCTCATTTTTGCCAAACAAGAAAGAAAAAAAAAAAACCACAAACCACCAACACTCTCAACATCATTCCAAGTGCTTGGAAGATTGAAGTTTAATTCGTACATTAAGTTTCTAAGGATTCAATGGCATCAAAAAGGGTAAGTAACACCATCCAATTACTTTAATTTGTTCTTAATTCGAATTTGATTTCTAGGGTTTTGAAATGGGCGAATTTTATAGAGTTCGAATTGATTGAATTTTTTTGATGGCGTTACTAGAGGATTGATAATAGGTTTGATTGCAAGTGAAATTAGATGAATTGGTTGAGTATTGAATGAGAATTTGAGGTTTTGAGATTTAGGGTTCATATATGTCGAATTTTTGAGAATTAAAATCAAGATTGATTGGATTTCTTGTGGTATATGGTAAATGAATTAGTGTTTGTATGCTATTTGATTAATTATATGGACCACTTCTTTGTTTGATTTTGATTTGATTCAAGGATTTTTGAGGTTTAGAAGCGCTAGAAAACAAGTTTGTGATGTTGATGTGCAGCGAAACGCGGCTGGGAACCCCAATCGCCGGCTGAGGCACCCCAGACCACTTGAACCGCCGGCTGAGAGTTGAGCCGCGGCGGTTCAAACTTTCTGTCCCCCAAATTTTTCTGAACCGCCGGCTGGGAACCCAACCGTGGCGGCTCAGACCTACTGTTCATAAAAAAAAATTATTTTGCTTTGCTAATTTATCTTACAAGTTAACCTTTAGCTCCAACATTTCTTGTGTGCTTGTTTTGTTGTGTTTTTGTAGAAATGTGTTCGTCAAGAGGAAGAGAACCCACATATTGCTTTATACGCGAAACAAGGTCGAACCACGAAAGAAGCTAGTCTTATGCCAATCACTAGTGAACACTTGAAATGGGGAAAACTAAGCAAGGAAGCTAAATCTTATTTTAATAGTCGTTTGGCTAAATTACAAAGGAAGGAGATTGCGGTACCAAAGTTGGTTAGTTGGAACTTGATCAAGAAGTATAACCTCTATGAGACTCTAGAAAAGTTGCTGGAAGTTAGCACAGAATATGACGATGGAGTTTTTGAGGATTTTAGTTTGGAGCTCGCTTTGAGGATCAATAAAAAGCAAATCTACAAGGAATGGTGCTTGGAGTTCTTTTCCACCATTTATTTCAACCAAGAGGTAAATTTGAATGACATCTTGAAAGAAAAATGTATTTGGTTTAGATTGTGTGGGGATGATCATGTGTTAACTTTGCCGGAGTTTGGGAAATTACTTGGTTTGTATGATGACAATGATCTTGATGAAGAGGAGTTTGTTGTTCACTTTAGTAAGTTGGAAAGGGAGCCACCGAAGTATGTTGGTACTAGAATTTGGAACGAGATTGGAGATCCCAATAGTTCAAGACCAAAGGTGACAGAAATTCATTCACCGATGGCGAGGCTTTTGCACAAGATGCTTGTGAACTCGTTTGTGCACCGGGGTAATAGTC
The DNA here is from genome assembly GCA_021014915.2 of Artemisia tridentata subsp. tridentata. Taxonomy (NCBI): domain Eukaryota; kingdom Viridiplantae; phylum Streptophyta; class Magnoliopsida; order Asterales; family Asteraceae; genus Artemisia; species Artemisia tridentata. Next base: position 1,138,033 of record CP139509.1, read on the forward strand.
AAGACAAGGTTCATCAACCGGATTTGTGGTTGATTGAGATGATTATGGGTAATCGTGATGGACAGAAGTTGAAGATGAATGTGGTATGGACTTTGGCAGTTTATTTGTCTAAGAGAGCAACTCTTATGTCCAAGCATGGTTATATTAATGGGGGCCACTATGTGTCCAAGATTGCAAGGAGTTTGGGGTATCTTAACCCAAATGAGTTGAATAGGATTACGGTGGTAAAAGATTGTGAAAAGCTTGACAAGAAGAGTTTGACAGGTTTGCTTGACCATGATAGGATGTGTTTGGTCGAGTCTATTGCAAATGTGGCTCGTAGCCAACCACAACCACAACCTCAACCACAACATATGGAAGAACCTTCGGGGCTAGATTCGGGATGGGGTGAATGGCATGAGAACTTGCCACAAGTTGAGAAAAGAGAAATTTGGAGAGATATGACTTTGATGAGGATTGGACATCAAATGGACTATTTTGCACCGATTCTCACACACCTTGGTCAACCAAGTGTTCTGATGCGCGTGTGCGTATTGCTCTAATTTATACCCATGGTATGTCGTTGTGGTTTTAGCAGTATTCAAGTTTTAAATTTATATTTTGCCGACTTATCAATAACACACACACTTTAACGAGCAGTGTACCCGGTCAGTATGAATATAATGGTAAGTAGAGTGTCGATCACTAAGAGTGGAACGTATTATCTAGTCATTCTAATCAGTATTTTAATACCTTAAGTTAGCTATACAACCTAATCTAACGCAAGGGGGTTTTCAGCCTGAGAGACTGGCACGGTTTGGTTATGATTAAATATAAACTAAACTAATAGGCACGAATCAGCGAGTAGCACACACGTACACAGATAGATACTTGAGACAATAAGAAGACCTGTCCTGATAGTTAAGTAGCTTGTCACTTGTTTTATTGCTAGTTTTATATGAAGTGTATGTAATTAACCCTTTCTCGTTGGCTCTAATCTTATCGGCGAGTAAACCCTTAATGATTACTTATGTCTATCCTACTTACCTTTCTTCCTACTTTTCTACAGACGATAGAATGCATAGGCGATAGAATAAATAGGCGAGGACAGAGGCATGGCGACCCGATCAATGCTCAGCTAGACACAGAGGTTATCAATGCACTAATAAAAGTCACCAAAGACATCAACATATAAACTTTAATTAATGGGAAAACAATTTTAAGGGGAGTTGAAGTGCATGATTAAATCAATGACACAAGCCCATCAATCCTGATAAATTAAAGTGTACTAATACAATAAAACAAAACTACTTAATGAGTTGAATACATGCAGGACCTTCTTACAGCTCTTGTATCTTCGTTCAAGGTGTGTCTTGTGCTGCTAATTCGTCTGACTTCGGCTTAGGGTTTCTTCTGTCTCGTACTTAGCTAAATGTCGAACCGAACCCCGAAACTCGTCTGACTTTGGGGTATTTATAGTTTCTGTCTGAGGGCTAGATGTGGCGCATAGGATAAGTAGATGCGGCGCATTGACTTAACTTCGCGTGGGGTCCAAGATTAATATATTCAGGAATATTCGTACACCGCCAGAAGATGCGGCGTAACTCCATTCTTGTATGCGGCGCATGTCCTTTGCCGTCTTGGATTAAATCTTGTGAAATCTTGATAGTGATGCGCCGTATGTTAGAAGTAGGATGCGGCGTATCTGGAGCAGAATGATCTTGATCTTGTACATTTCAGTAGACTCTTAACTTCTTGCTTGTTTTGCTCCATAATTAGTCCAAAATCGCCAAGTTTCACATAGTACTTAACGTATCAATTCTCACAGATAATATAATAAAACAAGTCAAATAAATAGGATAAAATGATGGTAATAAAATGTACTTATTTGAGTTCATCAAATATCCCCCCACTTGAACTTTTACTTGTTCCCCAAGTAACCTAGAATAATCTTAAAAATGTATCTAAAAGATGTTAGATTTATTTATCATTTAACTGTATTCGTTTTTTGTCAAATTGTGCACAACCAAACTTAACAAGTTAGAAATAAAATCAAAAGAAATATAAATAATGATAAATAGCAAATCTAATCTTAATGTCCAGGTGACGAAATCTATATAAGCTGAAATATACGCATCCCATAAACAAGAATAACAATCTAAAGTGTAAAAGGTTTGATTAATTAATATTCTTCTAACTTATGATTCAAATCCAAAATAGGAGACAAAATCACAAATATGAGAATCACGAACAGATACTTCAATTGCTCAAATCCTAATGAATAGCAAGATAGACCAAAGTAATCTTACTCAAATATTATATCAAAAAGGACAAAATCATAAAACATAGCCTAATTCCCGATGTACAAATTATCTCAATCCAATTTCAATAAATCAAATTGGATAAATAATTAGGGTATGGATAATATTTGGGATCAAATTGTGTAAAAATAAAAATAAACAAAACAATAAATTAAAATCCTAATGTAAATGCTTTCCAACATCCATGAATAAGACTAATCATTGAATAACTCACGCTTTAACACTTGAACACACCTTTTTGTGACACATTATACTCAATAAAATATCAATCAAGAATAACCTTAGTTGGCTTCCATAACGCAACTCCCATTCAATCCTAATATAATATACAAAATAGTGGATATGAATTACAAATTTCATAATTTTTAACAACTTCCAATTTTTTTTTTTCTTTTCATTTTTTGATTTTTTTTTTTTTTTATTTTTTTATATATATATTTTTAACATCAACATAAACATAGATGTGTAAAATTTCACCACATCACTATAACAATAACTCTGGATAATTTTTCCATACTTTTCATGACTTCAGAAATAACGGTAATAGTGAAAGAAGTAAACACACGAAAAATAAACTCAAAGATATATAATATTTACTTTCACTCCAATTGCATTGTGCAATTTCCTGACCTAACCATAGATAATGAATTACGCACGCGAACACAGGTAGTGTAAGGAAACACACTTTGCCTAAAGCAATTAACCAACCACGGATTTTAATCTACATGGTAGGCTAAGGTGTAAGGGTGTAACGAAACATTATAACAAAGGTGTAAGAAACGAAAGGAATGGCTCTGAGTGTTTTTCTATGGGTATCTTACTCTAAAAGTGAGAGTAACAAAAGGGTTTTATACAGGGGTTAACTAACCAGTGTAGTTAGTTAATATCACATAACATATAAAGGCTATTTGGGTGTAGTCCTAGAAATTTACCAATTTAGACAGGTCATTCCAATTATAAAGATAATACTTATTATGGTGGTCTCGAATAGTATACAAGTCAAGTTCTAAAGTTTACAAGTCACCGGCACACTCATAGATTTGTGAATTTTTGAAAAGTTCACAATTTTTGAAAATAAGGTCATGTGTGCAGCTATGTAATTTAGACTTTAAACAAAGACATGCTAAAAAATTTTAAATTTTGATATATTAAGCACATTTTAAGCATATTTTGAAAAAGTTTAGGACAAGTAAGTGTTCTAATTCTCCAATCCCCCCACTTAAGTTAAACAACGTCCTCGTTGTTTGTGTCAAAGGTTAAAAACTGGAAAATAATAGAATTAGAACAGAAAAACTCCCCTGAGATTTGCTCGGTATGATCCTCCATTTGTATAAGAGCAAAAATCAACTTCTTGTGGATTAGAACGTTAAGCTTCAAAATTGATGTATCCATAAGAAATGCAGGAATCTATAATACCATTCAGACTTTAACACACCTGAGTTAAGAAAGTTCAAACTTGCATAATACATTAGTAGTTAGTAAAAATAAAACTTAAAAAAAAAACTTAAAGTCATCAGGTCAGTCGATACGCCGTATCTTATGGAAGAAGATACGCCGTATCGATCCTGGAATAAATACGAATCAGAATAGAAGATGCGTCGCATCCTTAACCAGGGATGCGCCGCATTAAAATACTGACAGAAAGTTTTTAAAGTCAAAGATAAAAATGCAGAAAATAAAGTAAGATATGACCAGTGCAGGAGATGCGTCGCATCTAAGGATTGAGATGCGCCGTATCTTCTGCGGGCCTGACTGACTCGACACAGAACAGAATAGTAAAAATTTTCGGGGTTGTCTCCCGGTCAGCACTTGTCTTTATTCCAGAGTCTTCAAGTTAGACTCACGTTCAGCTCCTTATTTAGATCTATTGATCCCCATATGTCCGTGCACGATGTAGTTGCGAATTACTTCGTCACGAACATACTCTTGCCCCAATTCAAGTACACCTTTGTAGAATCCTTTCATCTTTTGGTATGGATATTCGATTCCTTTCTCAGCGTCATTTTCATCTACAAAAAGAAATGGTGTAAATTTGTAACAAAATTTGTTAGGGGCATGTTTAAACCTTGGGTGAGCACGAGGCATCATGTAAGTGATAACGTTGCTTCCACTTTTAAAGGTGATCTTCCCTTCAAATCTTTTAGCGTTAATTTCGACCTCCTAACAAAAGGGTTTCCCAACGATCACGTCACCCATCTCAACATCACGATAAGCATCCATGTTTTCCACCACGGTGAAATCTGTAACAATAGTTAAATTCCCAACAAAAATAGGTACATTCATGAACATTCCAACTACGTTTTTCCCTCTATACTCAATTTTGTTTTTCATTATAGAATCATAGAAATCTTTAGTCATTACATTAATTGGTAAAATAGGGAAAAAATTGGCACTAACTTGTTTAAATCCTATCATGCAAGGAAATTGTAAATTATAAGCACAATCTACATGGATCTTTCTACCATAATCACAAAAACTAGGATATCCTTCAAATTCATCGTAATTCTTAGTGTTGATCATATTGATTCTAGGTATATCCATAATTTCTCCTTCTTCAATTTCGGGTTCTAAGTCCTCCATAAATTGGTCATTGATTCCTAATGGTAAATTAAGATCATTTAGTTCAATGTAGTCTCCACTAAAGGTCTCAAGTGATTCATTATTTATCAAGGTTTCTCCCATAAGTCTAGCTTCTAGATCGAGGTCCGTATGTTCTTTTAATCCTAGCACATAGATGCCTCTAATTATGCTTTTAACAGGATTCTGGCACTTATAGACTAGTTTATTATTCCCTACCCTTAATGAGATTTTTATTTTAAACACATCAATATTAGCATGGGCAGTAGACAAGAAAGGTCTTCCAAGGATTAAAGGAATCTTAACATCCTCGGGCATATCTAATATAACAAAGTCTACGGGAAAAACAAACTTCTCAATCTTAACTAGCACATTATTAGCAATCCCTTCAGGTCGTTTTACCGTTTTATCAGCCAATTCAATAAGCAACTTAGTTGGTGCTAATTTTCCTAGTCCTAGGGTAGTGAATGTCTTAAGGGGCATTACACTAACGCTAGCTTCTAAGTCAGCTAACACGTTATTGAAAGATATATCATTAATTGAACAAGGTAAAGTAAAACTTCCTGGGTCCTTTTCTTTACGAGGCAAGGCATGTAAGTCGGTTGCAGATCTCTCTTCTTTCATTGTAGCCTTGATCTCCTCTTCAATCTTTGTCTTCTCTTTTAGTAGCCTCCTTAAACTGATTGAAGAATTAAAGAAAAATTCGGGCTTTGCAGCATCATTACCATTCATCAATCTTCTAGGAAAAGGAATGTTAGGCATGACTTCCTCAGTGGTGCTTATGGCCTTGACATGATCTCTTGGGTTGGTTTCAGTTGAGCTTGGTAAACTTCCGTATCCCCTTTCTTGAAGAACTTTGCTCATTTGTCCAATTTGTTGTTCCAATGCTTTGATCGAAGCTCCTTGATTTCTTGTTATAGTATCCGTTGAGGCTTGGATTTATTTGATCATAGCAGTGTTCTCTTCATGTCTTTTAGCAGCATCGGCCATAATTTGCTTTAAAGTGTCATCTAAAGTCTGCCTCCTTTCTTGATAAGTGGGATTTAAGTTGTTCTTTTGATAGTATCCCGGAGCAGCTTCCCTAAATCTTCCTGAAGGTCGGAAAGGTTGTCCAAATTGTGTGTAGTATGCTTCTTCAAAAGTCTCACTTTCATTCTTATTAGGGCAATCTTTAGTGTAGTGAGGTCCTTCGCATTTTTCACATCCAACTTGGGCAGCATACACTTTCTCATCACGCTTCTTCATCTCTTTACTAATTTTATCCAATTGAGCTTGAATAGCAGCAAACCCGTCAAAATTAGTGCTGCTCTTAGATCTAGTAGAGGTTCCGTCGTGCCATTTTTGAGAATGATCAGCAGCTTCTTGGATAGCTTTCCTAGCATTGGCTGCACTCATTTGAGGCACAGCTCCCTTAGCATCCAAGATTTGTCTAGTAGGCACGTCCAATCCTTGATAAAACAATATTATCTCCTGCATTTCACTTAGATAATGTTGAGGGCATTTCATCAATAAGTCTTTAAATCGTTCCCAAGCTTGATAAAGAGTTTCATCAGGCTCTTGCTTGAAACTGTTGATAGCCTCCATCTTTTTAGCAGTTTTAGCAGGTGGACAATATCTCTTCAGGAATTTGCTCTTCAAATCTTCCCATGTTGTGATTGAACTAGCAGGTTCATTCCTTAGCCACTTATTAGCAGCTCCTTTAAGCGAGATTGGAAAGATCCTTAGCATAAGTTGATCGTCAGTGACTCCTTCTGTAGTAAACAAATCTGCAATCTCGAGGACTTTTTCAACATGTTCATTAGCATCTTCATGCTCCGTTCCACTGAAAGCATTTTCTCTTAGCTCCTTGAGAAACTGACCCTTCAACTCAAACTTAGACTTTTCATCAAACTTTGGTCTAGCAACTCCTGAAGTGTAATCAGCACGGGTTTTGTTCATGTATTCCTCCATAGTAGTGTTTTCAGCCATTGTTTCTGTTTCTACTTCCTCTTTTTCTTCAGAAAAGTAATCAAGCTCGCACGAACTTGAGATCTCAAAGCTTTTTGTGTTGAAAAGCCTTTTAAGCGAATGAAAGGCTCGTTCAGGATCTTCGAAAGGTTGAATCAAGTTCTTAGTTGAACTCCTGGTCATGCACTTCCTGAAACTATCACAAAAGAATCAGTAGGGTATGTTCAAGAAAGATATATATCAGAAAATTAACAACGAAAACGGAATACGAAAAATAAAAGTTACTGATATCAGCAGACGATGCGCCGTATCCAAAAAGTTGGATACGCCGTATCTTATAATCGTTAAAATTTAATCAGACTCTTATTCAGAAAATAGATACGCCGCTTAGAATTTTAGAATGCGCTGTATCAGTTAAATTATCAAAAATCAATTATATTTATCAAAATTGAATGCGTCGTATTAACAAAAGTTAATGCGCCGTATTTTCGTTACGTTTCAAAATACAATATTTTTGATTTTAGAAGATGCGCCGTATTGATAAAAATCGATGCGTCGTATCTGTTTAATAATTCGAAAACTATTTTTAATTTAAATAAAAGATACATCGTATCTGCAAAAACAGATGCGCCGTATGGCGTTAACGTTCAGAAAAATTTCTTATTAAAAACAAAATACACCGTATCTTGGGGAAAGATGCGTCGTATCGAATTTAGTAAACGCGTTGTATTTTTTAAAAATTAAACGCAATACGCCGTATCTATGAAAATAGATGCGCCGTATCGTTTGAATTAGCTCAGTACAACGATAGCAGAATACAAGAAAATACGGAAAATAAAAACAAAAATAAAAACAAACAAAAAGAAACAAAAATTAAAGGAAATAAAAGCACACAAAAACAGAAAATATGCAAATAATACAATGAATGCAATTTAACTAATATATAACAGAGTTAGCGGTTAGAATCTAAAAATTAAAAAGAAAAACCTAATTAAAATACTAATCAAATTAACAGATAATAACAATTCACTCCCCGGCAGCGGCGCCAAAAACTTGATGCGCGTGTGCGTATTGCTCTAATTTATACCCACGGTATGTCGTTGTGGTTTTAGCAGTATTCAAGTTTTAAATTTATATTTAGCCGACTTATCAATAACACACACACTTTAACGAGCAGTGTACCCGGTCAGTATGAATATAATGGTAAGTAGAGTGTCGATCACTAAGAGTGGAACGTATTATCTAGTCATTCTAATCAGTATTTTAATACCTTAAGTTAGCTATACAACCTAATCTAACGCAAGGGGGTTTTCAGCCTGAGAGACTGGCACGGTTTGGTTATGATTAAATATAAACTAAACTAATAGGCACGAATCAGCGAGTAGCACACACGTACACAGATAGATACTTGAGACAATAAGAAGACCTGTCCTGATAGTTAAGTAGCTTGTCACTTGTTTTATTGCTAGTTTTATATGAAGTGTATGTAATTAACCCTTTCTCGTTGGCTCTAATCTTATCGGCGAGTAAACCCTTAATGATCACTTATGTCTATCCTACTTACCTTTCTTCCTACTTTTCTCAAAGGTTTGATGAACCATTTGGAGAGGCATGGGATCGTTTCAAAGAATTGCTCCGCAAATGTCCTCATCACGGTTTCACCGATTTGATGCAAATGGACACTTTCTACAATGGGTTAAACCCATCTGACCAATTTTCTCTCAATGCCTGAGCAAATCCACTAAGGAAACCATTGCACTCATAGAAAATAAGTCTAAGGTCCGCACTGCACGAGCCAGACCATATAATTCTCAGGCTAGTGTTGGTCCTTCTACTTCATCTCCCGTGAGTCAGTCTAGTACTGATACTCAGCTTGCTGAACTCACGAAGGCTATTCAATCTTTGGTTTTCAACACACAAAAGAAAGAGTCCGCTCCGCAAACTTCTCACACTGCTGAAATCAAAAAGATAGAAGTTTGTGTTACTTGTGGTGGTCCTCACGCTTACTACAATTGTACTGCTACCGATGGCAATGCATTTGAAGTCAATGCTATAGCCGGAACTTCTAATCAAGGAGGTAATCAATACCGTCCTCAAGTGGAACCAAACTACCGTGCTAGCAACCAAATTGGACCACCCGGATTTCCTCCTCCCAACAATCCAAATAGGATTAATCCTAATCAACAAAGAGGGCAAAACACGCAAAATCAATTTCATGCCCTGAACAATCAATACCCACCCCAAAGGGGTAATCAAGGGTATTCAGCTCCTAATCACCAAGGACCTCTCTCAAATGAACTTGATAACTACATCAAGGTTAATGAGACCAAAATGAGGGCAATGCAAAATCAAATCTCTAATTTGAAGAATGAATTTCAATCTTCAATACACAAGCAAGGAACTGAGCTTAAGAATGAAATTTCAAACAAAATTGATCATTCTTAAACACAGAGAATAAGTACGATACAACACAACAACTTGAGCTACACCATGAGAAAGGGGAGCTCACACGAAAACTAACATATATAATGTAAAACACAACAAAGATATTAAATGAAAATTACCAAAAATGTAGAAAAATCCAAGCTTGATCCGTTATGTAGACAAATTTAACATCCTTTTCCCATTTTGGTCATGCTCAACCGCTTAACTGCTCGACTCCATCCCTTTTGTGACATGTGTCTCTTGCAAGTACACGAGTTAGGTAGGATATTTTATTGTTTTATTGTAAAATTACAAATACACCCTTATGTTTTATTAATAATACTTTTAAATTTATTTGTATCTTGTATTTGAGGAGTGGAGTTGAGGAGTGGTGGTGGTGGTGATGATGGACATGTAAAGTGGGGAGGTAGGTGATTGGAGTTAGGTGGGGTGGGTGGTGAGGGTAATTAATAAAGAGATAATATAATAAAAGAGGGTATTTTGGACATTTATTACAATAGCTAATAAGACAAAAAACCAATCATTTGTACTTTAAAAATTATACTCCCTCCGTCTCAATTTATTTGTCTATATTTCTTTTTATGGATGTCTCAAATTAATTGTCCACTTTCCTTATTTAGTAAAAACTAGAGAATCTAGTGGAGGAATATTCAATTTTAATGGTTAAAAATTAAAGTGGCCCCACTTTTATTAAACTTTGTGTTTTCTCTCTCCTGACAAATAAATTGAGATGGAGGGAGTAAAATGAACACATGTCACAACTTGGCTGAAGTCGAACAGTTGAGCGGTTGAACATGACCAAAATAGGAAAATGATATTAAAAGTGTCCATATAATGGATCAAGATTGGATTTTTTTACCTTTTGGTAATTTTGTCATTAAATTATGGTAAAAGTGAAATTGAAAGCAGTACCAAACTAGCCAAAGAAGACCAAAAAGCAAATGTTGTAGACCGAACATTTTTTTTAGACCTGAGCTTAGTGTTTCTAGTAAAGATTTTGAAGCTTTTGAAGAACTGTTATACATTTATGACTGGATATCATATTGGTAGAAGGGAGTTTGAGCCCCAATTTCATTAATTTGATGAGCCTAAATTTTGTTAATTTGAAGCTCGGTCTATGCAAAATCAGCGGTGTATTTGATGATTAAATATGAAAGGTAACATTTCATGGCGATATTTGTGACTATATGGAGGTTGATTTCAGCTGTTTATGAATTCGGATCAAAACCATGCAAAAAAAAAATGACCTGCCAGCAAATAGTTCATTTCAAAGTCGGCTTTGTCAAAATTGTTACTAGTTATACTTGCAAGCATTCTTAACTTGTATATAAAATACTCATTTTGTTGTTTGTGGTATACATGTGGGGTGCTAATGTGACATTTTTTGTTCAAAACTAGTGTGTTAACTAGTACTATATGCTGATGAGAATTTGTCAACACAACACCATTCAGGGGTTCCAGATTCCCACTTAATGGACATGGTGCTTTGACCAAACTAAATTTCCAGCAAGCTTGATATCCCTTTAATCAATAATACATCAGTTGCTACTAACATATTGCGTCTATTAGATCGTTGTTAACCCAACACCTACTTAACGCTACATATAACCAAAAAGATAGACAATTAAAAAGATTCAAACTTGATCTCTTTCCCATGCTTGTAATATCAACAAATCCATGTAGCTAGCCGTCTACGTGGCACATACACCACAATACACAAAATGTATATGAAAATACCTTGAAACATAAACAGACGATCAAATCCATATCAATACAGATCCATTAAAAACAAAGTACGTAATTGACAGATGATGATGACCATGTAGGCTCTCATCCGCCCCTGCCGCCTCTCCCGCCTTTCCTGGTTCCATTCTTTGGAGGCGCCGGTGCTTGTTTCTATGTATAAAAAAGAGAAAACAAAAATAAGCAAATAATTGATTGTAGTAAATCTAAAACAAGATTCAAAGTAAGAGTATTGTATTTAAATTGAAAAAAAAAATAAAAATGAAAGAAATACTTGAGTACAAAAGCAATCATTGTATTTAAGACATTTATTTAAGAGTAAACTACACCAATGGTCCTTGTGGTTTGCGTTGACTGGCGGATTCAGTCCTTTGACCAAAAAACTTGCGCCGGTGGTCCTTAAGTCAGAAACGTTATGCACCGTTAGTCCCTCAGTCCAAGTGGGCCCACAAACTGATGATAACACCCGTTATCTATTATAATTAAAAGGGCAATTTGGTCATTTTATGTTATCCCCACCAAACAAATTCTCACCCACACAATAAAACAAATATAATCCATCATCAACCAAATTATAATCCATCATCAACCAAATCAAAACCCAGATCATATCACCTCACAACAAATTATAATCCATCACAACCAAATCAAAACAAATTATAATCCATCACAACCAAATCAAAACCCGAATCATATCTGATCATATCACCTCACAACAAATTATAATCCATCATCAACCAAATCAAAACCCAGATCCATCGATCATCACAAAAAATTATAAAACAAATATAATCCATCATCAACCAAACTAGAACCGTGTTTAGTGATACGAGAGATGGTGTGAAGTTGGTGTTGTAAACTGAAACTCAAGAACTCACAAGAAACGAAGTCAAATCCAAGAAAGTCAACACGATTACAACAACGAAATCCTGTCGAAACTTAAACAACACAAACACAAACACAAAGTCACCTCAACCATTATCTATCCATTACTACAACCAGTTGCTAATCCAATATCTATCCTAAATCTCACCATCACTCCCCAAATCAACATGAAACGAACCAAGTGAATAATATTTGAGAATCTCAGATTTTCTTTTTCTCTCGAGACAATAACAGAGAAAACAGACCTCAAAGGTCACTCTATCGAAAGTAACTCATCCTCACAGATTTAATTTGATGATTATGTTTCACTTCAAATATCCGAAACCACTAAGATAAAGAAGATAACAAATATGTTATTTCCTTTTCTTGATTCGTTAAGACTCGAACTGAAAATGAATCATTCGATCTCAGTTTATTTTCTTTCGTGTGACTCAAAGAAATATCAAACCTTTAAAGGTCGATCATACAAAAGAAAAAAAATCATCATTGATCTAATTTTTGAAGCCTAGCTTCAATTATATCCGACACAAAAGAAAAGATTGATAACAACAATGTTATCCTCTCTTCCTCGTTCGTTCAAATTCACAGCAACAATGTAAAACATTATAATAAACACCTACCCGAGACCACTCAAGGATCTTGAAGCCTTTAAAGTATAAAGTTTTCTTGATTCATATTATACTTCAAACGAAGACATCAAGGTAAAGGTACGGAGTACATTGGTTGTTGTTGATTATTGATTTGATGGTCGGTTATAACCTGTGATGATGATGGAGATCGTGTTTTAGTGAGATTCGATATGAGAGATGTATTTGGAGTGATAAAAGAAGAATGGGGGCGAATGATTATTTGTTTGAATAGGGTTTGAAATGAGTTTGGTGTCTAGCCTTGTTTGGTTTAAGATTCCGACGAGGCAACAACTGATTCCGTCAAACCAAAACAAACACACAAAACCCATAAATAATCCTTATATCTCTTTAAGGGAAACCCACCGCAACCACCCAGCCATCATCATCAGAACCCAAAGCCACCACAACCACCCAGCCACCGTCATCATCTTCTTCTTCAATCGAAACCCACCACAACCACCCAGCCACCGTCATCATCTTCTTCAATCAAAACCCACCATAATCAATTCTTCTATCTCCACCTTCTATCTTTAACAAAGAAGGTATATCTACAACTTTTTATAACAATTTCAATCGAAACCCACTTTTATAAAAAAATTAGATCTTCAATCGAATTCAGTAGATGTACCTTCTTTCTTGAACCAATAGATAGAAATACTTTGTACCTCTACTTGTATATATTTATTAATCATTCATATTAGTATAATCTTTAATTGTTAAACTGAAAATTCTCAGATGGGTTTTTGTTACTTAACTTTTCAAAGCATAAGGCTAAAGCACAACTTTACTACTTTAGAATTGTTTGCAAAGTATAATACCAAGTAATTTGCAACAACAAAAAGAAAAACGTTGAAATTCAAAAAAAAAAAAAAAAAAAAAGAAGAAGAGAAAAGAAAAAAAGAAAAGAAAGAAAAACGTTGGGATCAAGACAGCAATATTTGGAATCAAATACAGGTTTGGCCACTTGGCCTCGTGGAGATAAAGATGCATATTTATGATAGAGTAAATTAGATCTTCAATCGAAACCCACTTTTACAAAAAAATTAGATCTTCAATCTTCAAGAAAGAAGGTAGATCTGAGATGAGATGTGAAAGAAATAAGAATTGGGGGTGGACAAGAAATAAAAATTTTGTTGTTGTTTTAAATAGTGAAAGAAATAAATTACACAGTTGGTCATTGTAACATGAATTGACGAAAGTGCCCCTTTAAATTCAATACTTAACGAGCGTTATCATCAGTTTGTGGGCCCACTTGGACTGAGGGACTAACGGTGCATAACGTTTCTGACTTAAGGACCACCGGCGCAAGTTTTTTGGTCAAAGGACTGAATCCGCCAGTCAACGCAAACCACAAGGACCATTGGTGTAGTTTACTCTTTATTTAAATACAGAGAGAAAGGGAAAGAAATACTTGAGTACAAAAACAATCCTTGAAAAAAAAATGGAAAGATATCATTGTATTTAAGACATTTATTTAGTACAAAAGCAGACATACTTGAGTTTCTTGGTATACACGTGCATACCCTTTAAACACCACCCTTAGAGTAAATAAAGATGTACGTTTTTTTGTTAGTTTTACATTAAATGCATATAATTTGTCGTTTCAAAACATAATGTGCGCCTTTCGTTATATATCTGGATTCGTCACTAGGTACCGAAACTTTAAAATTTGAAATTCAAATTGCTAGAGAGAAGAAGAAGGATGTAACTGAATGTTGTTTATGATGAACTCACCAAGTTGGTGAAAATTTTAATTTAGCTCTTAACACCAGCTAGCTAGGTACATGAATGACCCTCTACATTTATGTAGAAACCAAGACATTACCCATATAATGTCATAATACAAATATTAAGAAGTCTATAAAATTAATATATCAAAGTTCTTCTTTCATGTAAAGCAAGTCAGCTAGATCGGTTTTGTTAATTCCAACATATTGTTGGTTCAGTCATCAATTGTATCTTAAATACCTTTTAAACAACACAACTACCCACCCACCTCCTTTGGGTATCATTTAAGTTTCATTTATCACCATATATACTCACTCATTCAAGTGTTCTTTCAACATAGCTTCATCACATTGCTTGAATACTTTGTCATGATATCACCAGCCAAAAATCATGTATATGTAAGTAGATTATAGCGATACTTAGGAGATAACATATGATGAATTGTTTTCTACTAAAAATGTTGTGTGTGTTTCTTGATTTTTTTTTCACTTTATTTATTTCATTTCAGTTACATGGTCACCATCATCTGTCAATTACGTACTTTGTTTTTAATGGAGGATATGGATTTGATCGTCTGTTTACGTTTCAAGGTTTTTTCATATATGTTTTGTGTATTGTGGTATATGTGCCACGTAGACGGCTAGCTACATGGATTTGTTGATATTACATGCATGGGAAAGAGATCAAGTTTGAATCTTTTTAATTGTCTATCTTTTTGGTTTCTGAAATGAAATAAATAAAGCGAAAATGTTAACTGGTAATCAGAGATTTTATTTATTGGGTTTTTGTTTTTCTTATTTTACAAGGAGACAATAACAACCCATATATAGAGAACCTAGGACCCTATACAAGGAAACATATTAAACTGATTGATAGAGAGGAGATTGTAGCCAGCCTGTCTAATCCCAAAATTATAGTGGTCAAGGTTTGACTGCAGCTGTTGCTCCATGATTTGAGCGCTTCCAAATTAGGCCGAATATTCTAACACTCCCCCTCAAGTTGTGTAGTGGGATCTCCAATACCCAACTTGGATAAAATTGATTCAAATGCTTTTGTCCCAACTGCCTTTGTGAGAATGTCTGCAAGCTGATCTTCAGACCTCACAAATGGAATTTCAATGGTACCACCCTCAATCTTTTCCTTTATGAAGTGACGATCTATTTCAACGTGTTTGGTTCTGTCATGTTCCACCGGGTTCTCTTATATTTTGATAGCAGCCTTATTATCACATTTTAACTGAACTGGACGCTCGAAGGGGGCTCCGATTTCTTTCATTATTTTCCTCAACCAAAGAATCTCAGTAATCCCTTTAGCTATGCCCCTGAATTCGGATTCTGCACTTGATAGGGAAACAATTTTCTGTTTCTTGCTCCTCCACATTACCAAATTACCTCCGAGGAGAGTAAAGTATCCGGCAGTAGATCTTCTGTCATTAGGATTCCCTCCCCAATCAGCATCTGTGAAAACTTCGGCATCAAGGTGACTATTTTTCTTAAACACGATACCTCTCCCAACAGTGCCTTTTAGGTATCTAATGATCCTCATAACCGCTTTCATATGATCTTTTTGAGGGTTGTGCATGAATTGACTAACAACTCCCACAGCATACGCTATGTCGGGTCGAGTGTGAGCCAGGTAAATCAGCTTCCCTACTAGCCTTTGGTATCTTTCTTTATTCGCTAGTTTGGCTCCTTCTATTATTTTGAGTTTATGGTTTACCATCATGGGAGTATCACTAGGCTTGCAGTCAACCATGCCTACTTCGACATGCAAATCTAATATATATTTTCGTTGAGAGATAAAAATCCCTTCCTTTGATCTAAGGACTTCAATCCCTAGGAAATATTTTAATCCCCCAAGATCTTTCATTTCAAATTCGGTGAAGAGATTTCTTCGAAGGGAGCTGATTTCTTTTTGGTCACTCCCTGTTATGATCATATCATCGACATATATTATGAGACATGTAATCAACTTTCCTCTTTTCTTGTAAAACAAGGTGTGGTCGGAATTACTCTGTTTGTACCCATATCTTTTCATGGCCATAGTAAACTTCCCAAACCATGCGCGCAGAGATTGTTTGAGCCCATACAAAGACTTTTTTAGTCTACACACCTTGTTTCCCTGAAAACTCATCTGAGAACCCTGGGGGGCCTTCCATATACACCTCTTCTTTCAAGTCTCCATGCAGAAAAGCATTTTTTACATCAAATTGATGAAGGGGCCAGTCTCTGTTTGCTGCTACAGAGAAAAGAACTCTGATAGTGTCAATTTTAGCAACTGGGGAAAAGGTTTCAGAGTAATCAATACCGTATGTCTGTGTATACCCTTTGGCAACCAATCTTGCCTTGTATCACTCAATGGTGCCATCAGAATTATACTTGATGTTAAATACCCACTTGCATCCGACCGGTTTCTTCCCTTGTGGTAAAGAACATTTTTCCCATGTGCCGTTTTTTTCCAAAGCCTCCATTTCTTTGTTCATTGCTTCTCTCCATTCGGCTATCTCTTTGGCTTCTTGAACCGTGTTAGGAATTTTTTCTGAAAGTATCGTGGCCGAAAAAGCTTTTGCTATATTGGCAACTCTCCCCCTGTTAGTTGCAACCGGGTATTTTGAGGTGCGAGAGATTCGTTCCGGTGAATACCGGTTGGGAGGGATTCCCCTATTTCTTCTCGGGGGAAGAACACTCTGTTGCTCCTCTTGCTCCTCAAGATGATTTTCTGGATTATTATGATCAGAAGTATCATTTTGTAAATTACCATGATGTTCTAAATTGTTTACCTCATTGTTTGTCTCTTCATCAATTTGTGCGGTTTTGGTGACTTCGACCGGATAGACATCTTCTTCAGGAGATTCATTGGCTAGGTCATCTGGTTCATCCTCTCCTATGTTGGACGAAGCAGGTTCAGCGGCGCCATCTACCGGCTCTGTTGTGACATCCGTAGACAAACTATGATATAGCAACCAATCGAACCAATCGAGTGACTCACCTGGTTTCTCCCCCTGAGTACTGGATTGGTGGTCGAAAAAATAGGCTGACTCCACGAAGTCAAGGTCCATGGTTACATGAACCCGACGAGTAACAGGGTTGTAGCAACGGTAGCCCTTTTGATGGACCCCGTACCCAATAAAGACACATTTCTTGGCACACACATTCAATTTATTTCGATCCATTTTAGGTGTGTGAATGAACACGGTACAGCCAAAAACCTTAGGAGGTAAGGTCATAATGGATGGGACTTTAACTTGGGTAGCTAGAATATCTAGAGGAGTTTTATGTCCTAGGATTTGAGTTGGGAGGCGGTTGACAAGATAGGCCGATGTGGCCAGGGCCTCAGGCCAGTAAGACAACGGAACATGAGACTCAATCATAATGGCAGGAGTTTTTTCAAGAAGTGTACGATTTTTTCGTTCCGACGTTCCGTTTTGTTGAGGAGTGTTAGAACACGTAGTTTGATGGATAAGGCCATGTTCCTGAAAGAAAATTTTCATTGTTTTGTTCACAAACTCTGTTCCATTATCGGAGCGGAGGATCTGAATTTTTTTCCCAAACTAAGTTTGAACCATTTTGTAAAACTTAACAAAAATTTCAGGAACTTCGGATTTATGTTTCATGAAGTAGACCCAATTCATTCGTGTAAAATCATCCACAAATATAACAAAGTATCTGATCCGACTATTGGTACTATTTGGAGCCGGACCCCAGACATCGGAATGAATTAATGAAAAAACAGAATCAACTCTAGTATCAGTTTTGTGGAACGGGGCCCTATAACTTTTTGCCATAATGCATGTTTCACAAACCTCCTGAACGGAGTTATTTGGAAAAAGACTAGGAAACAAAAATTTAAGATAACTAAACGAGGGATGACCCAGACGTCGATGCCATAACCATAGTTGTCTTTCAGTTGTCCCGTGAGCAAGCATGGCATGTCCCTTGTGAACCACCTCATCAACATAGTAAAGACCTCCCCGTTTAGTACCACGCCCAACGATCTCCTTCGTACGAATGTCCTGTAGAACACAGAAAGTTGGATACATAAGTACCACACAATTGAGTTGTTTTGTGACTTGGCTAATAGATAATAATTTTGAGGAAAGAGAAGGAATATATATGCAATTATTAATTTTCATTTTTTCTGAGAAAGTGATAGATCCTCCCCCTTTGACTTGAATTTTTTCTCCACTAGCGGTTTCAATGTGGTATTTTGACGGTGGCACCCAGTTACAAAAATCTTTGTAATCGTATGACATAGTATCCGTAGCCCCACAGTCCCAGATCCAGTTATTTGGCTTTCTAGAGTGGGAGATAGGCTGATCACAAAAAATTTTAGAAGTGAGCCCTGTACCTATCGGGCCATCATCACTTGTTGCAGCCATTCCTCCAAAACCGCCGCCGCTTCCCTATGGTTTCTTTTCTGGTGGACTCTCCTCCCCCTGTTACCGACGCACCTTTTCCATCAGCACTTGAACGTTGGCTGTTCTTCAGCTTCTGACCGCCTTCCCACCATTCTGGATACCCGACTAGCCTGAAACATTGTTCCTTAGTATGCCTCTTCATCTGGCAATGAGTGCAAAACAGTTTATATTTATCTTCTTTTTCTTTAGGTCGAAACCTTGTTCTTTTTTGTGAGTCCTTGGCTGCCAAACCCAACCCGATTTCGGTTGAATCGTTATCGGAGGGTCCGGATTTTAAGATGGTCATTCTGGAAAACTCTCTTCTGATGGTGGCATATGCTGATTCAACGGATGGGAGAGGTTCTTTCTTCAGAATATCTCTTTTGATTGGTTCTAGTTTTTCATCGACCGCTGTGAGTAACTAGTAAAGTCTTTGTTCTTGGGTCTTCTTATTGTAAATTTGAATGTCTTCTGGGTCCTTCATTGGATTCGGTTCTCTTCTATCGATCGACATCCAAATGCCTTGTAGTTTACTCCACAAATCTTCCAGAGTATTGGACCCTTGTTTGAGGGAGTTTGCCCGTTTATGGAGGTCGAACACCTGCAGTGAATCGGTTCCGGATCCGTATGTAGTGGCAAAACCATCCCACAGGGTTTTTGCAGTAGGATATTGTGAGGCGTTATTCACCAAGTTGGATTCAAGATTTTGGATAATCCATGTGAAGACACACTGGTCATCTTGTTCCCAACGTGAATAACTTGTATCGGTTTTTAAAGGAGGTGATGGATCCCCTGTAATGTGAGAACTTCTCCCCTACCTCCAATTGCTTTCTTCATCAGTGTTGCCCATAGGGCATAGTTATCGCCACCAAGTTTAATTCCTAAAGAAAGGTTCTCAGAGTTGGCTGTTGTTTGCTGTGCTCCGAGACCGTTCCTTAGGAGTGCAGCAATCTGCATCGTCAATTCATCAGGAACTTGATTAATTTGGGTTTCAGCATCCGTCATCTTATTGAAGATGGATCGGAATTTCCAGGATCAAACGGTCTCTGATACCATGTTAACTGGTAATCAGAGATTTATTTATTGGGTTTTTGTTTTTCTTATTTTACAAGGAGACAATAACAACCCATATATAGAGAACCTAGGACCCTATACAAGGAAACATAGTAAACTGATTGATAGAGAGGAGATTGTAGCAAGCCTGTCTAATCCCAAAATTATAGTGGTCAATGTTTTACCACAGCTGTTGCTCCATGATTTGAGCACTTCCAAATTAGACACCAATACATTACCCATATAATGTCATAATACAAATATTAAGAAGGCTGTAATATTAATATATCAAAGTTCTTCTTTCATGTAAAGCAAGTCAGCTGGATCGGTTTTGTTTATTACATGATATTGTTGGTTCGGTCATCAATTGTATTTTAAATACCTTTTAAACAACACCACAACTACCCACCCACCTCCTTTGGGTATCATTTAAGTTCCATTTATCACCATATATACTCACTCATTCAAGTGTTCTTTCAACCTAGCTTCATCACATTGCTTGAATACTTTGTCATGATATCACCAGCCAAAAATCATGTATATGTAAGTAGATTATAGCAATACTTAGGATATAACATATGATGAATTGTTTTCTACTTAAAATGTTTTGTGTGTGTGTGTTTTTTTTTTTTTTTTTTTTTTTTTTTTTTTTTTTTTTTTTTTTTCACTTTATTTATTTCATTTCAGAAACCAAAAAGATAGACAATTAAAAAGATTCAAACTTGATCTCTTTCCCATGCTTGTAATATCAACAAATCCATGTAGCTAGCCGTCTACGTGGCACATACACCACAATACACAAAACATATATGAAAAAACCTTGAAACATAAACAGACGATCAAATCCATATCCTCCATTAAAAACAAAGTACGTAATTGACAGATGATGATGACCATGTAATTGAAATGAAATAAACAAAGTGAAAAAAAAATCAAGAAACACACACAACATTTTAAGTAGAAAACAATTCATCATATGTTATCTCCTAAGTATTGCTATAATCTACTTACATATACATGATTTTTGGCTGGTGATATCATGACAAAGTATTCAAGCAATGTGATGAAGCTAGGTTGAAAGAACACTTGAATGAGTGAGTATATATGGTGATAAATGGAACTTAAATGATACCCAAAGGAGGTGGGTGGGTTGTTGTATTGTTTAAAAGGTATTTAAGATACAATTGATGACCGAACCAATAATATGTTGGAATTAACAAAACCGATCTAGCTGACTTGCTTTACCTGAAAGAAGAACTTTGTTATATTAATTTTATAGACTTCTTAATATTTGTATTATGACATTATATGGGTAATGTCTTGGTGTCTACATAAACGTTGAGGGTCATTCATGTACCTAGCTAGCTGGTATTGAGAGCTAAATTAAAATTTTCACCAACTTGGTGAGTTCATCATAAACAACATTCAGTTACATCCTTCTTCTTCTCTCTAGTAATTTGAATTTCAAATTTTAAAGTTTCGGTACCTAGTGACGAATCCAGATATATAACGAAAGGCGCGCCTTATGTTTTGAAACGACAAATTATATGCATTTAATGTAAAACTAACAAAAAAACATACATCTTTATTTACTCTAAGGGTGGTGTTTAAAAGGTATGCACGTGTATACCAAAAAACTCAAGTATGTCTGCTTTTGTACTAACATTGGTCTATTTCTTTCCATTTTTTTTCAATTTAAATACAACGAGGCTTTATACAACCCGTGCGATGCACGGTCTTTTGGTTGATTAATTAAGTGGTTTTTCGTAACGTTGATGCAGCTGCTTGTATAAGCATATGACGGTATTTAGATGCCTATTAGAGAAGTTGTATTGTATTTATTTTAGTGGAATTGATATTTAGATGCCTAGTAATGTTATCATAACTTTTGTATTTAAATTAGTTTATTTTCATTAAAAGTTTCAATTAACATAAACGGGAATTTTTTAGATATAAATATAAAGATAAATTATAAGCATTTTTTTTAAGTTTAGGATGTTAATGGTAATACATTGTGCATGGAGGGGTTGTTTTATATCCAATGTATAAATGAGGGGTTTAAATTGCAATGCTGGATGATGAACTCAAATAAGTACATTTTATTACTATCATTTATCCTATTAATTTGACTTGTTTTGCTATATTGTGTATGAGGATTGATACTTAATCGTTTACTTTTGTAATTCTCAGGTAAAAACAAGCATTTGGTGAAACTTTGCGATTTTGGACTGATTATGGAGCATAACATGCATAAAGTTAAGAGTCTACTGAGATGAAGAAGATCAAGACTAATCTGCTCCAGATGCGCCGCATCTCACTCATGACATGCGCCGCATCTCTATCAAGATATCACCAGATACGATCCAAGATACAAGAGGACATGCGCCGCATCTAATCATGGAGTTACGCCGCATCTTCTGGCGGTGTACGAATATTCCTGAATATTATAATCTTGGACCCCACGCGAAGTTAAGTCAATGCGCCGCATCTACTTACTAGATGCGCCGCATCTTCCCTCAGACAGAAACTATAAATACCCCAAGACCAGACGAATTTCGTACGCATTATTTTAGTTTCGAAGACCGAACCAGCAGAACCCTAGGACGAATTCAGTCAAGGAGGCAGCACAAGACACACCCAAATCAAAGATACAAGAGCTGTAAGAAGGTGCTGCATGTGTTTAATTCATTAAGTAGTTTTGTTTTATTGTGTTAGCAAACTTTAATTCATCAGGATTGGTGGCTTGTGTAATGTGACAACGAAAGATTGCACTCCCTTTAATACTTGCTTTCCCATCAATTAAAGTTTATATGTTGATGTCTTTGGTTACTACTTATTAGTGCATTGATAACCTCTGTGTTTATTAGTGGCTTGCGGGCATTTGACTGCGGAAAATAATGTGGCTCCCACGGTTATTACTAAATTGATCACTTAGGAATAACTTTTAGACATAAGTAATCATTAAGGGTTTACTCGCCGATAAGATTAGGACCAACGAGAAAGGGTTAACTACATACACTTCATATAAAGCTATCAATAAAACAAGTGACAATCTACTTAATTATAAGGACAGCCCTCTTATTGTCTCAAGTATCTATCTGTGTACGTGTGTGCTACTTGCTGATTCGTGCCTATTGGTTTATTTTATTATTTAATTGCAAACAAATCGTGCCAGTCTCTCAGGCTGAAACCCCCTTGCGTTAGGATATTAAAATACTGATTAGAATAACTAGATAATACGTTCCACTCTTAGTGATCGACACTCTACTTACCATTATATTCATACTGACCGGGTACACTGCTCGTTAAGTGTGTGTGTTATTGATAAGTCGGCTAAATATAAATTTAAAACTTGAGTAGGCATTAAAACTGCTAAACCGCAACGACACATCACGCGCATCAAGTTTTTGGCGCCGTTGCCGGGGAGTGAATTGTTATTATCTGTTAATTTGATTAGTATTTTAATTAGGTTTTTCTTTTTATTATATTAATTGCATCATTGTGCTATTTTGCATATTTATTGTATTGTGTGTTAATTGTTTTCTTTTATTTTTGTGTGTTTATTTTTGTTTGTGTGTTTAATTTTTTGTTTTTATTTTTCTTATTTTTTCTGTTCTGCTATCGTTGTACTGTGCTAAATCAAACGATACGGCGCATCTGATTTCTCAGATACGGCGTATTGCATTTAATTTTTAAAAAATACAACGCGTTTAATTAATTCGATACGACGCATCTTTTCCCCAAGATACGGCGTATCTGTTTTTGATAATTTTTTTTTTAAAAAAAGCGATAAAGTAATACGACGCATCTGCTTTCGCAGATACGGCGTATCTGTTTTTGATAAAAAAATTTCTAAACGTTAACGCCATACGACGCATCTGCTTTAGTAGATACGGCGTATCTTTTATTTTAATTAAAAACAGTTTGCGAATTATTAAACAGATACGACGTATCGATCTCTGTCGATACGGCGCATCTTACTGAATCAAAAATCGATATTTATTTTTAAACGTAACGAAAATACGGCGCATTAACTTTCGTTAATACGACGCATTTAATTTTAATTAGATAAGTTGGTTTTTGATTATTTAATTCGATACGGCGCATTCAAAATTCTAAGCGGCGTATCTATTTTCTGAATAAAGTCTGATTTAATTTTAACGTATTAAGATACGGCGTATCCAATTCTTAGGATACGGCGCATCAACAACAGATATAAGAAGCTTTTATTTTACTTTGATCGTTTCACCCTTCTTTTGCACGAGTAAGTTTTATTTCAGGAAAATGGACGATCCAGATATTACAATGGAAGAATATATCAGACTTAAAGAGGAAAGAGCCTTGAGCAATTATGGGAACTATGATTGGAAAAGAACAAGATATGGTGCACAAGTCATTAAGACAAAAGAAATCACTATGGAAGAATACTTGATTTTAGGGCATGAAAAGTCAAGGAAAGAAAGAAACAAATTGCCATTTCAACACATTTGGTGTATGTCTAATGATGATGAAGAAGATTCATATACCGTGAAACCAATTCCGGCAATTGTTATTGATAGTACTTTTTCTCCGGAGATTGCACAAGATGATGTGTATACGGAACCTTACGTTGAAGAATATTCTGCAATCGTATTACCACCATTAGACAATCCAACGGATGAAGATGAAAAGTATTCTAATTTTGATTTCGAACCAATTGACGCCATAGTTTATGATGACATACCTCAACCAGATTTTGACCCAACGAGGGATTTTGAAGAAATCTGGGATTACTTATTTAAGGATGAAATTCGGGACGATGCTAAAATAGAAAGACCACTAGTTGAAGATGGAGATTCACACGATGAATTGGAGTCACTTACAACACAAAGTGGTACAAATTTATTTAATATTATTAATCCCGTTACTAATAATCTTGCTAGTTTTCCTAAACAGGTTGCAAAACAAAAAGATGATGAGGTGAAATTTATCACACTACCTATTGAAGCACCTGTGATCAACCCGTATTTGGTGGAGCTCGAAGAAGAGTTTGGTGATGAGCTCTTAAACATTGCTATAATTGATGAAGATGATGATTTAGACCCTATGAAGGTTGTTGAAGAACTCGAAATTTTACTTGCCAAAGGCCCTTTCTCATCTTCTGCGGGAGTCAAGGGACGCCTTACTACCAAAGAGACTAACCAAGAAGAAAGGAGACTCATTTTTCCTCAACACACTACTCTTTCAGATGCAATGGTCAAGTCATCCAATTTATCAACCAAACCGGGTAAGGATAGGAAAGATGTACATATATTGCCAAGGTATGATCTTTATGTATTTCTTCCATCTTTAATAGCAAATTTATACTCTTTTCGTGTTTATTGCTATTATCACCCGCACTTGATCCCAAGTGGGGGGAACAACACCCTATTACACAGTAAATAAGGGTGGAGTCAGGCTCGTGACTCGAACAAAAACAAGCGCTTCGTGGGAGGCAACCCATGCTTATCTTTTATTTTATTTTCTGATTTTGTATTGAGTCAGTCAGGCCCGCATGAGGATACGGCGCATCTCAATTCTGAGATGCGACGCATCTCCTGCAATGGTCATATCTTATTTTATTTTTCTCTGCATTTTTTATTTCCGACTTTAAAACTATTTATCAGTTTATTTTAATGCGGCGCATCCCTGGTTAAGGATGCGGCGCATCTTTTATTCTGATCCGTATTTATTCCAGGCTCGATACGGCGTATCTTCTTCAATAAGATACGGCGCATCGACTGACCTGATGATTTTCAGTTTTAATTTTTAAGTTTTATTTTTTTCTAACTACTAATGTATTATGCAAGTTTGAACCTTTCTTATCTTAGGTGTGTTTTAAAGTATTGGTGGTATTATAGTTTCCTGGATTTCCTGTGGATACATCAAGTATGAAGCTTTAATGTTCTAATCCACAAGAAAGATGATTTTTGCTCTTATACTAATGGAGGATCATACCGAGCAAATCTCAGGGGAGTTTTTCTGTTCTAATTCTTTTATTTTCCAGTTTTTAACCTTTTATACAAACAACGAGGACGTTGTTTAACTTAAGTGGGGGGATTGGAGAATTAGAACACTTAACAATTACTTGTCCTAAACTTTTTCAAAAATTATGCTTAAAATGTGCTTAATATATCAAACTTAAAAAAATTTTAGCATGTTTTTGTTTAAGATCTAAGTTGCATAACTGCACACATGACGTTATTTTCAAAAATTGTGATTTTTCAAAATTCACAAATCTATGAGTGTGCCGGTGACTTGTAAACTTTAGAACTTGGCTTGTATACTATTCGAGACCACCATAATGAGTATTATTTATATAATTGGAATGACTTGTCTAAATTGGTAAATTTCTAGGATTACACCCAAAATAGCCTATTATATGTTATGTGTTATTAACTAACTACACTGGTTAGTTAACCCCCGTATAAACCCTTTTGTTACTCTCATTTTTAGAGTAAGATACCCCTAGAAAAACACTCAGAGCCATTCCTTTCGTTTCTTACACCTATGTTTAAAATGTTTCGTTACACCCTTACACCTTAGCCTACCCTGTAGATTAGAATCCGTGGTTGGTTAATTGCTATAGGCAAAGTGTGTTTCCTTACATTACCTGTGTTCGCGTGCGTAATTCATTATCTATGGTTAGGTCGGGAAATTGCACAATGCAATTGGAGTGAAAGTAAATATTGTATATCTTTGAGTTTATTTTTCGTGTGTTTACTACTTTCACTATTACCGTTATTTCTGAAAGTATGAAAAAAATTATCCGGAAAGAAAGTTATAGTGATGTGGTGAAATTTTACACATCTATGTTTATGTTTCAAGTTAAATAAAAAAAAAAAAAAAAAAAAAAAAAAAAAAAAAAAAAAAAAAAAAGAGAAAAAGAAAGAAAAGTTGGAAGTTAGTTTTAACCAACGATGTAAAGTTATGTAAGTGGTTCATATGGCCACTATTTGTTGTACTATATCTATGGATTGAATGGGAATTGGCAGTTATGGGAACGCCAATTAAGGTTTATTCTTTGATTAAGATCTTGTTGAGTATAATTCGTGTCTACCTAAAGCGTGTGTTTCAAGTGTTAAAGCGTGAGTTATTCAATGATATGAGTCTTATTCATGGGATGGTTGGGATAGTGATTAACCACACTTAGGATTTTAATTTATTTGTTTTGTTTATTTTTATTTTACACCAATTTATATCCCATATGTTACCATGCCCTATATTGTTCTTTATCCAACCAAACCTTTGATTTATTGAGATTAGGGATTTGAGCAATCTTAAGTATCGTAGTCGTGGATTCGGCTATGTATTTATGATTTTGTCGCCCTTTTTGATATATTATTATTGGTGAAGTTTGGACCTATCTTTAGCCTATTCGAGTTAAGGATTTGAGCAATTGCAAGTATCGTGTTCGTGGATTCGATCATGTATTTGTGATTTTGTCGCCTTTTCTGGAATTTGAGATCGATAGTGAAAAGAGAATAATTAACCCTTAAGCCTAAAAACCCTTTTTACCGCTTTAGACTTGTTATTCCTTAGCTTTAGTGGAGGAGATGTGTATACTTTCCAAGCTTATGATAGAATATTCGTCGCGACTGGACAGTTAAACGATTAGATTTGCTTTTATCAAATTATTTTATTTTACTTCTAATTCGTTAAGTGTTTAGTTGTGTGATTATGAAATAAACGAATACATGCTTAAATATAAAAATAAATCCTAACATCTTTTAGGATACATTTTCATAAAAGAAATTCTAAGGTTTACTTGGGGACAAGTAAAGTTCAAGTGGGGGGATATTTGATGAACTCAAATAAGTACATTTTATTACTATCATTTATCCTATTAATTTGACTTGTTTTGCTATATTGTGTATGAGGATTGATACTTAATCGTTTACTTTTGTAATTCTCAGGTAAAAACAAGCATTTGGTGAAACTTTGCGATTTTGGACTGATTATGGAGCATAACATGCATAAAGTTAAGAGTCTACTGAGATGAAGAAGATCAAGACTAATCTGCTCCAGATGCGCCGCATCTCACTCATGAAATGCGCCGCATCTCTATCAAGATATCACCAGATACGATCCAAGATACAAGAGGACATGCGCCGCATCTAATCATGGAGTTACGCCGCATCTTCTGGCGGTGTACGAATATTCCTGAATATTATAATCTTGGACCCCACGCGAAGTTAAGTCAATGCGCCGCATCTACTTACTAGATGCGCCGCATCTTCCCTCAGACAGAAACTATAAATACCCCAAGACCAGACGAATTTCGTACGCATTATTTTAGTTTCGAAGACCGAACCAGCAGAACCCTAGGACGAATTCAGTCAAGGAGGCAGCACAAGACACACCCAAATCAAAGATACAAGAGCTGTAAGAAGGTGCTGCATGTGTTTAATTCATTAAGTAGTTTTGTTTTATTGTGTTAGCAAACTTTAATTCATCAGGATTGGTGGCTTGTGTAATGTGACAACGAAAGATTGCACTCCCTTTAATACTTGCTTTCCCATCAATTAAAGTTTATATGTTGATGTCTTTGGTTACTACTTATTAGTGCATTGATAACCTCTGTGTTTATTAGTGGCTTGCGGGCATTTGACTGCGGAAAATAATGTGGCTCCCACGGTTATTACTAAATTGATCACTTAGGAATAACTTTTAGACATAAGTAATCATTAAGGGTTTACTCGCCGATAAGATTAGGACCAACGAGAAAGGGTTAACTACATACACTTCATATAAAGCTATCAATAAAACAAGTGACAATCTACTTAATTATAAGGACAGCCCTCTTATTGTCTCAAGTATCTATCTGTGTACGTGTGTGCTACTTGCTGATTCGTGCCTATTGGTTTATTTTATTATTTAATTGCAAACAAATCGTGCCAGTCTCTCAGGCTGAAACCCCCTTGCGTTAGGATATTAAAATACTGATTAGAATAACTAGATAATACGTTCCACTCTTAGTGATCGACACTCTACTTATCATTATATTCATACTGACCGGGTACACTGCTCGTTAAGTGTGTGTGTTATTGATAAGTCGGCTAAATATAAATTTAAAACTTGAGTAGGCATTAAAACTGCTAAACCGCAACGACACATCACGCGCATCACTGGACATCTTTCTAAATACTCATTCTCCAGTTATGCATGGGAGAAGATGCAAAGGCTGCATTAACACCCAAATTAAATGTTCCAATGCCTCTTGGGTGTCTTTTGTTGTTATTTTTGCAACCTTTTAACTGCCACAATTTAACAAAACGTATACAATGTATTTTGCTAATCGTATTTTCATTATATATACGCTCACATTATTAATCAAAGATCAAATATTTTTAATCCTAAATTTAACATACAACTTTGCTAATCGTAATTTCATTATATATACGCTTACATTATTAATCAAAGATCAAATATTTTTAACCCTAAATTTAACATACAACTATCAACATCTTAACCCTAATTTTAAGATGGCAGACACACCAAACCTTAATGAGATGAAAGATGCAACTGAATTTGGTAAGCTTGCTGATGCCTTCAAGCTATTGATAACTCATGAGAAAGCATAAGAGCAAAGTTTTATCGCTCGTATTGGAGAGGAGAGTAGCCAGTTGAGGGCAGTCATTGAAAAAAAGGAGCAAACAATCATTGAGGCAGCTACCTCATTTACTCGTTTCAATGCTGTGGCTGCAACTGGGCATGATTGCCTGCTTGAAATACAAATGAAGGACCGCAGGAAACTTGATCTGTTGGCTCAACTACTGCTGCTGTCTCGTCAAAGCATGGAGGAGAAGGATGAGGTTCTGGAGAGGTTTGAAAAAGCCGAAGATTCTGATGACGAAGATTAGGATCTATTGGGCATTTTCTTTTGTGTTTTGATGTATGTACGTGTTTGGGTTTTATCTCTGTTTTATTTGAATGGTAATGATGTGGATGTATATATTATCTATGAATGGAAACAACTAATCAAGGATCAGTTATGTTTTAAGTATTAATCGTTTATTACCTTTAAGAATTTATTATTTTTTATTATTTTTATTATAAAGGGTAAAATATACTGTATATAAAATTATGTAGTGTGTGTTTGACTTTCTTCTCTCACACATCTTTCTCTCACACTCGTTCAAAACACACGGTTAGATTTATATAGCAGATTTAGGGTTTCATTTTTTGGCAAAATTAAGCAAATTGAATATTAAACAATCAAATGTTTATGAGGGCTATGTTAAAGGATTTGATGCTTTGATGATTGAGCCAAATATTTCAGGTATTGGACTTGAATTTGATCAAATGAATGGTTTTTATGTAGATGATGTGACTTTTGATATGGGTTTTTGATCTTTAGTGAAATTAGTGTATACCCTTTTGGAGATCTTGTGTTTTTTCTATAAAAGTTGGGATTTTTATATGGTTTGTTGATCGTTAGTGTAGAAATGTAGAATTTTTTGTACCCTTTTAAGATCTTAAAGTTGGGATTCTGATATTGGGTTTTGATATTTAGTGGAATTCTGTATACCCTTGTGATTAATTGTTTAGTTGTTTATGTTAATTTGATTTAGTTGGGATGAAGTCCCTCTTTATTTTGGTGCTAGTTGATGTAAAGTTTTGCACTTTTGATCTGATTTTTATGATTCTGATATGGGTTTTTGTTCTTTAGAGATATTAGTGTGTACCCTTTTGATTGTTTGTTTAGTGGTTCATGCTCATTTCATATGTGTGGGATAAAGGTCTTACTTTTTGATAAAGGTATATAAAACCGATATTAGTATCGAATGAGCTAATAAGTTTTCTTATTGGCAGAAGCTTTTTTGTTAAAGCTTTCAGTTATTGGTGACACCGTTCTGCGGATTGCATGGGTTAGTTTTAACATCATTTTTTGAGTTATATGGCAATCTTGCAGCATACTCATTATATGCATAATGTTGGTGATGTTTTATATTCTGTGTGGTTATTATATGTATTTTTTATAATCCATAATAGCACATCATACTTGGGAATAGTAATTAAGAAAGGCAATGGTATTCTGATTACAATAGATGGACTACGATTTATTTATCTGAAAAACTAAAAGGCAAAACCAAACATGAGTTATTTCATGAATAAAGCATAAAGTCACAGACACGTAACAATATCTGTGATTCACTATTAGATTTCATGTTTGAACATTACATAGATGTGCTACGATAGGTTGGTGAAAGTTTCTTTGAAAACAATGTTACGCGTGCAGTGCTTAAGTTCCGGGTCCTTGTCTTCAACCATTAGTATTTTAAGGCCGTCAGGACTGGTAACTCTAGATAGCGCAACATAAAGCTGACCATGGCTGAACACGGGAGTAGGCAAATAGAGGCCAACGTAATTAAGTGATTGGCCCTGACTTTTGTTAATTGTCATTGCATAACATGGTCTTACAGGGAATTGTCGCCGTTTTAGGACAAATGGCCACTTGGATTGCGTTGATGTGAGTATAATCCTGTGTATAATGACATTCTCCCCTATATTTGAACCTGTTAGTACCTTAGCGTGAATAACAAACTGGCCTAGATCTGTGATGAGCAACCTTGTTCCATTACACAGCCCTTTGCTTGGATTGATGTTCCGCAATAGCATAATTGGTAATTCCTTTTTTAAGTGAAGAGCATGTGGGGGCATCCCGGGGAAATTTAAGGAATTTAGAAATTCAATCGGATAGTGTTCGTGCTGTTCTAGGCTGTCCGTAGATGCCTTGCAAATCTCGTCTGCGCTGTTGTATGTAACAGATTCCCCTGCTAACTGTTTAAACATGTACTCATTGATGGCATCAGCATCATCATTCCGAGGAGTTAGTATTGACCTTTCTTTGAGATACACATCGTCCGTTTGTCTTGTTGTAAAATCAGGGTATGTCTCTGCGACAATATGCTTGATAGGAGAATCCCATGATTTAATTAGGAAGATTTTAGGAATGTCAATCCAACTTGGGTCATCCTCCCCTTCTTTGCATTTCGCCGACACCTTGCCATCCCCTACAGCCAAAACCCATCTATTGAAATCCTGTTTTCGATTATCAAGCTCCGCATTTTCACTATACTCGTTGACACGCATGCTGCGCGTAAGGCTGAATACCTTGCAATGCTTCCATAATTCAGATTGGTTTATGCATGATTGAACAATGGCTGCCCTGCTTCCTTTCGGTATAACTGGCAGAACTTGTCAAAAGTCACCTCCGAGCAAGACCGTCACGCCTCCAAATATTCGATCCCTACTGTCCTGGTCATGATATCCTAAAATATCCGTTAGCGTCTTGTCCAATGCCTCAAAAGCATATTTTTGAGTCATTGGAGCTTCATCCCATATAATAAGTTTAACTTGCTGCATGAGTTCCGCCATATGTGTGTTTTGTTTTATGCCGCATGTACTGTTCTCTAATAATTCAAGCGGTATAACAAAACGGCTATGCGCGGTTCTCCCACCTGGTAGCAACAATGAAGCTATTCCTACACAATTTGAGAGTGTTAATTAGTCATGTATTTTTACAAATTTCCAAATAGTTGATTGTTTAAATTTAGTATAAATTTGTACCTGAAGATGCAACAGCAAGCACTATCATGCGTTCTGATCTTAACCGTGAGATGATAGTTTTGTATAAAAATATCATTCCGGTTCCGCCTGGACCGTACACAAAGTAAAAGTTCCCTTTTTTACCATGGACAGATTCAATCACCTCTTCATAGATAAAACGTTGTTCGGGATTTAACAATGAAAGAAGTTGTTGATGTTCAATCTTACTCTTGTTCATATCATAAGCCAACGCTTCTCTTATGAGACGATTGTCCATGTTGGTTAGTAACCTTGGGTTAGGCAGTGGTAGGTCTTGAAAATCCGATAAAGATCTCCCATTTCTATTTAACAACTCTTGGATCTATAGCAAACAATAGTTCTTGAGTTGTTCTTCCATCAGCTCCAAGTCAGGATAATCGAAAATTTTCCTTTTCTTGTGTAGAATATCTTCTGATAAAAACTTCCAGTTTTCTTCCCACAATTTTAAAGGTCTGCTGACATCACAAAAAATTAAAATTGTCACGAATATGTCACGTAACTGTGGGCCAAACATCCATACACTTGCTTCTGATATAGCATGTGTCCATTCTGTGTCATCATTTAAAAGGCCATATGCAAAACATGCTTCCTTGAATGTGGAACATAGTTTGTCATGAACAGTCATGAGTTTTTCAAAAGACTCAGGACCTCTCGCGATATTCAACAACATTCTAAGATAATATCATTCTCCAGACGCCGGGTGCGAGTAAACAATCCTCCCAATGCATTTTTGCAACTTGCGTTTTTTCCACATTTTGGTTTTCTCATGCCACACATAATGTGTAGGTATCTCAGCTGTTGATCCCAGTTGAGCTTCACGATCTTATTAATTACTTTAGATAAATCTAAGGTAATCGGTATAGAAACTGATCTTAAGTTGTATATCAAATATTATGCGGAAACTAATACTTGATCTTAAGAAGAATAAACACAAACGAATTCTCAAACAACACTTCAATATATTAATACGATTGCTCTGAATAGCAATAGGGTTACAAGAAACCTTGAAGTGTAAAACAATACGTATGCTAAGATAATCAATCAATCGACATCTAACTCTAACCCTAGAACCTCCTTTTATAGCATAAAGAGTCCTAGTCGGTTTACAAGACTTCCTATACAAGAAAAATATTCATACGTGATTGCGTGGTTTTGTAACCTTACAACAGGTTTTACCTCTCGAGGGATCTCAAGAGGCTTACAACCCCACCAGGCAGTGTACCTGACCGATGTAGTATAGTGTAGTGGTAAGTACGGGGGATTGATCGTTCTCCACAGGGAATAGTGTTCGTTAGGTATGAAAGGCTACTCTAATTAGGTCTAAAGGTTGAGGAAGATTCTTTTTATGTTTTTATATTTTTATGAAAGCAAGTAAAATCTCGGTTTTGAAGGAGTGGGCGGAATTAGTTGCTAGTCAACTAACCCAATTTACTACGAATGCAAATAAAATAAAATAACAAAAATGAAATGTGGTGAGAAACTTATGTGTAGAGAAATGTGTTTACTTAGATTTCCTTACTCCCTAACTATCTTTTACCGGTTAATTAGTGTGTATTAGTCGCGTGGATGACGGGTGTATTCCTTAATACCATTCGTGGGGTGGCGTACTTACTTCCCCAACTCTACAAGCTCCTACTTCACTCCTATGTCGAGCCGGCTAGGAAGCTCCTAACATGGGATCACTAGAATTCGCTTGTGCATTAAATACAACCATAAAAACCTTTAGTACGCGTTTGGTTCATGTTTCTTAAGACGTTCAAGCAAGTTACCGAATAGGAAGTTAGCCAGTTTTCTTAAGCCTAACATAGATAAACAATCATCCAATACAACTAACAACACACTAACAACCAATAATCAATAGCTAAGTTTCATTAGATCTAAGCAAACACAAGATAAATTTAGCCTAACATGTTAAACAAAAGACAAGCATAAGATAGAATCAAACAACACATAGACATATTGAATGATTAATTGATAACTTATCTTTCAATGAAACATGGAAGATCTCAAGGCAAAAAGCCCTGAAAAAGATGCTAAAATCGTCTTAGGGTTTTATCCCAAAATTCCACACACTAAGCTCTCCCTCAATGACAAAAAATTAGAAAACTATATATAGACTTTGACATCTGACGGCGTCACCTTATGCATTGTGACGCCGTCACCTCGCCGCTTTTAGGGTTCCCGGGTGACCATCTTGACGCCGTCCCTCTTTAGCTCTTCAAAAATCCATTCTGGCCTATCAAGGCTTGACGCCGTCGGATCATGAACGTGACGCCGTCCCCTTATGATTTAAGCCGTGACGCCCTCGATCAAGTTAAAGCGTGACGCCGTCAGAATTCACATGCTATTTTCACTGGCCCGTCATGAGTAAATTTCACATCCAACTTTTCTTGCCAAGGCATGACGCCGTCCCATGTTAATTGTGACGCCGTCAAGAGTAACTTTCAGCCGATTCTTGAGACTTTGCCGTTTTCTTCACTTTTATGCTCCAAAAACGTCCAAAATGCCTCCTTTTCCAGATTTCTCCTCAAAAGTACCTAAAATGACAAAAGGAACGATTTAGGGCAATATTTGATCAAATAAATACGATTTCGGGCTTAAATGACCCCTTAAAAGCGGTACACTTTTCGCCTCATCAAATACCCTTACACTTGAGATTTGCTTGTCCTCAAGCAAATGTGCTTTTATTCTAATCAAAATACAAGTTAGGGGTCATTTAATGCAAACATAAAAGTAATTACAACAAATAATCGTTCCACTTTAATCATAATAAGCACGGAGATTATATACTAGCACCTCACAAGTAGTGTTTAGATACTCACATCTCTCAAGTGTCATCAAAATAAATCTCATAAATGAAAACGGATAATATCTCTCACTACCTGTCATAGCAAATAGATTACCATAGGCTTGGGAAAGGATCAAAAGCCTCCTCCACTAGGCGTAAGCACCTAAGATAAACTATCAAAGAGGGCTTTTAAATGGGTTATAATGTTAGGTGTAGGGAAAAGGAAAACACGGTTTTGTTGGATAAAGGATATTTTACTGGTGGCTAGTTAAAGATCTTGATCAATTACATGTACTATACAATGTTGCTAAGCCAAGACTAGACTCGATCTTAAGCTAAAAACGAAATAACAAAATAACAAAAATATAAAACAAACATAAAATGAAACGGGATGGTAGTCCGTATGTTTTTTCTACTTTTCATTTTCTCATTTTTTTTGTGTGTTTTTTTTTTTTTTTTTTTTTTTTTTTTTTTTTTTTTTTTGTGCATACACTTTTACCCTACCATCCAAAATAATACATCATAGGGGCGTTGCATCCCCCTTACACTTGAATTTTTACATAACTTTACAAATACTAATCTAATGACTCGAATTAAGATAATTGAAAAACTTGGAGTACTTTTAAAACATTTAGCACATATGGGGGTAATAAATGATGTTCTTCCCCATTACTCCATTATACTAGTACTTTACCCATGAGTCCCAATCGTCCCAAAACAATATGTACAAGGATATGACTCGACTTAGCAACCATGTAATCAACTAGATAATTAACTTGGGTTTAAACAAATGTTGTAACAATAATGCACTAAAAATGAGTGCATACAAGGTAGGCTAAGGCGATTTGGGTGTACATTTTAGTGGGGTGTAACAAATTCTTCCTTTAAGTAAAATGCTTAAAGGTCGAAACGAAAAGATAGGCTCTGAGGGGTGTACTAGGGGTATCGTGTACTAAAAATGAGTACAACGCAAAGGGTGTGGGAGAATTACTTGACCAATGTAGCCAAAATAATTATAACAAAAACACAGGTGTAAAACAATGGGTTAATCCTAATGCCTCTTATCATGTAGTAAATCTAACTACACGAATGTAGTCTCACTTGTGGCCTCGGGATGGTCCTAACGCAAGTTCTAGAATCTAAGTGCTACCGGTACACACATCATAGCATAAATGCTTTTCCTACCAATTCTAGGGGCGAACCTCACATATTTGGGGTGGAAAATTTTTTAGTGGTACGGTTTTTGTGCTAGTCATATAACTCCTATCCATGAGATGCTCATTAAGATCAAAGTTTCACTCCTAAATGTTGTAAAAAAATTTAAATTTGGCACTAAAATTGCCCTAATCAAGTATTTCTCTCAGTTTTATTACACATCTATTATTAAACAAACAAAAATCAAGCGCAATTGTATTCTCTAAAATCGTACTTTTACCCTCCCCTTACACTTAAGATGAACATTGTCCCCAATGTTCAAATAACAAGATGTAAAAGCATAAAGTAAAAGAATGAAATCAAATACTCCCCTGATTCGCTCGTTGGATAGTGAAATTACACGGTTAGATCTTCCTCCAAAGAGAATGTTGAAGCTCCATGACTAATGCATCGCCATAAGCTTGATTCAAAACATTTCCTTGTCCAAAATAACCTGTTAAACCTGAGAAAACAAACACGAAAACCTGCATAACATCGGCGGGATAAAATCTATATATAAGGATATAATGCTTGTGGAATGATAATTTTGCAGATTCCTGGAGATTATAAGTTGGAGATTTAATAAAAACTTTTTATGAAAACAAAACTTTCAAAAATTTCTGGAAATTAAATCTGACGCCGTCAGGTTATAACCCCTGACGCCGTCAGAAATGACCTGACAAAAATTTTCGTTTTAAGTTCCCGGAAAATTTCTGGAAAAACCTTTACCTTACTTCCTGGAAATCCTGCAAAACATCATTATGACTCGATACAAGCATTTGACTCAAACAAATACTAATATGTATGCTAATTTATTATTATTACGATTCATGTTAATTTGTGTTCTAATAAACCGATTTAGATTTCCCTTACACTTAACTTTTGCAAAATACCTTTATATGTAGTTAAGACGAAGTTAAAAACAACATAAAGCATTTTCACAATTTAGTTTTTAACATGAATCAATAATGATAAAAATTAAACACACATACGGAAGCAAATAAAATCAAACAAACAAATAAATAAACACACAAAGCAAATAAAACAAATAAAGCTTGGGTTGCCTCCCAAGAAGCGCTTTTCTTTATTAACGAGTCTTGTAGCTAGACTCAAAGTCACGTACATTACGTGACTCCATCATCGGTCACGGTTCCTAGGCCATTCTCCTTCCCGGTTTTATATTCCGGTCCTAATTTCAAACAATCCTTGTAGAAACCGAATATCCTTTCCATAACATAGTCTACTCCTTTACTTCTATCCTCATCATTCCTATAGTAGACCGCTTGCTTAAGCTCCTTCTCAACATTTGACAAGTGTTGGAATTGTTCTATCTTATATGGCATTTGGTAGCTTACTTCATCGGTCTCATCCTTAAATCTAACTATCCCTAAGGAAGGTTCATAAGTCATTCTAGAGACCTCAACAAATGGTTTTCCAAAAACCACTTGAGTCAAGGATGCATCGACTATTGGGCGGATATCTTCTACAATTACAAAGTCGGTGACATAGGTGAAGTTTCCTACATAAACCGGTAATCCCTTAACTCTTCCCGTGAAGTTACTCATCCAACCCTTGTCAGGGAACATCCTATACCCAAGTTGATTTTTCATTATCAAGTTGTAGTGGGCTCTAGTCATGATGTTTATGGGTGATCTAAGGTCGATGTAAGCTTTCCACACATGTAGATGTCCGATGTTGCATGGTATGTTGAGATTAGAAGGGTCGCCTATTTCTATGATTGGTCTACCTAGGAAGTATGGTGTCTCGGGGTCATCGAATAAGTTTGTATGATATGCGCGCTCTTCCTTAGTGGGTAGCTTATTGAAGTAGTCCTCATCATCATCTACTTCTTCAATCTCACTTGTCCTAACTTCCTTATCAACCTCGACTTTCTTATCCTCATCCTTAGGTTCCATTTCTATCCTACCCTCATTCTTGTCACTTTCTTCCATGCTCCTATCGATTGGTTTAATAGTGACAACGTTGACGAAGTGGACATGTTTGGATGAAGAAGGGTCTTTGACTTGGGGTCCGCTATTTGTGTTCCTAGCGTCCTTATGTGGAGGTGATAGCACTTGGTTATTGAGGGCTTTCAACAAGTTGTCAATTTTATTGGTCATCTCAGTTTGTTGCTGATTGAATTCGGATTCGAATCTAGCTATCCGAGCTTCTTGAGATGCCATAAATTGAGACATCAATCCTTCAAAGTTATTGGTACTACCATTGCCGGAAGGATTGTTGTTGAAAGTACGGTTCGAGTTGGAACCGCTTGATTGGAAACGATTAGGTGGGTTGGAAGAATTGGTTTGTTGCGAGTTTTGGTTTTGTTTCCACCTAAGGTTCGGGTGATTTTTCCATGAGGGGTTGTATGAATCACCATAATGGTTTGGCTCGGGTTTGAAAGTGTACCACTTGTCTCCCGCTCCGTCGGTACGCGAGGATGCGTAGTCCACAAAAGCTTGTTCGGGGAGTTCCATGCAATCACGAGTGTCGTGGGGACCACTACATAATTCACATGAGGAAGTGATTTTGTTCACTTGGCTTGAAGATTTAGGAGCCTCGTAGGATTTCATGAGAAACTTGACTTGGTCTTCAAGTTCTATGATCCTATGGTCAGAAGTGCTTGAATTGTTAGAAGGCAAAGATATTGCCTTGACCGTTTTATTCAAATCACGGGGATCACTCCAACTTTCGTTGTCATAAAGAGCAAGATCCTCTAGGAGAGCCCATGATTGTTCCGCACTTAGATCACGTAGCTTGCCACCGGCCGCTTGGTCAATGGTTTGCCTCGTGGAGAGATTGATATGGTCATAGAAGATTTGGACTTGGAGCCAAAGTTCTATGCCATGGTGAGGGACTTTTTGGAGTAAGTCCTTGAATCGAGTCCATGCCTCGTAGAGAGTTTCGCCTTGACGTTGTTGGAACATCAAGATATCATTCCTTAGCTTGGTAGTTCTTCCCGGTGGGAAAAACTGAGCAAGGAAACGAGTGGTGAGATCATCCCAAGAGGTAATGGATCCTGCGGGTTGACGTTCTAGCCACTGACTAGCTTGGTCCCGCAAAGAGAATTGGAAGAGACGCAATCGGGTCGTCTCTCGAGTGGCAACATCAAGGTCTATAGAATCAACGATTTTAAGAAAGTCCTTGAGATGTTGATTAGGATCTTCAGAACGAAGTCCATGGAATGCGCATCCACTTTGCACCAACCGGATGGTGTCGGATCGCAAGGGTGTGATATTGGCTCCTTGAGTGAGCTCAATGGTGTTTCGATAGCCATGGTGGCTAGGACGGGAATACTCTCCTAAATTACGGGCTCTAGGAGGTGGTGGTGGTTGTTGTGGTGGTGGGTTGTGTGGGTTAAGGATATTACCATCTTCCATGATGTCGGACGGTATGGTTACGAACAAAGACACGAAGAAAATAGATAGACTAAAGAAAACCTAGAAAAATAAAATAAAAATCTCACTAGAAAGGAATCTAGTGAGTAGACCTAATAGAAATAAAAATTCAACCTAAACAATAACTATTCCCCGGCAGCGGGCGCCAAAAACTTGATTGCGTGGTTTTGTAACCTTACAACAGGTTTTACCTCTCGAGGGATCTCAAGAGGCTTACAACCCCACCAGGCAGTGTACCTGACCGATGTAGTATAGTGTAGTGGTAAGTACGGGGGATTGATCGTTCTCCACAGGGAATAGTGTTCGTTAGGTATGAAAGGCTACTCTAATTAGGTCTAAAGGTTGAGGAAGATTCTTTTTATGTTTTTATATTTTTATGAAAGCAAGTAAAATCTCGGTTTTGAAGGAGTGGGCGGAATTAGTTGCTAGTCAACTAACCCAATTTACTACGAATGCAAATAAAATAAAATAACAAAAATGAAATGTGGTGAGAAACTTATGTGTAGAGAAATGTGTTTACTTAGATTTCCTTACTCCCTAACTATCTTTTACCGGTTAATTAGTGTGTATTAGTCGCGTGGATGACGGGTGTATTCCTTAATACCATTCGTGGGGTGGCGTACTTACTTCCCCAACTCTACAAGCTCCTACTTCACTCCTATGTCGAGCCGGCTAGGAAGCTCCTAACATGGGATCACTAGAATTCGCTTGTGCATTAAATACAACCATAAAAACCTTTAGTACGCGTTTGGTTCATGTTTCTTAAGACGTTCAAGCAAGTTACCGAATAGGAAGTTAGCCAGTTTTCTTAAGCCTAACATAGATAAACAATCATCCAATACAACTAACAACACACTAACAACCAATAATCAATAGCTAAGTTTCATTAGATCTAAGCAAACACAAGATAAATTTAGCCTAACATGTTAAACAAAAGACAAGCATAAGATAGAATCAAACAACACATAGACATATTGAATGATTAATTGATAACTTATCTTTCAATGAAACATGGAAGATCTCAAGGCAAAAAGCCCTGAAAAAGATGCTAAAATCGTCTTAGGGTTTTATCCCAAAATTCCACACACTAAGCTCTCCCTCAATGACAAAAAATTAGAAAACTATATATAGACTTTGACATCTGACGGCGTCACCTTATGCATTGTGACGCCGTCACCTCGCCGCTTTTAGGGTTCCCGGGTGACCATCTTGACGCCGTCCCTCTTTAGCTCTTCAAAAATCCATTCTGGCCTATCAAGGCTTGACGCCGTCTGATCATGAACGTGACGCCGTCCCCTTATGATTTAAGCCGTGATGCCCTCGATCAAGTTAAAGCGTGACGCCGTCAGAATTCACATGCTATTTTCACTGGCCCGTCATGAGTAAATTTCACATCCAACTTTTCTTGCCAAGGCATGACGCCGTCCCATGTTAATTGTGACGCCGTCAAGAGTAACTTTCAGCCGATTCTTGAGACTTTGCCGTTTTCTTCACTTTTATGCTCCAAAAACGTCCAAAATGCCTCCTTTTCCAGATTTCTCCTCAAAAGTACCTAAAATGACAAAAGGAACGATTTAGGGCAATATTTGATCAAATAAATACGATTTCGGGCTTAAATGACCCCTTAAAAGCGGTACACTTTTCGCCTCATCAATACGTATCTTTTCTATACTTATCTTAACATACTTTACATAATTAATAAGCAGCAGAGTAATCCTTCTAGCAGCAGAGTCTTCGTGAGCTAGCAGCAGATTTACAATATGCCTATTATACCAAAACAGCAGAGTTATCAAAACAGCAGAGTTCTTGTGCTAATCAGCAGAGTCACATAACTATCCAGCAGAGTTATGTTTTCTCAAATCAGCAGCATTTTAGACCCAACAATCCTCCCCTAAACTTGATATTTTTTCATCAAAAATCATCAAGTTTCCTTAAATCCAGTTAAACACCAAGAGGATGCTTTCAAACACACACTTTACTGTTTTGATGTCTTTGCTTCAAGAATCTTCTCATATTTTGTTACCAATTGATAAGCCTGAGCATCTGAAAAGAAACTATTCTGCAATGTCAACATTCCAGGCATTAACATCTGAGTAATCACTGCTATATTGTTATTCAAAGGGTAATCTTTCTCCACAAGCATGTAGAACTTAACACCCTTACAAACAAATTCATGTACTCCACAGGATTGATACAAATACCACCTATCAACTCTGGAGTTCAACAAATCTCTCCATTCAATATCTCTCTCATCAGGCTCAAACATGTTCTTCAAAAAGTAATAGTGAATTCTTTCATACATCACCTCTGGTCTCTGATCACCATACTTTTCTTTATATAACCTCCAAACCTGCATCACATCATCTCTATCCATAAAATGTAGCATCTGAGAAAATCTAACAAATCCATAATACAAATTATTAGATCTCTTAAACTCCCAGTAAGCTTCACTTCCATCCTTGACTGTATGTGTATAAGAGATGATTGAATATTTTGTATTTAAAGGAACTGCATTTACAATCTCTGGTTCCTCTTGTGGTACATGAACTGTGATATCCAATGTTCTTTTCATATCCTCAGCAGTCACTTCCTCAAAATGATGCTCATTACTTTCTTCTTTTTCAGAATCACTCTTTACCAATGACTCAGTCTTCCTCTTCTTTCTAGCCATCTGCTTTATTCTCTTACCTGTCCTCTTATAACCAATAACCTTCTTAACTTCTTCTTTCTCAAACTCCATGGTTTCCTTGTCATCTTGTTTCTTTGAAATACTTCCACTTCCAGATGCCTTCACATTTTCAGATCCCATAACCTCTGGATTTCTCTTCTTTTCAGAAACTTTTCTTGGATTAAGCTTAGCATAAGTTTCATAAAATTCTTTTTCAATTAAGTGATCTGACTTACCCTTAAAATCCTTCATCTGATAGTTTCTAGCATTCTTCAAATAGTACTTCATGTCTTTAACCAATGCTTTCCTTGAAGATGACCTTTGTTTGTAACCATGCTTTTGTGCTTCTTTAATCCTTAGAATCAGCTCTTCCCACTTAGTCAGTCCATTCTTTCTAAGTATAAACTCAACAAGCTCTTTTGTCTTTTCAGTTCCATCCAACTGATCATCATTTGATATCAACCTTGCTTCACCTCTTACAATCATATCAGAATCAATGAAATACTGCAATTGTTCATCTAATTCTTCTTGACTAACTTCTTTAAATGCAGTGCTTTCCATAAGTTCAGACTGATTTCTTTCTTCACTAGCTGCAACACTTCTTGCATATTCTTCATCCTGAGCAATTTGAGCCTTTTCAGCCAATTTCTGCATCCTTTCAAATTCTTCAGCAGAGTCAGCAACAGGTTGTGTTTGTGATGGTGTAGGTGTTTTAGTTTCTTTGTTCATATTCAGTAGTACTTGAGCTAAGGTTATCTTCTCATCATCTGATTCATCTGATTCAGCAGAGTTCTTAACTCCTGCACTTTTCTCTGTATCGTCAGCAGAAACCTTCAACCTATCAGTAGAGTGATCTTCACCAGCAGAGTCACCCTTTTCACCAACATTTTCAACAAAATCCTTTTCAACCTCCCCTGAACCTGTCACATCCTCTTGATCCTTATCATTCACCACAGCCTCTTGTTCATTCCTTCCCTGTTTGGAAGCATCCTCTTCCAAACTTGGTTTGGACCTCTTCTTTAGCCTCCCCTCAAGGTGTGTAACCCTTAGCTTAAGTCTTCTGATTTCAGCACCTTGAGTAGCTCTGACTGTCTTTAATTCCTTTCTCAGACTAAGCACCTCCTGTGACAATTTTGTACAATTTTCCGTCAATTCTTTCAATTGTTTCATGATATCCTCACAACTTCGGTCTGTGTAACCTGACCCGAGAGGTTGATCATTGGAATTGACATTTTGTACAGGTGTTTTAGCCGTCAAATCATCAGTTTCAAGTTCAATTCTAGCATCAACACTTCGACCTGTGTGACCTGGTCCGAGAGGTGTATCATTTGCAATGTCAATATGTACATCAGTGTCCATCAATTCAATAGTCTCATCTCTGTCCTCATCACTTCGAGATGTATTACCTTCTCCGAGAGGTGAATCTTGGGACACAAACTCAGTCTCATCCCTAGGATGAACATCTGAGCCCCCCATAGAAGCCATGTGGCTGGGGTTACCACCAGTTGTGTCAGGTTCCTGAGAACCTTCTACAAATGATGTTGCCATGGTTGAGGTCTTAATTATGTTGACACTGTCCTGTTCAACTACTAAGTTGGAAACAGTAGTGCCAGCCTCTTCCATCATGATACCTCCACCACCTGTACCAGCCTCATCTGCTACCATACTGACATTGGCCTGAGGGTGCACAATGTCCTCTTGTGAAATCCTAGGTGATTGGGTATTTTGGGTTTCATGTGATACTGATTCATTCAAACTTGTTGATGAGGATGTGTGATGGGAAGCTGTGGGTGTTCCAGCCTCTTCATCCTCATTTACTTCAGCCACTACATTCAAGATATGCTCAGTTAAGGGAGTAATAACACCA
The DNA here is from genome assembly GCA_021014915.2 of Artemisia tridentata subsp. tridentata. NCBI lineage: Eukaryota > Viridiplantae > Streptophyta > Magnoliopsida > Asterales > Asteraceae > Artemisia > Artemisia tridentata. The sequence goes on from CP139509.1 coordinate 1,182,260, forward strand.
GAAAATCCTTTCCCATTCTTCTTTAAAAATGCAAACATCTTGATGGCCATTCTACTACAGGGCTCAACATGTGCTCAAATCCCTAATCTCAATAAATCAAAGGTTCGGTTGGATAAAGAATAATAAAGGGTATGGATAACATTTGGGATATAAATTGGTGTAAAAATAAAAATAAACAAAACAAATAAATTAAAATCCTAAGTGTGGTTAATCACTATCCCAACCATCCCATGAATAAGACTCATATCATCGAATAACTCACGCTTTAACACTTGAAACACACGCTTTAGGTAGACACGAATTATACTCAACAAGATCTTAATCAAAGAATAAACCTTAATTGGCGTTCCCATAACTGCCAATTCCCATTCAATCCATAGATATAGTACAACAAATAGTGGTGATATCGACCACTTACATAACTTTACATAAGTTGGTTAAAACTAACTTCCAACTCTTCTTTCTTTCTTTTTCTTTTCTTATTTTTTTCGATTTTTTTTTTTTTTTTTTTTTTTTTTTTTTTTTTTTTTTTTTTTTTTTTTTTAACATAAAGATAGATGTGTAAAATTTCACCACATCACTATAATGTTAATTCTGGATAATTTTTCCATACTTTTCATGACTTCAGAAATAATGGTAATAGTGAAAGTAGTAAACACACGAAAAATAAACTCAAAGATATACAATATTTACTTTCACTCCAATTGCATTGTGCAATTTCCCGACCTAACCAAAGATAATGAATTACGCACGCGAACACAGGTAATGTAAGGAAACACACTTTGCCTATAGCAATTAACCAACCACGGACTTTAATCTACAAGGTAGGCTAAGGTGTAAGGGTGTAACGAAACATTTTAACAAAGGTGTAAGAAACGAAAGGAATGGCTCTGAGTGTTTTTCTAGGGGTATCTTACTCTAAAAAATGAGAGTAACAAAAGGTTTATACGGGGGTTAACTAACCAGTGTAGTTAGCTAATAACACATAACAAATAATAGGCTATTTGGGTGTAATCCTAGAATTTTACCAATTTAGACAAGTCATTCCAATTATATAAATAATACTCATTATGGTGGTCTCGAATAGTATACAAGCCAAGTTCTAAAGTTTACAAGTCACCGGCACACTCATAGATTTGTGAATTTTGAAAAATCACAATTTTTGAAAATAACGTCATGTGTGCAGCTATGCAACTTAGATCTTAAACAAAAACATGCTAAAAATTTTTTAAGTTTGATATATTAAGCACATTTTAAGCATAATTTTTGAAAAAGTTTAGGACAAGTAATTGTTAAGTGTTCTAATTCTCCAATCCCCCCACTTAAGTTAAACAACGTCCTCGTTGTTTGTATAAAAGGTTAAAAACTGGAAAATAAAAGAATTAGAACAGAAAAACTCCCCTGAGATTTGCTCGGTATGATCCTCCATTAGTATAAGAGCAAAAATCATTTTTCTTGTGGATTAGAACGTTAAAGCTTCATACTTGATGTATCCACAGGAAATCCAGGAAACTATAATACCACCAACACTTTAAAACACACCTAAGATAAGAAAGGTTCAAACTTGCATAATACATTAGTAGTTAGGAAAAATAAAAATTAAAAATTAAAACTGAAAATCATCAGGTCAGTCGATGCGCCGTATCTTATGGAAGAAGATACGCCGTATCGAGCCTGGAATTAATACGGATCAGAATAAAGATGCGCCGCATCCTTAACCAGGGATGCGCCGCATTAAAAATAAACTGATAAATAGTTTTAAAGTCGAAAATAAAAATGCAGAAAAATAAAATAAGATATGACCATTGCAGGAGATGCGTCGCATCTCAGAATTGAGATGCGCCGTATCCTCATGCGCGCCTGACTGACTCGACACAGAAAACAGAATAATAAAAATTCTCCGGGTTGTCTCCCGGTAAGCACTTGTCTTTATTCCAGAGTCTTCAAGTTAGACTCACGTTCAGCTCAGCAATAAGTCCTTGTCACGGTCCATCCTTCTTCCTTCATCCGAAAGATTTTCCCGTATATCTCTGCGACGTTTTCTTCCGTTCGACTTAATCTAGTATAACTCTTTGTCTTCACCGCAGTATATTCTTCATTAGGACCCAAAGAATATTTGATGATTTTAAATTTTTCAGAAATAATCATGGGTGGCTCATTGTAAGGAATCCCAAGTAGTTGACACTTTCTTTTGGTGAACTCTTCCTCGTCTTTATCAGCAAACTTAAAATAAGGATCCTTAATCAAATAATCATCTAGTTCTTCAATCAACGACTTATCATTATTATCATCTTGAATCGCCTCCCATTCTCTTTCCAAATCATATTGTAACCGTCGACTAAGCTTCGTGAAATCATCAAACTGTTTATGCACCCATTCCCAGAAAGTAGTATCCGATGTCCCCTTAAGTCTCTTCAAGCGTTCAATTCTGCCCTTTTCTTGTAAAGCCTCCGATTTTTGTGGGCAGTCTTCAACATTATCGTACCACTCATAATCTTCAAAGGTTACATCGTTTCCAACCCGTTTCATCCCAATTATACTTCCCCCATTACAGGTTCTGTCACTTTTATAATCACAGGTCGGCCAAACACTACTCCCGTCCTTGAAAACGAATGGTGTACAAGTGTGATTAATGTGCGCAAATTCCCATGGTTTATCCCAAACCCATGGTACTTGGTCATTCCATTCATAGTACCAGGTGTTTTTGAAATCGTCATAAGTCTTAAATCCTGGTAGATCTCCAGTAAGCACATCATCTTCGACTTGAAGAAGGTAGTTAAATTCCTTGAACTGCTTGCACAAGGGTGTCTCATAATCGAACACATCAATGTCAATTCTGAAAAGTTCTTCAATGCCCTCATTGATTGTTGAATCATGAAGTGACGACCCATAATCGCTTTCTACTTCTTCATCTTCTCCTCTCATCCAATATACCCATAATGCATCCTTAGTAGCACGATCCATGCTCTTATGGTTATTAAACTTACTAGCCAACCATTCTGAAAAATCAACATCGTTAGGATCGTGGTTAACGTCAAAGCAAACCTTTCCAATCATATTCTTTTTTATCTCCATGAACTCGTTAAATTGCTTCTTAAAACTCCGAGTCAACCATGAAGTCATAATCTCTTTGACTTCATTTGTAGGGGCAAATTCCGGACTACCATATTTGAGTTCTAGCCAATCATTGAGGGAGAGGTCTATCAATCTTACCAATCTGCCATGAAATAGTAACTCCGCCAAAGCATAATTCATGTCATTATCCTGATAGTTCTCATTCAATCCCCAGTACTGTTCGGAATAAGGCATGTAAGAGATTTGGGCATTGCCTCCACCACAGCTGTTGTTGCTTGAGTCCATGTATGCAAGATAAAATTTCCCATCATCTTCTTCGAAAGTAGTCTAGTTCAATCCTTCGGCTTCAATGATAGGCCATAAGAGCGACAATTCTTCTCCAGTGTACCTCACAAATACATCATAAGAGAATACCTCTTTGTCAATGTTGCATAAACGCATGAATTCCTTAAAAGCAGCTTCAAGAGGAGTCTCCCAAGAGAATAAATCTGCATCGATCATGAGTACATTGAATGAATCTGAAAATAAGCATTCCTTAGCAAGATATCCGTTAACTGACATGTCTTCCATAGCAAAATCTGTCATCCAAGGTAAAATCATCAGTAGGATTTGTTCGCTAGAAGAGAAATTAATGAATATAGAAACGGATATAAGAATAAAAATAGCTGATATCTGCAGACGATGCGCCGTATCCGAAAAGTTGGATACGCCGTATCTTAATACGCTAAAATTAAATCAGACTTTATTCAGAAAAAAGATACGCCGCTTTAGAATTTAAGAATGCGCCGTATCGAATTAATTAATCAAAAATCAGCTTATCTAATTAAAATTAAATGCGTCGTATTAACGAAAGTTAATGCGCCGTATTTTCGTTACGTTTAAAAATAAATATCGATTTTTGATTCAGAAAGATGCGCCGTATCGATATAGATCGATGCGTCGTATCTGTTTAATAATTCGCAAACTGTTTTTAATTAAAATAATAGATACGCCGTATCTGCTAAAGCAGATGCGTCGTATGGCGTTAACGTTTAGAAAATTTTTTTTATTAAAAACAGATACACCGTATCTGCAAAAGCAGATGCGTCGTATTACTTTATCGCTTAGAAAAATTTTCTTATTAAAAACAGATACGCCGTATCTTGGGGAAAAGATGCGTCGTATCGAATTAATTAAACGCGTTGTATTTTTAAAAAATTAAACGCAATACGCCGTATCTGAGAGATCAGATGCGCCGTATCGTTTGATTTAGCACAGCACAACGATAGCAGAACAGAAAAAATACGAAAAATAAAAATCAAATAAAACACACAACGAAAATAAAACACACAAAAATAAAAGAAAACAATTAACACACAATACAACAAATATGCAAAATAGTACAATGATGCAATTAATCTAATAAAAAGAAAAACCTAATTAAAATACTAATCAAATTAACAGATAATAACAATTCACTCCCCGGCAGCGGCGCCAAAAACTTGATGCGTATGCTTGTCGTAGTATAGTTTTAGCAGTTTTAATGCCTACACAAGTTTTAAATTTATATTTAGCCGACTTATCAATAACACACACACTTAACGAGCAGTGTACCTGGTCAGTATGAATATAATGGTAAGTAGAGTGTCGATCACTAAGAGTGGAACGTATTATCTAGTTATTCTAATCAGTATTTTAATATCCTAACGCAAGGGGGTTTCAGCCTGAGAGACTGGCACGATTTGTTTGCAATTGAATAATAAAATAAACCAATAGGCACGAATCAGCAAGTAGCACACACGTACACAGATAAATACTCGAGACAATAAGAGGGCTGTCCTTATGATTAAGTAGATTGTCACTTGTTTTATTGATAGCTTTATATGAAGTGTATGTAGTTAACCCTTTCTCGTTGGTCCTAATCTTATCGGCGAGTAAACCCTTAATGATTACTTATGTCTAAAAGTTATTCCTAAGTGATCAATTTAGTAATAACCGTGGGAGCCACATTATATCCCGCAGTCAAATGCCCGCAAGCCACTAATAAACACAGAGGTTATCAATGCACTAATAAGTAGTAACCAAAGACATCAACATATAAACTTTAATTGATGGGAAAGCAAGTATTAAAGGGAGTGCAATCTTTCGTTGTCACATTACACAAGCCACCAATTCTGATGAATTAAAGTTTGCTAACACAATAAAACAAAACTACTTAATGAATTAAACACATGCAGCACCTTCTTACAGCTCTTGTATCTTTGATTTGGGTGTGTCTTGTGCTGCCTCCTTGACTGAATTCGTCCTAGGGTTCTGCTGTTCGGTCTTCGAATCTAATATAATGTGTACAAAATTCGTCTGGTCTTGGGGTATTTATAGTTTCTGTCTGAGGGAAGATGCGGCGCATCTAAGGAGTAGATGCGGCGCATGTACTTAACTTCGCGTGGGGTCCAAGATTATAATATTCAGGAATATTCGTACACCGCCAGAAGATGCGGCGTAACTCCATGATTAGATGCGGCGCATGTCCTCTTGTATCTTGGATCGTATCTGGTGATATCTTGATAGAGATGCGGCGCATGTCGAGAGTGAGATGCGGCGCATCTGGAGCAGATTAGTCTTGATCTTCTTCATTTCAGTAGACTCTTAACTTTATGCATGTTTTGCTCCATAATCAGTCCAAAATCGCTAAGTTTCACCAAATGCTTGTTTTTACCTGAGAATTACAAAAGTAAACGATTAAGTATCAATCCTCATACATAATATAGTAAAACAAGTCAAATTAATAGGATAAATGATAGTAATAAAATGTACTTATTTGAGTTCATCAGGTTCTTACACACAAAGTCCCACAATAAGTTCCACATTAATGACAAAAAATTGCAAAACTATATATAGACTTTCAGATCTGACGGCGTCACGTTATGGAGTGTGACGCCGTCACCTCGCCGCTTTTAGGGTTCCCGGATGGCCTTCTTGACGCCGTCCCTCTTTAGCTCTCCAAAATCCGTTCTGGCTTATCAAGGCTTGACGCCGTCAGAATTAGGCGTGACACCGTCCCTCTTTAAATTAAGCCGTGACGACCTTGATCAGATTAAAGCGTGACGCCGTCAGAATTCCCGTGCAAATTCTCTGGCTTATCATGAGTAATTTTCACATCCACCTTTTCTTGCCAAGCCATGACGCCGTCCAGGGATAATCCTGACGCCGTCAAAGGTAATTTCCAGCATGATTTTGAGACTTTGTCGTTTTCTTCACTTTTATGCTCCAAAAACGTCCAAAATGCTTCCTTTTTCAGATTTCTTCTCAAAAGTACCTAAAATGACAAAAGGAACGATTTAGGGCAATATTTGATCAAATAAATACGATTTAGGGCTTAAATGACCCCTTAAAAGCGGTACACTTTTCGCTTCATCACATTTCATCAAGGAACACGTGGAAAAGGGTACTATTGAATTATACTTTGTGGGAACTGAACACCAACTGGCAGATCTGTTCACAAAAGCCTTGCCTCATGCAAGATTTGTGGATCTGGTTCACCGGATTGGTATGAGATGTTTGACACCAAAGGATTTGGAAAAGTTTCTTAAAAAAAATTAACATCGTCAAACATCTCCAAACTATCTTTGTGAATATATATATATATATATATATATATATATATATATATATATATATATATATATATATATATATATATATATATATATATATATATATATATATATATATATATATAAATGCAAGTACAATCCCTCATCCAACACGTTGTTTACTTTTACAATGTCTCAAATTATTTTTGAACACGTGTTGAGGGGGAGATAATTTTTTACCACAATTTTTTTAAAAAATTGTACTTGCATATTTTCAGAATATTGTTGCTGCACAAGTTTAGGTGATAAGATTGTAAGATATGAAAAGTTGTGTGCCTTAAATTTCAAAAATGAGACTTAGTGCTTACATGTTGGTGGTTTAGGACTTAGCATACAAAGCATCAAGGTTAGGGGACTAAAGTTGTCAAGATTGCAAAGTTAATTAAAAGATATAAAAAGGTCAAAACATTAATTCACCGCAGTTATTTCAACTGACATTCTCACCAACCGAATTTAATATCACCCACCCACCATCATCAACGGTTATCATTCATTCTGCATATCCGATCAAGATCCTTGTAATTTGTGAGTGTTCTTATGCTTAACATGTTATTGTTAAAGATGGTTTTGAACAGAATCATGATCCAACGGCTAGAACAATCAAAATTGTAATATTTAGTTCTAGGGTTTTGCGTAAAATTGGGGATTTTGGATTAAAAGTGTTTGTGTTGGAAGCAATTGTACGATAATGCTTATACATTGTTTATAAACCTATATTGAATGCTTAATTACTTCCAGAAACCACAAATTGTTCTAATTGGATTTTAGGGTTTAAGCAACGATTTGGGGAAAACTTTGTGTATGTGTTATTGTGTAATTTGTTTATTGGAATGTTGTTGTTTGATGTTTAATTGAATGTTGGCATGCTTGGATTGTACCCAGAAACACATTCAGTGAATCTATTAAGTTTTAGGGTTTATGAAGAACATGAACTGTGAGCAGTTTGATTTTTGAAATGTTGTGGTTCGTTTGTGTTATAACTTAGCATAAATGCTCAAAATAGTCATAAAAGTTGTTTGAACTAATCTGAGGTTAATAATCATAAGTTATAATGAATCACGATAAGATCTGAGTGACTGTTCATCGACAAAATCATCGTAAACTCTTGTATAAGAGTTTATCGAAGTTGGCCAAAATTATCGCAGTTGGGATAATTATCGCAGTTGGGATAATTAACGTAGTTGGATACTTATCTTGATTGACATAATTATCGCAGTTGGGATGATTATCGCAGTTGGATAATTATCGCAGTTGGGGTGATTATCGAAGTTGGATAATTATCGCAGTTGGGATACATATCTTGATTGGGATACTTATCTTGATTGGATAATTATCGCAGTTGACATAATTATCGCAGTTGCATAATTATCGCAGTTGACATAATTATCGCAGTTGACATAATTATCGCAGTTGACATAATTATCGGACTTGTGATCTGACATAGAATTTAATCAATTTCCTTAGTTATATCCTTTTATAATTATCGAAGTTAATCAAATTTTATAGAATTTGGCAAACTCTTGATAAATTCTTTGATCAAGCATGAAACAACCAATCATAAATGCAAATAGGGTGCCATGTGTTGCTTCTTAAGCTAACAATTTCTAACAAACATGCATTCTGTATATTCGTATATGATTGTTGATTCAGAAACACATCAATGGCGACTTCACAACAACAACCTCTTCCTGCTCTCACTAAAGATGAAGTCTTTCCTCACGGGTATTCACTGGAAATTGGAAAGAACAATTCACGTGTAGAACTGGACAAGATCAAGTGCTCTGACTCAAGCTGCCAGATTGCAGTGGAGATTCTCAAAGTTCATAAGTGCAGAGATCTTCTTGATAGCTCGGACACCATTCCAGAACTCTACATTCATCAATTCTGGGATACCTTCACAAAAAGTAATGATGACAAGTATTTCACTTGTACACTGGATCGTAAGAAATTCAGAGTCACACCTGCCACACTCCGTAAAGCCTTAAAACTTCCAGATGCACCTGAAACTTCTAAATAATTTTACCCGACACCTTCAGAGTCTAAAATCATGCAATTCCTGGTTGACATTGGTTATGATGTTCAACCAGATACACCATTAACCACAATCTCCAAAGTCAATGCTAGATACATTCCTCAACCCTGGAGGACTATCTTCTTCATCATAACCCATTCCATATCTGGAAGAGATAGTGGGTTTGAGCATCCAAGACTTTCTCATCTTCAAGTCTTATGGGGATTTGTGAACCAGGAACCAATTGACTTTGCTGCTCTCATTTGGGAAGACATAATGTACTTAATGCGAAAAACCTCCAAGAAAATTCCATTTGTACGATATACCAAGGTTCTCATTAGCTATCTACTTGATCAACATCAAGACCTTGATAAGCGTCCAATTGATCAAGAGGTTCATGAGTACAGTTTGGATAAAACCTTAAGCAAAGTCTACTTTCCAAAAGAAAGCACACACAAACAAGGTGCACGATTGCCAGAATTTCTGATGACGAATGAGGTAAAAGAAACTAAGGCATATATTGATTACGACAAGGCATTTCGTGAACGTCGTGTGGGTCTTGCTAAGTTAGTTGAAGAATCAGGATCTTCTAAGACTCGTTCTCGAAGTAAGACTAAGACGGGTAGTGCATCAAGTGTCTCTGAACCAAAGAAACGACATCCCCGAACTACTGTCATCAAGAGGAGAGTTCCAAGCAAACCCCAACCAAAACCTGAACCGAGTAGAATCGTTGATGAAGATACTGAATCTGACTCTGAATCATCTGAATCTGAAGAAGAACATGTCTTTATGACTGTTGAAGAGGCAGAACTTCATAATAAGATCTCTCAGGAAAATGCACAAAAGCAGAGTCTCAAGTCATTAAAGGAAGATGAAGAGCGAAGAGCAAGGAAAGTATTGGAGCAACAGATGGAGTATGAGAGAACACATGGAGTTGGAGGATCAGAAACTATTCATGAAGCTACTTCAACCCAAGATAATCCGGTTAATCAACCCGGAGGATCAGGAGCTGCATCAACCAAGGTTCAGCCTGATACGATTAATCAACTCGATAAGGCTGAATCGGTCTCTTCTCAGCAAACAAGTTCGGTTATTCAACCCGAATTGGGAGCACAGACTCAGGAGGAGAAGGAAAAGGATCTGGATAGCAATATTGTTTTATCTGACAAGGAAATCTCTGATTCTATGTTTGATGACAATCCCGGGGAACAACCACGTAACAATGATACAGAAGATTGGAACATGGAAGAAGAAAGGGACATTCTGGGAGATAAAGCAACTAAAGCTGCCATGGATCTTGAGGAACAGGCAAGAAAAGAGGAAGCAGAAAGAAAACGTAAGGAGGATGTTCAAGCTAACCTGGAAGCAGATAGCTACATTCGTTCTCACACTCCAACACCTCCTCCTTCCCCTCCAAAGGACACAACCAAATCTAAAGATACCATTCCTCCAACTGAACTGGCTATGGTTGTTAGTAACCCTCAACAGCAACAGGAACAACCACCAGTTCAGTCCTCACCTGTTTCATCGCCTAAGACACCTCCTGGGTCACCTCCTGAGAATCCTACACCTCCACCCTCACCTCATAAGGACTCAACAACTAAGTCTGATGAACCAATTCCTTCACTAACTCCATCATCTTCAAGATCTTCATCACCCAAATCAAAAGCAACTATTTCTGAGAATATTCTAAAGGCTTACAAAGGAAAGAGTAAAAGAAGAATCGTCCATGTTACAAAAGTTGAAGTTGTGTCTCCTGCAGCAAAGAAACTTAAACAAGCAGTAAAGAGAGCACAAGCACAACGAGACAAACAAGCAACAACATAATTGGCTGAAATGGAAAGTTTGGTCAAGAACTTGTCTCAGCAAGTGGAAGAGATGCAGGAAAGTAAGAAGAAGATAGATGAATTCCTTGGTTTTAATATCAAAGATCATAGCACACGTAAGACAAGGCATTTTGTCAAGCAATTTATTCCTAATCTTCAGCATAATATAAATGAGTATATTGATTCACAACTTGAAGACAAAATCAAAGAAGCCGTCTCATCTTCTTCCCAAACCAAACCGCTTCAAGATCTCACCACTGAATATATCGAGCTTGTGCTTCTTGACAGACTCTTTGAAATCACCTCTCCTTCTCAAGAAGAAATCAACCTGATCGCGGCTCTTCAAGCACACATTGAGAAGAAATCGTGCAAGGAAGCTGCTGACAAAGGGAAACGTATTCGAGAGGATGACGAGGAAGATCAGGACCCAAACCCCGAACATAAGAAACACAAAAACGGGTCTGGGATTCATATTCAGGAACCAACTGGACATACAACATCATCTCTACCTCCAAAACATCAATCATCTGGTCCTACTGAAACCGAACATCAATATGAGCATTTCACGGCTGAAGATGTGGAATTTCAGCCACAAGATGATCAACCTCATTCACCACCATCACCACCAAAACCAAAGCCCTCCAAATCCAAGTCATCACGCAGCAAGAAGTCATCTAATGAACCAGCTGTTGTCACCTGGCTTGATAATGATAAGGATGAGCTAGGGAATGCATGGTTTGATCATCTGGCAAGTACTCAGGTTCTGACTGACGAAGCTTCCCGAGTTGAAGACAGCACGTTTGCTGTTACTCAAGAGATCAAAAGAAGTCTTAACGTTAAGAAGATGACCAAACGGGAACTTCGTCGGATCAAGAACGATGCCTTCATTCTTCTGAAAGATAAATCCAACAGCGCAGCCGAACTTGAATATCATCTTGAAAACATTGCACGCGCAATGTCAAGTGACTTCGACTGGGCTAATCCAGATGTAGTCAGGGGAGTTGGCAAGAACCGACCTTTCATCACTGATTGGACTAAGCCGCTTCCCGTGATACGAAGATCTCACCACTCAGAAATTCCCTTCCAAGTTTTCTTCAACAACGATCTGGAACTTCTAAAGAACGGAGCACAAGGGAAGACAAAGTATGCTACGTCAATTACTTTCACACCAGCTGCTCACTATACACAATCAGCAATTGAAGAAGAAGCTATTAACAGACATCTGTTTGTTAAAAAGCTCGTGAAATATGATCGTGATGCAGAGTTGGGGATTCATCACTGGTATTCTAAACGACAAAGCTGGTACAAGTACAAACTTGCTCTCCAGAAATCACGGGAACCAGTTTACAGTGATCTCAAAATAGTGGCCGTTATCAATGTGAGCGGATCCAGAAGATGTGATTATATATTTCTCGAAGAGATCACAGTAAAAAGAATTGACAACAATCTCTACACATTCTCTGAGGCTGATTTTCCTGATTTGAACCTGAATGATATCGAAGACATGTATCTGATGAAAGTCCAAGGCAAACTGCAACATCTGACAAACGAGCTTCGATATGCACTCAGTACCTCTCTCTGTCATTACATCAGGAGAACAATCATCAAAGAACGTGTAGAAGATCTCCAGCTAGGTGTTGAAAGTTATCAGACTAAGCTAAACCTTGTTGAACCGCAATTCCTACTCAACAGCAAAAAGGACCCTCAATACACCATGCTACATAGTCCAGTCTTTGGGTTCGTTTACAGAAGTACAACAGATTTCCACCGTTTCATGGCATTCAATGAAATTCATAAGTTCTGTGACGATACCTTAAAGAGTGTACGTGATGGGTTAGCTAATCGGGTTCGAGATTCAGCGTTGGGAAAATCAAGAAGATGGAATTCTAAGGAGGTGCGACAAGTTAAGGAATTTATTCGGAAGATTGAAGAACGGTTATATCATCGTGATCAGATGAGGAGGTTAGAAAGCTATGTTGGGGGTCGTCCACCTTTCGCTATCAGACTATTTCAGCGGACTGACCCAGTATTCTCAACTTTTGGCAAAGGCGGTTGATGTAAGAATATATTATCTTATTACATTATTCTTATATCATTATTCTTTCCATATTGGCCTATGCATTACGGTTTGTGCACACATAACAGTGTACAACCCGGACCTCAAAGAAAGGACCCTGAGGTACGCTTCAGTGCCTCAATCCTGAAAAAGGAGCAAAAGCTTCTTACTTATGAGCAGAATTAAAACCAGAATGTTTTCTAAAGTTTTTTTCAAACATTCTGCTCATAAGGACAAGTATTCCCTTGTTAAGGGGGAGTATTTGAAAAATATAATCTTTGTTCAAAGAAATATAAATGTTCTTGAAAATTCTTCCCTAAAACTCAAAAACAGCATATTTTAATCATAAACGTTTTTCCAAAAACATCATGAGTATGCTATTTTTGAGGGGGAGAAGTAAAAGATGATTAAAATATGATGTCTCTTTGCTGGAATCTCTTGTGCTCAAACTCAGAATTGACCCTCGAATTGACGATAGGAAAAGTCAGTAGTCGAAAGGACATGTCCCGGACGGGTAATAATTTCAAGCCAGTTTATCTGGTGATGTAAGCGTGTCTCGCAAAGGACGTGTCTGAGTAAAATGTACCGATTTCGAGCGATAATCTTTGAATCTGATCTGGACGGGTAATAATTTCAAGCCAGTTTAACTGGTGATGTAAGCGTGTCTCGCGACGATCAGGTTCATTGAAAATCAATCAATTCAAAAGTGCCAACTCTTTCCGGCATGTGAAAATTTCAAATTTATTACTTATGCGCACATGTTAAGGGGGAGTCTTTCTGAAAATCATCAAACTCTCAAGGTGTCAACAAAATGTCTTTACAAATTATCGACACTTTGAGAGATTTTCAATGGTTTTGGTTTTATGGCATCGTTAGGATAGTCATGGAGTTATAAGGTGACTAAGGTTAGGGAAAACCGTCCTATGATCCGCCAGAGCCGGAGGGATCTACCCAAGGACAATACCAATAGTTTAGAACTAGAAAGTCCTAGGTATGATTTAAAAAGGAGAAAATGAATGAACGGAGAAAGAATGGGTTGAAGAATTAAAAAGAAAAGTAAAGAAAAGGGTGAAAAGAAATAGCCCTCCATTTGTTCAACCTTAGGGCAGACACCGGGTTCAATTCATAATCTACTGGTTGATGAGCATCACCGGTATTGAAGAATAAAGACGTCATGGACCCAGTGACGCACTAATAAACCTTCTAAGCCACTCAAGTGTCTCTCAAAAGACATTTGTTTCATTCACACGGAGAACCCTTCATAATCTATCAACCTCTCATTACGAGAGTGTTGATATTGAAAAGGAGGCAATATGCTCCACGCCTCCGATGACCAAACTAATGTGCACAAATTGAGTCTAGAGCCATGAGATTCATCAAAAGATCTCTGATGAAGCGAAAAGTGTACCGCTTTTAAGGGGTCATTTAAGCCCTAAATCGTATTTATTTGATCAAATATTGCCCTAAATCGTTCCTTTTGTCATTTTAGGTACTTTTGAGAAGAAATCTGGAAAAGGAAGCATTTTGGACGTTTTTGGAGCATAAAAGTGAAGAAAACGACAAAGTCTCAAAATCGGCTGAAAAGTACCTTTGACGGCGTCAGGATTATCCCCAGACGGCGTCATGGCTTGGCAAAAGTGGTGGATGTGAAAATTACTCATGATAAGCCAGAGAAATTTGCATGGGAATTCTGACGGCGTCACGCTTTAATGTGATCAAGGTCGTCACGGCTTAAACTAAAGTGGGACGGCGTCACGCCTAATTCTGACGGCGTCAAGCCTTGATAAGCCAGAACGGATTTTGGAGAGCTAAAGAGGGACGGCGTCAAGAAGGCCATCCGGGAACCCTAAAAGCGGCGAGGTGACGGCGTCACACTCCATAACGTGACGTCGTCAGATCTGAAAGTCTATATATAGTTTTGCAATTTTTTGTCATTAGGGTGGAACTTATTGTGGAACTTTGTGTGTGAAAACCCTAAGACGATTTTAGCAGCTTTTTCAAGGCTTTTTGCCTTGAGATCTTCCATGTTACATTGAAGATAAGTTATCAATTAATCATTCAATATGTCTATGTGTTGTTTGATTCTATCTTGTTCTTGTCTTTTGTTTAACATGTTAGGCTAGGTTTTCTTTGTGTTTGCTTAGATCTAATGAAACCTAGCTATTGATTATTGGTTATTAGTGTGTTATTAGTTGTATTGGATGATTGTTCATCTATGTTAGGCTTAAGAAAACTGGCTAACTTCCTATACGGTAACTTGCTTGAACGTCTTAAGAAACATGAACCAATGCGTACTAAAGGTTTTTATGGTTGTATTTAATGCACAAGCGAATTCTAGTGATCCCATGTTAGGAGCTTCCTAGCCGGCTCGACATAGGAGTGAAGTAGGAGCTTGTAGAGTTGGGGAAGTACGTACACCACCCCATGATTGGTATTAAGGAATACACCCGTCATCCACGCACCTAATACACACTAATCAACCGGTAAAAGATAGTTAGGGAGTAAGGAAATCTAAGTAAACACATTTCTCTCCACATAAGTTTTACCAACCTTTTCATTTTTGTTATTTTATTTTATTTGCATTCATAGTAATTTGGGTTAGTTGATTAGCAACTAATTCCGCCCACTCTTTCAAACCCGAGATTTTACTTGCTTTCATAAAAATTATAAAAACATAAAAAGAATCTTCTCTCACCCTTAGACCTATTAGAGTAGTTTTTCATACCTAACGAACACTATTCCCTGTGGAGAACGATCAATCCCCCGTACTTACCACTACACTATACTACATCGGTCAGGTACACTTCCTGGTGGGGTTGTAAGCCTCTTGAGATCCCTCGAGAGGTAAAACCTGTTGTAAGGTTGCAAAACCACGCATCAAGTTTTTGGCGCCGCTGCCGGGGAATAGTTATTGTTTAGGTTGAATTTTTATTTTATAGGTCTACTCACTAGATTCCTTTCTAGTGAGATTTTTATTTTCTTTTTCTAGGTTTTCTTTAGTCTATCTTTTTTCTTCGTTTCCTTGTTCGTAACCATTACCATCCGACATCATGGAAGGTGGTAATATCCTTGATCCCAACAACCCACCACAACAACCACCACCTCCTAGAGCCCGTACTTTAGGAGAGTACTCCCGTCCTAGCCACCATGGCTATCGAAACACCATTGAGCTCACTCAAGGAGCCAATGTCACTCCCTTGCGATCCGACACCATCCGGTTGGTGCAAAGCGGATGCGCATTCCATGGACTTCGTTCTGAAGATCCTAACCAACATCTCAAGGACTTTCTCAAAATCGTTGATTCTATAGACCTTGGTGTTGCCACTCGAGAGACAACCCGACTGCGTCTCTTTCAATTCTCTTTGCGGGACCAAGCTAGTCAATGGCTAGAACGTCAACCCGCAGGATCCATCACCTCTTGGGATGATCTCACCACTCGCTTCCTTGCTCAGTTTTTCCCACCGGGAAGAACTACCAAGCTAAGGAATGATATCTTGATGTTCCAACAACGTCAAGGCGAAACCCTCTACGAGGCATGGACTCGATTCAAGGACTTACTCCAAAAAGTCCCTCACCATGGCATAGAACTTTGGCTCCAAGTCCAAATCTTCTATGACCATATCAATCTCTCCACGAGGCAAACCATTGACCAATCGGCCGGTGGTAAGCTACGTGATCTAAGTGCGGAACAATCATGGGCTCTCCTAGAGGATCTTGCTCTTTATGACAACGAAAGTTGGAGTGATCCCCGTGATTTGAATAAAACGGTCAAGGCAATATCTTTGCCTTCGAACAATTCAAGCACTTCCGACCGTAGGATCATAGAACTTGAAGACCAAGTCAAGTTTCTTATGAAATCCTACGAGGCTCCTAAACCTTCAAGCCAAGTGAACAAAATCACTTCTTCATGTGAATTATGTAGTGGTCCCCACGACACTCGTGATTGCATGGAACTCCCCGAACAAGCTTTTGTGGACTACGCATCCTCGCGTACTGACGGAGCGGGAGACAAGTGGTACAATTTCAAACCCGAGCCAAACCACTACGGTGATTCATACAACCCCTCATGGAAAAATCACCCAAACCTTAGGTGGAAACAAAACCAAAACGCACAACAAACCAATTCTTCCAACCCACCTAATCGTTTTCAATCAAGCGGTTCCAACTCGAACCGTACTTTCAACAACAATCCTTCCAGCAATGGTAGTACCAATAACTTTGAAGGATTGATGTCTCAATTTATGGCATCTCAAGAAGCTCGGATAGCTAGATTCGAATCCGAATTCAATCAACAACAAACGGAGATGACCAATAAAATTGACAACTTGTTGAAAGCCCTCAATAACCAAGTGCTATCACCTCCACATAAGGACGCTAGGAACACAAATAGCGGACCCCAAGTAAAAGACCCCTCTTCATCCAAACACGTCCACTTCGTCAACATTGTCACTATCAAACCAATTAATAGGAATGAGGATAATAGTGAACCTGAGGATGAGGTTATGAAAGTCGAGGTTGATAAAGAAGTTAGGAAAAGTGAGATTGAGGAAGTAGATGATGATGAGGACTACTTCAATAGGCTACCCACTAAGGAAGAGCGCGCATATCATACAGACTTATTCGATGACCCCGAGACGCCATATTTCCTAGGTAGACCAATTATAAAAATAGGCGATCCCTCTAATCTCAACATACCATGCAACATCGGACATTTACATGTGTGGAAAGCCTACATCGACCTTAGATCACCCATAAACATCATGACTAGAGCCCACTACAACTTGATAATGAAAAATCAACTTGGGTATAGGATGTTCCCTGACAAGGGTTGGATGAGTAACTTCACGGGAAGAGTTAAGGGATTACCGGTTTATGTAGGAAACTTCACCTATGTCACCGACTTTGTAATTGTAGAAGATATCCGCCCAATAGTCGATGCATCCTTAACTCAAGTGGTTTTTGGAAAACCATTTGTTGAGGTCTCTAGAATGACTTATGAACCTTCCTTAGGGATAGTTAGATTTAAGGATGAGACCGATGAGGTAAACTACCAAATGCCATATGAGATAGAACAATTCCAACACTTGTCAAATGTTGAGAAGGAGCTTAAGCAAGCAGTCTACTATAGGAATGATGAGGATAGAAATAAAGGAGTAGACTATGTTATGGAAAGGATATCCGGGTTCTACAAGGATTGTTTGAAATTAGGACCGGAATATAAAACCGGGAATGAAAATGGCCTAGGAACCGTGACCAATGATGGAGTCACGTAATGTACGGTGACTTTGAGTCTAGCTACAAGACTCGTTAATAAAGAAAAGCGCTTCTTGGGAGGCAACCCAAGTTTTATTTGCTTTGTGTGTTTATTTATTTGTTTGTTTGTTTTTATTTGTTTCCGTATGTATGTTTAATTTTTATTATTATTGATTCATGTTCAAAAGTAATTTGTGAAAATGCTTTATGTTGTTTTTAACTTCGTCTTAACTACATATAAAGGTATTTTGCAAAAGTTAAGTGTAAGGGAAATCTAAATCAGTTTATTAGAACACAAATGAACATGAATCGTAATAATAATAAATTAACATACATATTAGTATTTGTTTGAGTCAAATGCTTGTATCGAGTCATAATGATGTTTTGCAGGATTTCCAGGAAGTAAGGTATAGGTTTTTCCAAAATTTTTCCGGAAACTTAACATGAGAATTCTGTCAGATCATTTCTGACGGCGTCAGGAGTTACAACCTGACGGCGTCAGGTTTAATTTTCTGAAAATTTTGAAAGTTTTGTTTTCATAAAAAGTTTTTATTAAATCTATAACTTATAATCTCCAGGAATCTGCAAAATTATCATTCCACAAGCATTATATCCTTATATATAGAGTTTATCCCGCCGATGTTATGCAGGTTTTCGTGTTTGTTTTCTCAGGTTTAACAGGTTATTTTGGACAAGGAAATGTTTGTTGGATCAAGCTTATGGCGATGCATTAGTCATGGAGCTTCAACATTACCTTGGAAGAAGATCTAACCATGATACTTCATTATCCACCGAGCGAATCAGGGGAGTATTTGATTTCATTCTTTTACTTTATGCTTTTACATCTTGTTATTTGAACATTGGGGACAATGTTCATCTTAAGTGTAAGGGGGGTAAAAGTACGATTAGAGAATACTATTACGCTTGATTTTTGTTTGTTTAAAAGTAGATGTGTAATAAAACTGAGATAAATACCTGTTAGGGCAATTTTAGTGCCAAATTTAAAATTTTTTACAACATTTAGGAGTGAAACTTTGATCTTAATGAGCGTCTCACAGATAGGAGTTATATGACTAGCACAAAAACCGTACCACAAAAAAATTTTCCACCCCCAAATATGTGAGGTTCGCCCCTAGAATTGGTAGGAAAAGCATTTATGCTATGATGTGTGTACCGGTAGCACTTAGATTCTAGAACTTGCGTTAGGACCATTCCGAGGCCACAAGTGAGACTACATTCGTGTAGTTAGATTTACTACATGATAAGAGGCATTAGGATTAACCCATTGTTTTACACCTGTGTTTTTGTTATAATTACTTTGGCTACATTGGTCAAGTAATTCTCCCACACCCTTTGCGTTGTACTCATTTTTAGTACACGATACCCCTAGTACACCCCTCAAAGCCTATCTTTTCGTTTCGACCTTTAAGCATTTTACTTAAAGGAAGAATTTGTTTACATCCCACTAAAATGTACACCCAAATCGCCTTAGCCTACCTTGTATGCACTCATTTTTAGTGCATTATTGTTACAACAATTGTTTAAAACCCAAGTTAATTATCTAGTTGATTACATGGTTGCTAAGTCGAGTCATATCCTTGTACATATTGCTTTGGGACGATTGGGACACATGGGTAAAGTACTAGTGTAATGGAGTAATGGGGAAGAACATCATTTATTACCCTCATATGTGCTAAATGTTTTAAAAGTACTCCAAGTTTTTCAATTATCTTAATTCGAGTCATTAGAATAGTTATTTGTAAAGTTATGTAAAAGTTCAAGTGTAAGGGGAATGCAACACCCCTATGATGTATTATTTTGGATGTTAGGGCAAAAGTGTATGCAAAAAAAAGAAAAAAAAAAAAAAAAAAAAAAAAAAAAAAAAAAAAAAAAATCGGAAAAATCAAGAAAAATACAAAAAAATGAGAAAAAGAAAAGTAGAAAAAACATACGGACTACCATCCCGTTTCATTTTATGTTTATTTTATGTTTTTGTTATTTTGTTTTTAGCTTAAATCGAGTCGAGTCTTGGCTTAGCAACATTGTATAGTACATGTAATTAATCAAGATCTTTAACTCGCCACCAGTAAAATATCCTTTATCCAACAAAACCCTGTTTTCCTTTTCCCTACACCTAACGTTATAACCCGTTTAAAAGCCCTCTTTGATAGTTTATCTTAGGTGCTTACGCCTAGTGGAGGAGGTTTTCGATCCTTTCCCAAGCCTATGGTAATCTATTTGCTATGACAGGTAGTGAGAGATATTATCCGTTTTCATTTATGAGATTTATTTTGATGACACTAGAGAGATGTGAGTATCTAAACACTACTTGTGAGGTGCTAGTTTGTAATCTCCGTGCTTATTATGATTAAAGTGGAACGAATATTTGTTGTAATTACTTTTATGTTAGCATTAAATGACCCCTAACTTGTACTTTGATTAGAATAAAAGCGCATTTGCTTGAGGACAAGCAAATCTCAAGTGTAAGGGTATTTGATGAAGCGAAAAGTGTACCGCTTTTAAGGGGTCATTTAAGCCCTAAATCATATTTATTTGATCAAATATTGCCCTAAATCGTTCCTTTTGTCATTTTAGGTACTTTTGAGAAGAAATCTGGAAAAGGAAGCATTTTGGACGTTTTTGGAGCATAAAAGTGAAGAAAACGACAAAGTCTCAAAATCGGCTGAAAAGTACCTTTGACGGCGTCAGGATTATCCCCAGACGGCGTCATGGCTTGGCAAAAGTGGTGGACGTGAAAATTACTCATGATAAGCCAGAGAAATTTGCATGGGAATTCTGACGGCGTCACGCTTTAATGTGATCAAGGTCGTCACGGCTTAAACTAAAGTGGGACGGCGTCACGCCTAATTCTGACGGCGTCAAGCCTTGATAAGCCAGAACGGATTTTGGAGAGCTAAAGAGGGACGGCGTCAAGAAGGCCATCCGGGAACCCTAAAAGCGGCGAGGTGACGGCGTCACACTCCATAACGTGACGCCGTCAGATCTGAAAGTCTATATATAGTTTTGCAATTTTTTGTCATTAGGGTGGAACTTATTGTGGAACTTTGTGTGTGAAAACCCTAAGACGATTTTAGCATCTTTTTCAAGGCTTTTTGCCTTGAGATCTTCCATGTTACATTGAAGATAAGTTATCAATTAATCATTCAATATGTCTATGTGTTGTTTGATTCTATCTTGTTCTTGTCTTTTGTTTAACATGTTAGGCTAGGTTTTCTTTGTGTTTGCTTAGATCTAATGAAACCTAGCTATTGATTATTGGTTATTAGTGTGTTATTAGTTGTATTGGATGATTGTTCATCTATGTTAGGCTTAAGAAAACTGGCTAACTTCCTATACGGTAACTTGCTTGAACGTCTTAAGAAACATGAACCAATGCGTACTAAAGGTTTTTATGGTTGTATTTAATGCACAAGCGAATTCTAGTGATCCCATGTTAGGAGCTTCCTAGCCGGCTCGACATAGGAGTGAAGTAGGAGCTTGTAGAGTTGGGGAAGTACGTACGCCACCCCACGATTGGTATTAAGGAATACACCCGTCATCCATGCAACTAATACACACTAATCAACCGGTAAAAGATAGTTAGGGAGTAAGGAAATCTAAGTAAACACATTTCTCTCCACATAAGTTTTACCAACCTTTTCATTTTTGTTATTTTATTTTATTTGCATTCGTAGTAATTTGGGTTAGTTGATTAGCAACTAATTCCGCCCACTCTTTCAAACCCGAGATTTTACTTGCTTTCATAAAAATTATAAAAACATAAAAAGAATCTTCTCTCACCCTTAGACCTATTAGAGTAGTTTTTCATACCTAACGAACACTATTCCCTGTGGAGAACGATCAATCCCCCGTACTTACCACTACACTATACTACATCGGTCAGGTACACTGCCTGGTGGGGTTGTAAGCCTCTTGAGATCCCTCGAGAGGTAAAACCTGTTGTAAGGTTGCAAAACCACGCATCAATCTCTTAGGTACACTTAGAATTACTCTGGTGTTCTACATCATGGGCATCAGTTGTAACTTAGGAAAGTGTCCTTCGCAGATCTTAGCAATCTGCCGAGAACATTCATGAGAGAAGTCACAATTTGTGATTATCAATGATTGAATGGAAATCCTGCCAGAACAACATCAAACAACTCTCACAGCAGGTCACTTTGGTAACTCCTTGTGGGTTACGCTTAGTGTTTGTTCCATACGATCTACAGTCGTGGGGTGATCTCCAGCGACTCACTGAATTGTGGGTACACTTCGGTGTGTCCGTGTTATCCCTTTCGGGGGAATCCGGTTCAGAACGGTCTGGGTTAGGATTTGAGAAAGTCTTCACACTATGCTGTTGATGATCTCAAGTCTGAGCCTGTAAGTACCGGTTGGTTCGTGCTGATGCTGCTGCTGCTGCTGAGGAGCTGGAGTTCGACCATCAAGACTCCATCATGTTCATATATTGAAGAAATGTTCTCTCAAAGACTCAGTAACATCAAAAGTTCAACATATGATATAGTAAAGTCATAAGTTCAAGCATCTCAACCTTTCTCAAGTTTAAGATTGAAAAATGAGAACATATTGCAGAAAACAAATCAAAGACATATGAGCATGATGGAGAAGACGAGAAGACGTTGAAGATTTGCAGATCGAGACAACATCATATCATCTTAAGAACAAGAACAAAGAAACAAAGATTATAAAGACGTCAGAAGCCAAAGAAGCAAAGAAGACGTCAAGCAACATTGATGATCAAGACTTAGGGGGAGATTGTTAGGAACACGTTTTGTAATATTCAAGTCTTGATCAAATGCGATAAATATGTTGCTTATTTGGGCTATATTGTTTGTAATTAGAATCCGGTCCATTAGTAGCCCATGGACCGGCTAATCCTTCTAGAAACAAGTAAGTATGAGGCGCCCTAAGTATTTGCCTATAAATAGAAGGCAAGGGCTCCTCATTTCAGGTTGGTTTTTCATGTATCTTGCGTAAGCCTTGTCCTTGTAACATTCGATTAGTGAAAGCCTTCCATTCTCTCTAATTCTCATCTTATTCTCTTCTCTTATTGCTTATTTACTTTTCTTCTTATTCGTAGCTTAATATTTAGTAGTAGTACGAGTTATTATCAGTTATATCGTGTGTGTGTTTGAGATATTAGTGACCTACAAAATAAATGAGCCAATCATTCCCCGGTTTGTCCTCGACTTTTATAGTCAAGTGACGTTGCAAACCGATCCCAATGGGTATATTCTCATATCCTTCATGATTCAAAACCAATTCATTACTCTTACTCTTGCTCAATTCGGGCAAATTCTAAGAATCCCCTTCTCCGGTCAAGCCGTCTTCTCTAATGAGAAGGACCTCTCATCTCTTGAGGAACATCGACCTCAACAGGGTCCTTATTACTCAGAGATTCCATCTCCTGAAGAGATTCGTCAATATCTTGGGCTAGCTAGTGGTACGACTAGTCGAAAGATCAAGTCGAAAGATGTTGACATCCATGAAAACCAAATCCTCCTCAATGAACTACGCCCCGACATGAAGCGTTGGGAAGAACTCATTCGTGAGAATGCGTTTGGTACCAGTGGTCACCGTGATCATGTCACGGCGAGCATAGTTCACATGTTGTATTGTATTGTTGCTGAACAGCCGTACAATTTGGCATATCTCTTTGTCTTCCGTATCATATCCGCCAAAAACACTCATAATGCAAATCTTCCGTATGGCATGTTTCTTACTCGTCTCTACAATCATGTCATGGAACACTATCCACATCTTCAGAGTCCTATTTATGAGTCTGTTCAACCGGTCCTCAATCCACTTGTTCGTGTCCGTGCTCGTCGCTCCCGAAGCGACAAGGGAAAATCTCGTAAATCTGTATCGCTTCCACCTCGTGGTTCCACATCTCATCAAGGAGATGATGATGATGATGATGATGATGCGGAGGAGGGCACATCACGTGCTAGTACCCCATCGCCTAGGACCTTCGTTGAGAACCTTCCGGATCTTGATTACACCGAGTATCAAGTTCCTTCTCATTCCGAACAAACAGATGAACTACTCTTCCGAAGACAAACCGAACAACTCAACACTCAACATCAGATGCGCCAAGAAGTACGAGGCGGTTTCAAGTCTATTGGAAAGACACTTGGAAGGATGTTTGGAAAGAAGAAGAAATAGACATGTTTGATGAGTGTTTAGTTGATTATTATTGATGTTATGATTAGACATTTATATGTAGTATTATTATCTTAACATTTGTTTGCTATGACTTTTATTATGTTAGATGATAAACTTATTAGAACTAAGCTACTAGTTTACTTCATATAATATGCATATGCAATGCTTAAAAATAATTTTCAAAACCTTTTTGTGTGCAAGCCCAATGGATGATCATGTACTCCTAAGATGATTATGTAGTATCATTAGTTGTTTTGTTTCAATGTTTGCATGCCTTATGTTGTAATCTACTTGGTTGTGTATTTATACACAACACTTCTATTAAATGAATGCTCTTTTTGCTTGCTTATTGTTGTTACATATACTTGTGCTTCTAACATTTTTCGTGCAAGCGCTCCATAGCTCGTTTCCTTGGTGCCCCCAAACGAGGGGGAGTACACATCAAGGGGGAGTTCTCGTCCCGACAAATTTAGATTCTAAAACTTGTCAGCATAACCTTTTTAATTCTACAAAAAGGGGGAGAAATAGATGTAAACTCACTAAATACTTGTCTAAAAACTAACTTTTAGATTTAATGAGTTTATATTTTGTAATCATCAAAAAGGGGGAGATTGTTGATATAAATAATGCCCAAACACGTTATTAATATTTTTCGATATCTCTACGTTTTGATAATCACAAAATGTAAAATCATTAATCGGAAAATTATGACGTAAACAAGTATTTAGTTGTAAATATATATTTCTACAACTCAAATCACTTAAGGTATGAATGAACTAATGCTTAATGCATTATATGATCAAAGGAACATTTTCTTAATAACTAGATTTTTTATAAAACATCAAAAACATTTTATATATTTTTGAAAAACATTTTTTGTATTAAATAAAAATGTTTAATCTTTTATAAAAATATGAATTCAAATTTTTAACCAAAATCAGTTAAAATGTTCCAGAAAAACCTTCCCCACAAAAGGACAAATCTGGGCAACGGACACCTTGGGCGGCCCCCTTAATTTTACTAGGCGGCCCCCTTAAAATTAAGGGGACCGCCCCCTATTTAAGGGGGCCGGCCACGCTCCAGTAGGTCTCCAGCTGTCCAGTTTTTCTCCTATAAATACCAGCCTTCTCCTGGATTTTTACTCACCTTTTGCACACTAAAACTTTCTGTTTTAAAACCTTTCTAAACATTGTAAATACTTTGATCATATTTTCTTAAGCATTGGTTTCTAAGTGATCCAAGCTTCCACCACCAAAAGTGCAAAAGAAGAACTCTACTTCAACTAGTGAAGAAGTGTTATTACTTACCTCATTCAATTGTGTTGTTGTGTAAAGTGTTGTATAGTTGTGATAAGTAGATCCTAGTGTAAGTAACTAGTTGTGTTGTAAAGAAGTAGTGTAGAAGTTGTTGTGAAGTAGTTGTGGAAAAGTAGTCGTGAAGAAGTCGTGAAGCCGTTGTGAAGCCGTCGTGAAGAAGTCGTGATTAAGTCGTGTAGAAGTTGTGTATAAGTTGTGAGATTGGTTCTAGCTACGATTAGAACTCGACAAACTAGCTTTGTGTCGTTAAGCCGGTGTAAGCTAAAGTTGTGTAAGGTTTCTCCGCCATAAGGGAGTTTGTTGACATAGTGAAGAAAACTCTCGAGTAGGTGACTCGAGGAGTGGAGTAGGGCAAGGAAGGGGTCCTTGTAGCCGAACCACTATAAATCTCCTTGTTGTGGTTTGATCTTTCCATCTCTATCTTTCATTTCATTATATTTACTTTACTTGCATTGCTTATCTATACTTGTTTATATTTGTTCATATTAATCAAGAGTTGAATTCACATAAGATAGAATCGAAGTTTTAAAAAGTAAACAAAGGTTTTCATAAATTAAAAAGACGTAAAACTAATCAACTCCCCTTCTAGTTTTCCACACAGTGATACGCTGCACAACCCTCCCTAGCCACTCAAGGTCCCTCAAAGGACTCTTGTTTCAATTGTCACGGAGATCAACACATGTCTATCGTCTCTCTCACTCCGAGTTAGATGATATTGAAAAGGTGGCAGTCCTCAGCCTCCGATCACTAAATCAAAACGCACTATTAAGTCTAGAGCCAAGAGATCATCCATAAATCTCTTTAGGACACACTTCCAATATGCTTGTTGTTTCATACACCGTGAAAAGTAAGAAAATATATGTTAAAGAGTCCTACGCATTATCCTTGTGGTATTGCCAGAACATCCGAGTGATACGTAAAGTATTCACAATGAAGATGGAAATCCTTCTAGAGCCAACATCAAACAAGCTCTTGGTGGGTGACATGTGAGATCCTTCATGGATCAAACTTGTGACAACTGGAAAGAAACGATGGGGCGATTCACTTTCGAATCAATCTTGTTCCAGGAAATGAATTAACGGTCTCATTAATCACTAAATTCTAATTCACTGATTCACTCTACCGTGTTGTCTGCTTTGAGACGTTCCGGTATGAGAACATGCTTAGTATGATGATTCTGACATTAATTTGTTGGAAGACTCATTACTACAAGCTGGAAATTCCTGTCAAGGAGAATCTTCTTTAAAGGGGATTCTACCTGATCACAGGTCGGTCCTCACAGAACCGAAGGTTAATCCAACCACACCGAACGAATGACAAAGCCATATTCGTTCTACAACTTTATCGCTAACTGTTTTATTTCAGATTTATATAAAGTTGGTGATGGTGGTACCCAATTCCAGAAAAGACACGTCAATTCATAACCTCATGCTCACACTTCACACTCACGTTCAAAGAAATCATGATAGCAGAAGGACCTACAACAATGCTTCCGCAACTCTGATGCTAAATATCATGATCCAGAAAAGTGTGAGTATGACGGTCCGATGGTCACTACATCACATGGAGGCGATAGTACTAAGCAGCGGCGGAACTAGGAGCTTCTGTCAGGGGTGGCAAAATACGAAAATATGTTTAGGGGTAGCGAAAATTTTTTCAGGGGTAGCGAAATCGCCAAAAAATGGCCAAAAATCGCCAAAAAACGTAAAAAAATGGCCAGAAATTCCACTACCGGGTAAAAGTTTAGGGATAGCAACCGCTACCCCTGGCTTGTACATGGATCCGCCCTGCTACTAAGGATGATTTGGAGATTTACTGTGGCTGATGATCTCAAAGCAAGCTCAGAGATCACACAAGACAAAAGAACATTAATCACAAGATCATTGCTTGAAGTACAAAGATTAAAGACCTTGAAGAAACAAAGACTACGAGCTAAGAAATTAAGTTCATTAGAATGCTAGAATTCAAAATGTAATTTCCGGGGTGACCTCCCTTAGGGGGAGATTGTTAGGAATATAAATATTCATATGAAAGACTCGGTCACCCCGAGTATTTATTAGCATTAAGTTAGCTCGTAGGCTTATTAATATTAGTTTAGTTTTAGTAATACTAGTTTAGTCGTAGTAATATTTGTGGAGTTGGGTCGGGTCTTTACCCACTGTCAGCTTACTCCACAGCCCACTCGGGGCACATAGCCTAGTAGTATATATACCCCTTCCCACTCAATGGAAGGGTTGCAACTTCTTTCATTTTCCAGCTAATACACTTTCATTATTCTCGTTCCCAGCTCTACTCTCTCTCTCTAACTCTCACCATGGATTTGTTCTTCCATAATCCACGACCTCCTGAATTCCACATAATCAACACATGTATCGATCCTACACTCAACAACATCATGACATTCAGCGTTCTCTCAGGTTGTCTATGCACACACAAATACAAAAAATATGATAACTCCTTGGCGGATTACAAATTCAGCATTCTCATGACATTCAACATTCTCATCTCAAAGATTATGTTAACTCCTTGGTCAATTACAAACTCATTTTTCTGGATTTTTACATACTTTCGAGGCAAAAGCTAGAAACGTACTACCATACGTTCAAAACAATGCTCCAAATCATATGGAGCAACGTTACCTTTGCACATTAATTATGTTAGACATTTCATCAAACACCTTTGGTGCAGCTAATTTAACGTTGAGAATTGTTCAAAACCTAAAGCTATTCATTATCACATAAGAAAATTGAATATAAATCATTAGTTTGCTCAAATTGAAAGGTGACGACTGAAATTGTTGGTGGTAGACACCGACTGAAACTGTAACACCGACTGAAATTAACGTTGAGAATCGATTCAAAACCTACGTCAGGCTGTTATTTTGAATCGAAAAAACTCCTGTGTAAGTTTGATAATGCAACAAAACTGCCTACTTACACAGTTCAACAAACTAAAATTAAAAATAAATAGACTAATTCCACAGCAATTACAACTACGCTACTTACACTCGTAAATCAACTGTCTATCCTAACTATGACTCAGCTCTTATTACTAATCTCCTCCTAACATGAATCAGAAATTGACTAACAATTGACTAAACAGAACACGTCAAATCAGATCACGTGGTAAACACGATCGAGCCTAAACACATCACAAGCAACTAATCTCAAAATAATTAGCAACTAACACAAATCAGAATTTGTTATTCACAAAAAAACTGAAATCGATGTATTAAGAGGAATTTGTGATGAAACCTGATAAGTGAGGAGCTGATGAATTTGTGATGCACGAATCAACCGAGCGAATCCATGAGGAGCGATTGCATTTTAAGTGGTATTTGGATTTTAAGTGATAAAGGGATTTAATCGAACAGTTAAAACAGATATATCACTCGGGTCAACGGGTATTTGGATCTAAAAAAAATTATTAGGCCCAATCATTCTTGTTTAAAGCATAGTGTGGACTTGTAAAGTTGTAAGTATTTGACAATTACCTGTTTAAAGCATAGTGGTACATTAGATATTTCAATTTGGCGTTGTTACACCAATTCTTTTACTGTATTTTTACATCTATTTATACTTATCTTTCACCAATCATTCTTGCCATAATAAAATATTTCAAAATGTATTTAAATTCACTTTTACACAACTTATTTTAGTCGGTTATTATTATTATTATGTTAAATCAGTGGCAAATAATCTCATTTATATTATGAATCAAATATATTCGACATGTAGTTCGGTGAATAATTAGTGACCATCTAGCTCGTCACTAATGCTTTGCGAATGACCAAAAATGAGTGATGAAGGATTATGTGGTCACTAAATGGCCTAAATAGTGACCAAAATAAAAGTGGTCACTAAATTATCGTCACTAAACACACTTTTTCTCGTCACTAGATTAAACCAATACTCGTGTCAGTCTCTCAGGCTGCAAACCCCCTATTTGCATTAGTTTAGGATTAATTAGATAATTTAGATAAATAGAATACTACGTAGTAGATTAATTATTAACGTTCACTCATAGTGATCGACACTCTACTTACCAATGAACCTACAATTGATCAGGTACTCTGCGCGTTAGTGTTAGTTAATAGGTAAAGTCGGCAAAATATAAATAGTAAAACTTGATAATATAATTACCTATACTAAACGACACATCAATTGATCAACCCAAAATGTAAGAATGCTCGGCAGCCCAGCTGGAATACGTGTAGCTGTAAAAGTTCCCATGAAAATAGCATGATTGAAATTAAATTCCTAAGACAAACGCAGCTGCGACCAAAGCTCGGATGCTTGTCATCTTAGTTGACCAAACATGTTATTTTTCGTAACTTCTTTCCTTTCTTGTGTATGTGGTTTGTAAATGGGATACTTTTGTCTTTGCTTCTTGATACCTTATATAGCTTTTTTCTTTGCTTATTGACACCTTATATAGCCTTTGTTTACCATGTTCACCTACTTGCCATGTTGACAACATCCTCCATTATTTGTTTTCTTTATCGAAATATTTTATGTATCTACAACTTGTATTGCATGTTGACAATCTTTACAATAGGTAAGTCTTTATCACATATTTGAAAGAGAAACTTAAACGATCTTACATAATGGCCGATAATGTTTTGGGACGTCAAAATTCCTACTAAGTCTGTTTAAATGTTTCATTTCGATTGTGTTTCATTTCGAAGTAACCCATATATGCTAAGATATGTGAAAAGCAACCCATTTATACAAAAAACTCGAATAGCTAAACAAAAGTTAAGGGAAGGTTTTAACAAGTAGTGTAAACAAAAGTTAGAGGAAGGTTTTGACAAGTAGTGTAAACTATAGTAATTAGTTTATTACCTAGTTTATTGTGTAAAATAGTACTCATTCCATCTCTAAATAAGTGTCCACTATTTACGTTTAAAGTGTTCACTTTTTAACTTTGACCTTAAATTATTTAATTTGTATTATATAAATACTTGATGAAAAATATATAAATAGATTGGGTTTTAAATGTATTTTCATTGGTATAAATTTTTATTAAGTATTACAAAACACAAATGAAATAATTTAAGGTCAAGTTTGAAAAGAAAAGACTTTAAAAGTCAACACTGAACATTTATTTAGGAACATAAAGAGTATTGTATTTAAATTGAAAAAAAAAATGGAAAGAAATAGACCAATGTTAGTACAAAAGCAGACATACTTGAGTTTCTTGGTATACACGTGCATACCTTTTAAACACCACCCTTACGGGCCGTTTACTTTCAACTTAGTGTCCTGTTTGGTAACAAAACTGGCTGGAAACAGGAAACTTTGGTGTTTCTTTTTAACTTATTGCAAAAGAGAATCCTTAATGTGGAAGGGGGCAAAATTTGATACTGTTTCTATTCAGGACGTCTTAATACGATTTTTTTTCCCGAACTAGTGTAGGTGGAAAAAATAAATTCGAAAAATTTAGAAAACTTCGAAAAAATTTATAAAAATTCAAAAAAAATTTAAAAATTCGAAAAATTTATGAAAATTCGAAAAAAATTTTAAAAAATTCAAAAAATTTTAAAAATACAAAAAATTTATAAAAATTGAAAAAATTTATAAAAATTCAAAAAATTTATAAAAATTCAAAAAAATTTATAAAAATTCGAAAAATTGATAAAAAATCAAAAAATTCGAAAATTTTATAAAAAATTTATAAAATTCAAAAAATTTATAAAAATTGAAAAAATTTATAAAAATTCAAAAAATTTATAAAAATTCGAAAAATTGATAAAAAATCAAAAAATTTGAAAATTTTATAAAAAATTTATAAAAATTCAAAAAATTCGAAAATTTTATAAAAATTTATAAAAATTCAAAAAAACTTATAAAAAATTTGAATTTATTAAATTTTTTTTCGAATTTTTATAATTTTTTTTGAATTTTAAAAAATTATAAATTTTTACAAATTTTTTGAATTTTTAAAAAATTATAAATTTTTATAAATTTTTTGAATTTTTTAAAAATTTTTATAATTTTTTATAAAATTTTCGAATTTTTTGAATTTTTATAATTTTTTTGAATTTTAAAAAAATTATAAATTTTTACAAATTTTTTGAATTTTAAAAAAAATTATAAATTTTTATAAATTTTTTGAATTTTTTAAAAATTTTAATAAGTTTTTTCGAATTTTTATAATTTTTTATAAAATTTTCGAATTTTTTGAATTTTTATAAATTTTTTGAATTTTTAAAAATTTTCGAATTTTTTTTAAAATTTTTATAAATTTTTTCGAATTTTCATAAATTTTTCGAATTTTTATAAATTTTTTCCACCTACACTAGTTCGGGAAAAAACTCGTATTAAGATGGTCAATTAAGCATAAAAAAGAAACAACATATATCCACACAGGACCTAACTAGAAAACAGTACACATATATCCACACAGGACCTAACTAGAAACAGGAAAAAAAAGAAACAGCCCCTTAAAGAGTAAATAAAGATGTACATTTTTTTGTTAGTTTTACATTAAGTAGAAAACAATTCATCATATGTTATCTCCTAAGTATTGCTATAATCTACTTACATATACATGATTTTTGGCCGGTGATATCATGACAAAGTATTCAAGCAATGTGATGAAGCTAGGTTGAAAGAACACTTGAATCAGTGAGTATATATAGTGATAAATGGAACTTAAATGATACCCAAAGGAGGTGGGTGGGTAGTTGTGGTATTGTTTAAAATGTATTTAAAATACAATTGATGACCAAACCAACAATATCTTGAAATAAACAAAACCGATCTAGCTGACTTGCTTTACATGAAAGAAGAACTTTGATATATTAATATTACAACCTTCTTAATATTTGTATTATGACATTATATGGGTAATGTCTTGGTGTCTACATAAATGTAGAGGGTCATTCATGTACATAGCTGGTTGGTGTTAAGAGCTAAATTAAATTTGTTCACCTACTTGGTGAATTCATCATAAACAACATTGAGTTACTAGAGAGAAGAAGAAGGATGTAATTCACCAAGTAGGTGAACAAATTTGTTAGCATTTAAATTATTAAGTGAAGTGATGGTCATTCTGTAATTAACGAATTTGTATGTGTGTCGTACTGTCGTGTAATAGATATTAAGGGCTCATGGTTTGGCTAAGCTAATATGTTATTAGTTAAGGTCCATGTAATGTCTTAAATGTTCAAGTCCAACAAGAGCCCAACCAAAGCCCATAGAAGCCTTTTAGGGCAGCACTCTCTACCTATTTAACACATACTTCCACCACATTAGTAGGTATGCATTAGAGACGGTAAGGTGGGAGTGTCTATTGCTTTGTATTCTCTTTATCATCTCTTTTCTAATCTAATAGATACGTCTCATACATATTCTCATCTCTCTACTGTGCAAACATCTCATCTTATTTTTTATACTATTATTCTTCTTACTTTACATGCCATCTCATATCTCTGCTGCTCCTATCATATACTGTACCATTTATTTCTTATTCTTATTAATAGCCACATCATACATAGTGATACGTGTGCCATACTTGTTCTATTCAGATTATAAGAATCTTATATATGTAGTTGGTTGATAAAGGATATCTCTTTTATTATACGATT
This sequence comes from Artemisia tridentata subsp. tridentata, assembly GCA_021014915.2. Lineage (NCBI taxonomy): Eukaryota > Viridiplantae > Streptophyta > Magnoliopsida > Asterales > Asteraceae > Artemisia > Artemisia tridentata. Next base: position 1,215,203 of record CP139509.1, read on the forward strand.
CTAAACACACACACACACACACACACACACATATATATATATATATATATATATATATATATATATATATATATTGTTTAGTTGGGTGATAAAGTAATAATTTTCTTTTAATAACAAGATTTAATTTAGCTCTTAACACGAACCTGCTAGGTATATGAATGACCCTCTACATTTATGTAGACACCAAGTCATTACCCATATAATGTCATAATACAAATATTAAGAAGGCTGTAAAATTAATATATCAAAGTTCTTCTTTCATGTAAAGCAAGTCAGCTTGATCGGTTTTGTTTATTCCAAGATATTGTTGGTTCGGTCATCAATTGTATCTAAAATACCTTTTAAACAACACCACAACTACCCACTCACATCCTTTGGGTATCATTTAAGTTCCATTTATCACCGTATATACTCACTCATTCAAGTGTTCTTTCAACCTAGCTTCATCACATTGCTTGAATACTTTGTCATGATATCACCAGCCAAAAATCATGTATATGTAAGTAGATTATAGCAATACTTAAGAGATAACATATGATGAATTGTTTTCTACTTAAAATGTTGTGTGTGTTTCTTGATTTTTTTTTTCACTTTATTTATTTCATTTCAGTTTCATGGTCATCATCATCTGTCAATTACGTACTTTGTTTTTAATGGAGGATATGGATTTGATCGTCTGTTTATGTTTCAAGGTTTTTTCATATATGTTTTGTGTATTGTGGTGTATGTGCCACGTAGACGGCTAGCTACATGGATTTGTTGATATTACAAGCATGGGAAAGAGATCAAGTTTGAATCTTTTTAATTCTCTATCTTTTTTGGTTTCTGAAATGAAATAAATAAAGTGAAAAAAAAAATCAAGAAACACACACAACATTTTAAGTAAAAAACAATTCATCATATGTTATCTCCTAAGTATTGCTATAATCTACTTACATATACATGATTTTTGGCTGGTGATATCATGACAAAGGATTCAAGCAATTTGATGTAGCTAGGTTGAAAGAACACTTGAATGAGTGAGTATATATGGTGATAAATGGAACTTAAATGATACCCAAAGGAGGTGGGTGGGTAGTTGTGGTGTTGTTTAAAAGGTATTTAAGATACAATTGATGACCGAATCAAGAATATCTTGGAATAAACAAAACCGATCCAGCTGACTTGCTTTACATGAAAGAAGAACTTTGATATATTAATTTTACAACCTTCTTAATATTTGTATTATGACATTATATAGGTAATGTCTTGGTGTCTACATAAATGTAGAGGGTCATTCATGTACCTAGCTGGTTGGTGTTAAGAGCTAAATTAAATTTGTTCACCTACTTGGTGAATTACATCCTTCTTCTTCTCTCTAGTAACTTAATGTTGTTTATAATGTTGTTTATGATGAATTCACCAAGTAGGTGAACAAATTTAATTTAGCTCTTAACACCAACCAGCTATGTACATGAATGACCCTCTACATTTATGTAGACACCAAGACATTACCCATATAATGTCATAATACGAATATTAAGAAGGCTGTAAAATTAATATATCAAAGTTCTTTTTTCATGTAAAGCAAGTCAGCTGGATCGGTTTTGTTTATTCCAAGATATTGTTGGTTCGGTCATCAATTGTATCTTAAATACCTTTTAAACAACACCACAACTACCCACCCACCTCCTTTGGGTATCATTTAAGTTCCATTTATCACCATATATACTCACTCATTCAAGTGTTCTTTCAACCTAGCTTCATCACATTGCTTGAATACTTTGTCATGATATCACCAGCCAAAAATCATGTATATGTAAGTAGATTATAGCAATACTTAGGAGATAACATATGATGAATTGTTTTCTACATAAAATTTTGTGTGTGTTTCTTGATTTTTTTTTCGCTTTATTTATTTCATTTCAAAAAACAAAAAGATAGACAATTAAAAAGATTCGAATTTGATCTCTTTCCCATGCTTGTAATATCAACAAATCCATGTAGCTAGTCGTCTACGTGGCACATACACCACAATACACAAAACATATATGAAAAAACCTTGAAACGTAAACAGACGATCAAATCCATATCCTCCATTAAAAACAAAGTACGTAATTGATAGATGATGATGACCATGTAACTGAAATGAAATAAATAAAGTGAAAAAAAAATAAAAAAATCAAGAAACACACACAACATTTTTAGTAGAAAACAATTCATCATATGTTATCTCCTAAGTATTGCTATAATCTACTTACATATACATGATTTTTGGCTGGTGATATCATGACAAAGTATTCAAGCAATGTGATGATGCTAGGTTGAAAGAACACTTGAATGAGTGAGTATATATGGTGATAAATGGAACTTAAATGATACCCAAAGGAGGTGGGTGGGTAGTTGTGTTGTTTAAAAGGTATTTAAGATACAATTGATGACTGAACCAACAATATGTTGGAATTAACAAAACCGATCTAGCTGACTTGCTTTACATGAAAGAAGAACTTTGATATATTAATTTTATTGACTTCTTAATATTTGTATTATGACATTATATGGGTAATGTCTTGGTGTCTACATAAATGTAGAGGGTCATTCATGTACCTAGCTAGCTGGTGTTAAGAGCTAAATTAAAATTTTCACCAACTTGGTGAGTTCATCATAAACAACATTGAGTTACATCCTTCTTCTTCTCTCTAGCAATTTGAATTTCAAATTTTAAAGTTTCGGTACCTAGTAACAAATCCAGATATATAACGAAAGGCGCGCATTATGTTTTGAAACGACAAATTATATGCATTTAATGTAAAACTAACAAAAAAACATACATCTTTATTTACTCTAAGGGGGGTGTTTAAAGCAATGTTTTAAAAACCGGACCGGACCGGCCGGTTCGACCGGCCTCCGGCTGGTCGGCCGGTTTAAAAAACCCCGGTTTTTTATAGTCCCATTTACTGTAGCGAACCGGCCGGTTTTTCCGGTTTTGGCCGGTTTTTTCCGGTTCGACCGGTCCGGTTCAACCGGTTTTGACTTTTTGACTTTTTTTTTTTTTTTTTTTTTTTTTGTTGGGCGGTTCGGCCGGTTCAACCGGTCCGGTTCGACCGGTGACGGAAGCATGGCCAGTTCGACTAAAAAACCGGTTTTTAAAACATTGGTTTAAAGGGTATGCACGTGTATACCAAGAAACTCAAGTATGTCTGCTTTTGTACTAAATAAATGTCTTAAATACAATGATTTCTTTCCATTTTTTTTTCAAGGATTGCTTTTGTACTCAAGTATTTCTTTCCATTTTTTTTGTACTTAAATAAATGTCTTAAATACAAGGATTGCTTTTGTACTCAAGTATTTCTTTCCTTTTTTTTTCAATTTAAATACAATACTCTTACTTTGAATCTTGTTTTAGCTTTACTACAATCAATTATTTGCTTAATTTTGGTTTTTTTCTTTTTTATACATAGAAACAAGCACCGGCGCCTCCAAAGAATGGAACCAGGAAAGGCGGCAGGGGCGGATGAGAGCCTACATGGTCATCATCATCTGTCAATTACGTACTTTGTTTTTAATGGATCTGTATCGATATGGATTTGATCATCTGTTTATGTTTCAAGGTATTTTCATATACGTTTAGTGTATTCTGGTGTATGTGCCACGTAGACGGCTAGCTACATGGATTTGTTGATATTACAAGCATGGGAAAGAGATCAAGTTTTAATCTTTTTAATTGTCTATCTTTTTGGTTATACATAGCGTTAAGTAGGTGTTGGGTTAACCACAATCTAATAGACGCAATAAGTTAGTAGCAACTGATGTTGATCGTGTATAGTATCCCCGGACCCTAGCATATTGGGCCGGGCATGACTAACATCTTAAACCACGGCAGATCCTAATCCCGCAATCCGGACAAGATCATCCCCGGTCTCTCAAGTCCGGGGATCTAATCCGATGTCGACAGCTATCCTGCCGCGACTATCTAAAGCCAGATCTTGTGGGATTGTGTCTTCCACTTGATCTGACATTTACCTACTAAGGTATGGCGCAACCATGCGCTGCTCTGACAATTACCTACTCAGTAATTAATGCGCAGAGTTTCGAGGTAGCTACAGTAAGTATAAGGGTAGTATAAATACTCCCATCTCATTTATTACCACACCTAACTGCATTTACTACGCCTAGTCCGCGCTTAAACTATCTCTCTAAATAAATATACTTACTCTCACACCGGAGGCCAACCGCGGAACCCCCCTTCCGCGGTAAGACTAACGGTGCTACTTTTGTCTTAGCAGTTAACAAGAAGTAATCGGTGCAAGATCTACCCTCCAAGAACTAGTCTAACCTAGGTCTGGGAGTGTGCCAAAGATTTGTACTAACATTTGGCGCCATCCGTGGGACCAGTTACACAAACTGCGTTTCAAAAGGAAGAAAAATCTACCATGAGCAATCAAGGAAACAATCCTTCTCCTTCCCAGGAACCTTCCACCGTGCGTAACACTCGTGATATGGGAAAAAACAAGGAGCAGGAACTCCATGCGGAATCCCTTCCGGATGAAGCAATCAGGAAGTTTTGCGATCAGCACTACGACCGATTGCTGCCACTAATGTCCGAAAAGGTCCACGCAGAAAAGCTAAACCAAGTAAGGACCCGCCTTGAGTTCGAGGATGAGTCGCGGGAAGACCCTTCCCCGCAAGGACTATCCAGAAACTCCCAGTCAAGATCCCTATGGGAACGAAAGAATGAAAAGAGGCGGAAATCCAGTCCTAGTTACAAGTCAGGGCCCTCTGAAAGCTCTTACTCCCGAAGCGTTTTCTCTAGGCTCAGCAAGGAACCTAGGGGCGGTGACAAAGAAATGGAATATCCCCGATCCACTGTTTTCACCCGCTTGGGAGAAAGGAGGGGGGATGTTAAGTCACGCCTAGGAGAGAAGAAGGCGGACGTATTCTCTAGACTTAAAACAAAAAGCCGTACCAGAAGAGAGGGCAGAGCTGAAGCAGAGCGTTACAGACAAGAGGGGCGTCCTCATGAGGAAAGATACCCAGAAAGCAGCAGGAAAAGGTCACCCAGCCCAACCCTTAGCCGCGTCCCTCGTTCTAGGGAACATAGAACCAGAAGCAGGTCCACATACTCAAGTCACGAACGACCTCGGAAGCAAACACCTGTAGAAAGTGAGGACAGTGCAGGGGAATACTGGGGGGCAAGGTCTGGAAAGAGCAAAGGGGAAGAGGATGATCTTTATCATCCCTACGACGTTGAAGACGCTAATCCGTTCACATTAAGGATTAGGGGTTTCAAATTCCCAAAAAGAACCAGAATGCCTAATAATGTCAAGACTTACGATGGGACCGGAGATCCGGAGGACCACATGAAAAGCTTCTGCACCGCGGCCAAAGTAGAGCGATGGGCCATGCCCACATGGTGTCATATGTTTAACTCCACCCTCATGGGGCATGCTCGAATGTGGTTTGACGACTTGCCGGCGGAAAGCATTGATAACTTTGAGGACCTCAAGAAGTACTTCCTGTCTTACTTTCTCCAACAAAAGAAGTATACTAAAGACCCGGTGGAGCTCCATCATATCAAACAAAAAGAAGGGGAAACAACCACGGCATTCGTTGATCGTTTCAAGACAGAAAGCATGCAAGTGAAGGGTGCCCCGGAATGCATGAGAGTCTCAGGGTTCATGCACGGAATTAACAACCCGGAGTTAATCAGGAGACTTAATGACAGAATTCCAAAGACCATGGACGAGATGTGGAAGATTACCACTGCCTTCGTCCGAGGGGAAACTGTCGCGGCAAACTTATCTAAGAAGAAACATGACCGTTCCACATGGAAGTCCGGCGAAGGAGGATCCCGGACAACCAATACCCAGCCTTTTGACAGAAAGACAGAATTCAAACAACGCTCTAGGGCAGATCGAAGGCGGAGCGATAGATTCACGCCCCTCACAAAAACACCAAAAGAAATTCTGGCAATGGATTCAGTCAAATTTACGGCCCCACCGCCAATGTCAAGTCCGGCCGAGTTTAGAAACAAAGACAAATACTGTGATTTTCACAGAGAAAAAGGCCACCACACTGACGAATGTTTTCAATTGAAGAGACAAATTGAAGAAGCAGTCAGATCAGGACAGCTGGCACATCTAGTAAAAGAGATCAAGAGTGGGGCCCAAAAAGGCGGGACCTCCAAGGGAGGAAAGAAGGAAACCGCGGCTAAAGATAAAACTCCGGCCATATTCATGATACAGGCCTGGCCGCGGAATGTGAAGCATAAAACAACCTCTGGTGCCTACCCCAATATGGAAATATCTTTCCCTCCTATACGGGAGGATGATTGGGACGATCATCCGCTGGTGATAAAGGCAGAAGTAGGCGGACATCATGTGCACCGAATGTATGTGGATAATGGAAGCGCCTCAGAGGTTTTGTACGGACATTGTTTCAATCGTTTGAGTCCAGAAGTCAAGAAAAGAATGATCCCTGCTGCGACCCCCCTGCTTGGATTCAGTGGAGAGTTGTCGTGGCCTTTAGGGCAAATTCTATTGGAAGTAACCTTAGCAGATGAAGAGAACTCCTCAAGTGCTTGGATGAACTTCATGATTGTCAGATCACCCTCCCAATACAACGGCATAATAGGCCGACCGGGGATAAGACAGCTTAAGCTCATTCCCTCCACGGCCCACGGTATGATTAAATTCCCCACGAAAGGAGGAGTGGTCACAATACATAGTGACAAAATAGTGCCCATAGAATGCCGGACGATAGCAGAACCGTCATCACAACAGAATTTTGAAGAAGTTCCGGTCAAAGACGGCGTAAAAGTTGCTATACATCCCGAGTTTGCGGACCAAACAGTCACACTAAGGGGAAGTTTGACAAATCAAGGAAAGAAAGACCTATGTGATTTGCTAAGGAATAACTTGGATATTTTTGCTTGGCAACCGTCGGATATGACGGGCGTGCCGCGAAACGCAGCAGAACATAGGCTCAATATCCGGGAGGGGTACGCGCCAATAAGACAAAAGAAGCGCGGACAAGCTCCTGAAAGAAACAAGGCCATCAATGAAGATGTGGCAAAATTGGTAGAGGCGGACATAATGCGAGAGGTCCATTATCACGACTGGGTGTCAAATCCGGTCTTGGTCAAAAAAAGTGATGGAACTTGGAGAATGTGTGTGGATTTCAAAGATTTAAACAAGGCATGTCCAAAAGACTGCTACCCTCTACCGGAGATTGACCACAAAGTTGAATCCCTCTGCGGCTACACCTTCAAATGCTTCCTAGACGCATACAAAGGGTATCACCAAATACAAATGGCCGCGGAAGACGAGGAAAAAACCGCCTTTCACACAAACCAAGGTATATTTTGTTATAAAAAAATGCCTTTCGGATTAAAGAATGCAGGAGCTACCTATCAACGACTGGTGGATAAGGCTTTCAAAAAGCAGATTGGGAGAAATCTAGAAGTATATGTGGACGATTTGGTAATTAAAAGCCATTCGGAGACGGAGATGTTAAGAGATATAGAAGAAACCTTCAAAACGTTGAGGAAAATTAACATGAAGCTAAACCCAAAGAAGTGCACCTTTGGGGCAGAGGAAGGAATGTTTTTAGGACATTTGATCAACAAAAACGGGATTGGGGCATGCCCGGATAAATCCGCGGTGGTTGCCCAGTTGCCCTCTCCCCTCACACTTAAAGAAGTGCAGAGCCTAAATGGTAAATTGGCAAGTCTCAACCGTTTCCTATCGAAGTCAGCGGAAAAATCCTTGCTGATCTTCAAGACATTAAAGAAATGCATCAAGAAGAGTGACTTTCATTGGACACCAGCAGCGGAGCAAGCATTCAAGGAAATGAAGAACCACATAGCCAACCTTCCCACCCTGGCGGCTCCACAACCACGGGAAGAACTACTTATGTACCTATCCGCGGCACAGGAAGCCATTAGTGCAGTCTTGCTAGTGGAGAGAGGGCCAGTCCAGCAACCCATCTACTTCATCAGCCGCACATTGCAACCTCCGGAGGTAAATTATGACCCAATGGAAAAGTTGGTTCTGGCACTGATTCATGCAGCCAGAAGATTGAAGAGATACTTCCAGGCGCATCCAATAGTTGTCATCATGGACTAGCCCATCATACAAATGCTCGCAAAAACAGAAAAAACTGGGAGATTGGCTAAGTGGGCTATAGAACTGGGAGAACATGACATCAACTTCAGGCCGCGGAAATCAATAAGGGGACAGGTGCTAGCTGACTTCATTGCGGAAATCCCAGAAGAAAAAACTTCGGCAACCGTTGAAGCCGCGAAAGAACATCCATATGTCGAGCCTTGGAGTTTATATACTGACAGATCATCTTGCCAAGAAGGATCCGGAGCAGGCCTGATCCTCACAAACCCTGAAGGTGTGGAATTTACTTATGCATTAAGATTTGAGTTTGATATATCTAACAATGAAGCGGAGTATGAAGCACTAATAGCAGGTCTAAGGATAGCTGAGCAAATGGGAGTCCAACACTTATCCGCGAATGTTGATTCCCGGCTGGTCGCAAACCAGATTAATGGGGCTTACGAAGCCAAGGAAGAAAGTATGGCCTCGTATCTAGCAAAAGCTAAGGCCTTGATACAAAGCTTCCGCACGTTCTCCATCAGACAGGTGCCGCGCAGCCAGAACAAACAGGCAGATGCTCTAAGCAAGATAGCCTCCACCAGTTTCGCTCATTTGTCAAAACAAGTTCTTGTCGAAACATTGAAGGTCAAATCAATAGAAGAAAAGGAAGTAATGGCCGTAGTAGAAGAAGAAGAGGAGACTTGGATGACCCCCCTCATAGCCTACATAAAGGACGAAGTACTTCCGGCAAATCAAAAAGAAGCTAGAAAATTGAAAATCAAGGCACGACAATACTCTGTTATCAATGGGGTATTATTCCGCAAGTCCTTTCTAGAACCATGGTTGCGATGCGTAGGTCCGGCACAGGCGAACTACGTAATCAGAGAAATCCATGAGGGCTCATGCAGCATGCACTCAGGACCGCGGTCTATTGTGGCCAAGGCAATCAGATCCGGTTACTACTGGCCTACAATGCACAAGGACGCAAGGGAAATCATAGACAAATGTCAAGACTGCCAGGTACACACCGTCCGGTTCCCAGGAATCCCCAACAAAAGTTAAATCCCATCACCTCCCCCTGGCCATTCTACAAATGGGGAATAGACATCTGCGGCCCATTCCCAGAAGCCCCAGGAAGGATCAAATACCTGATAGTCGCAATAGATTACTTTACCAAGTGGATAGAAGCCAAAGCCCTCGCCACAATCACCGGAAATCAGGTTAAGAAGTTTGTGTGGGACAACATTGTATGCAGGTTCGGACTTCCGGGAGAAATAGTCGCAGACAACGCAAAGCAATTTCGGGACAACCCCTTCAAGGATTGGTGTGACAAGCTCAACATCAAACAACGGTTTGCATCGGTCAAGCACCCCCAGGCAAATGGACTTGTAGAAAGAGCAAACCGGAGCTTAGGCGAAGGAATCAAAGCACGGATTGATCAAGGAAGCCGGGATTGGCTGGAAGAATTTCCGCATGTGCTATGGGCGCACAGAACTATGATCAAATCAAGCAATGGGGATACCCCGTTCTCCCTGACCTATGGGACGGAGGCTGTCATCCCCGTCGAGATCGGAATGCCATCTTTAAGGTGCGCCTTGTTTGATCCAATAACAAATGACGAAGACCTGCAGCTAAATCTAGATTTAGTTGAAGAAAGAAGAGAGGTCGCGGCAATCCAGGAAGCAAAAAGCAAAACCCAAATGGAGAAGTATTACAATGCTAAAGTCCGCGGCACGAGCTTTAAGCCAGGAGATTTCGTCTACCGCAGAAATGATGCAAGCCTTGTGGAAAACACCGGCAAGCTGGGCCCCAAATGGGAAGGCCCATATGAAGTCGTGGAAGCTTTGGGGAAAGGAGCTTATACACTCAGAGGTCAAGATGGTAGGGATATACCCTGGACTTGGAACATCCGGAACCTTAAGAAATGCTATTTGTAATTAAGTATAAGCACTCCTATTTTTTGTATCCAGTCACGGTTCAGTCCGGCCGCGGGAGTTCATAACCAAGTTCTATATCTTTTGTAAGTACTCCTAACTTTTGTAACTTTTGTATCCGGCCACAGTTCAATCTGGCCGCGGGAGTTCATTACATCTTTAAATGATATGCGGGGTCTGATCAACTCCGCAACACTTTCTAAAAATTTACGTGTCATCTTTCACATTATTTCTATTGCATGCATAACCCGGACCTCAAATCCGGACGCGTAAGTGGCCTCACAAGCCCGGCATGAGCACATTGAACCTCAAATTACTAAAGGCATATAAGTGGTATTGCAAACCCATTGACCAATTAAACCCATCCCCGGAAATCCTAAGTACGGGTACACAAAGATGGTAAAATAAAGTCCGGACATACAAGTCCCGGCACCAAAAAGAATTATAAAAAAAAAAACCCCAAGTGTTATTACACGTCCAAAAAGTTTAAGTTATATTCACCAACGATTACAAGATACGCGGATACATTCATCCGGAAGCCAGTGCAAAAAAAAAAAAAAAAAAAAAAAAAAAAAAAAAAAAAAAAAAAAAAAAAAAAAAACTACTACAAAATACACGGATGCATTCATCCGGACTACACTTCCCAAAAAGCTGATGTTTAAAAGCTTCACAAGATTGCGGCAAGGCAGATATAGTCAAAATATCCCCTAAAGAACAGCCGCAGAAAACTAATTCTCAGGATTCTGAGAGTCAAGAATGGAAGAATCAAACATGTCATCATGTTTAACACCACCATCCCCGGACAAGGTGGTCTCCGGTCTGGAAGACGCAACAACAGTTGAAGGCCCAACTGGCCCAGCAACGGAGGAAGGCTGAGAAGAAACGGGGGTAGGAAGCACAATGGCAAGACCCTTGTCGGTGTAATCAAACTCTACCCCATACTTCTTGTTCTTGAACTCCTTATAAGCCGCAATAGCCCGCGGACGACGTGTAACAAACCGAAGCACGGACTCCGGCAGAACTGTCTCCTCCACGACCGGGGGTTTAAAGGTAAGCTCCCCCGACCCAGGGTGACGATGCTCCTCTAAAACCAATTTCGCCATCAAGTACTCAAGCGGAGCATCCCGACACTCCTCCAAAGAATCCAACAAAGGGAAGGGAACTTTAGACAATCTGACCACGGACTCATCATAACGCTGCTTGGCTTCCGGGTCATAGGCCTCTATCTGGTCAAGCTTTATGCCCTGCGACCCATGCACAATCCCGGCCTCCAACCCCTGGCGTACCCCGTCCTTAATGGCCGCGGAAATACAACCACCAAGCCTCAGCTTCAGATCCTCGGACTCTTTAAATTTTTCAATAACATACCTGAATCCGTGGCCGATAACCCACCGGCGGCCCTAAACAGCCCTCAAAGTCTGGGGAAAGAGTTCTGTGTCTAACTCTTCGTTGATCGCGACCAGCCTTTTATCCATCTCCGCAAGATGATTCTCAAAAGTGGCATGGGCCGCCCTCATACTATCCTCGACAATTTTCTCCGTCTCGGTTTTAAACTGCTGCTGGAGCGTGTCACAAAGAACTTCTAGGCCGGACACTTTTTCCGCCAGCACCTCCTTCTCACCACGAAGTTCTATAACTTCCGCAGTTAGCCCCGCATTCTTCCCAATCAAGGTTTCAACCTCCGGCGATAACCTTTTAACCTCAGCCCGGAGCTCTTCCAGCTCCTTATCCTTATCATCCACCACCGATTGCAAAGAAGACACTTGGTCGCGGATAGCCATGACCCCGGCATTCTCACCCTCCAGCTCGGACAACTTAGCCTTCAACTCAACAACCATCTTCTTCTTCCCTTCCAGCTGCTTCCTCAACCTGCCATTTTGGTACAAGGTGTTTTCCAACCTCAGTCGCACCTCAGAATTAACACAGATCTGGTGAGCAGATAACTTATTGAAGTCATTCATCAAGTCTTCGTTAGACATATCCCTCATATCAGACGCAAACACCGGAGTTGCAACATTGTCAACAATACTGCGGCAGACCCAGGATCGTCCATCTTGAAGCCATTAGTAGACAACCATTTGGGGACATAAGTAGAAGAAGTGTCCGCGGTCTCAACAGATACAGACTTCTCAAAATCATCAGACCCACCCGCATCCTCTTCTTCATTGACCGCATGACTAGACGAAGCAATCACGCCCTCAGCATGTCCGGAAGGTTTGTCCTGCTCAGATACCTCAAGATTTGGCATTTTGGACTCCACATTCTCAGACTCATTAATATCCGCATGAGGAGTCTCCGAATTCCCCTCTGACCGCTCTTGAGTAGGTGTGTGGGACGAAGAAGAAATGAAACTTGTATTCTTCGTAATTCCCTCATCCGTCTGAGGACCGGAGCGGTTCAAGCCTGACCCCGACTCATCTTCAAGATCAACAATAATATGACCTTCCGCGGAAGGATCAGCTGAAAAACGCAAACGTGTAAGTACGGATACAAAACAACAAGAGAAGAGAACAGCACACAAGGGTATTGTAAGCAACTCATACCAGATCCAGCCGCAGCATCCTTGCGGACCAGCTTCTTCTTCTTTCTGGGTGGCTCAGGCACATCAATAACTACCCTCTTCTTCCCGGCTTTCTTGCCCTCCTTAGCCGCAGCAATCTCATCAACGACCGTATGTTGTACCACCTTCACTATACCCTCCTGCGGTTGAAGAACACGTGTAGCGGTCTCAGCCCGCAAGGACTTCTCGTCCTTCTCCAAAGTGCGTTCCCCGACCTTCACCTTAAAGACGTCAGGCTGGTTGATATAAGAAAACAAGTCCATCTCTGCAAAGCAAAGCAAATGAAATTAGACGCGGAAGAACACAAATAGAAGACGAAAATACATGCAAGTCTATTCAACCCACCTGTTTCATCCGGCCGTAGAAACGTGGGGCGGGCACTATCATCATCCCAAGTTTGGCTCAAACCTATGACGTTCAGAAACTCCTCCGGATATTTCTTAAATGGAGCCCTATTAGCATCCAGGCGCCGCAACAACTCTAGATCCACACCCACATCGGAAGGCGGAGGGTCGCGGTCCACAGACGTTCCCTCAAACCACGGAATATCTAAAGGGAAGATGGTCTTTTTAATGAAAAAGAAATGGTCCTTCCAGTTCTTAACCGAATCTAGGGCACTAGTATAACAGACGGGGACAACCAAAGATTTTGGGCCTTTCCTCTTCTCTAACGACATCCAACCATTGTTAACACCCGCATAATAGAAATGCCTAAACAAATCTATAGTCGGTACACCACCATGGACGCGGCAAAGTATCTCAAAGTGGCTAACCCTACAAGCCGCTAACACGGATAGCTGTGACAGGTGAATCTGGAAATACTCCAATACGCGGAGCAAAAACAATGAAAGGGGAATCCTAAAGTTACCAAACTCAAAAAACCTAGTATATACACCTATCATTCCATCCGGAGCATCTTTAATAGTATCCCTAGGTCCGGGCGCTGTAGGTAAAAGATGCCCTGGAATCTTATACTTATCGCAAAATGCGTTTACATCTTCCTGACTAAGTTTGGAGGTTACCGTACTTATATGAGCCATTCTAAATGGTAAATGAAGAACAAATGTAACAGAAATCTAACCTGAAGATACTAAAGTCCGGAAATAAAGAGGGCAAGAGAAACAAAGGCGGAAGGAATTCTTGTTTCTAGGAGAGAGGAAAACTTTTAACTGTGTGTAAAAAGTTTAAAAGTGGTGTAAATCTTAGTATTTATAGCCACACACGCACGTGTTATCAGATCCAATCGAAAGGCCACAAAATTGCCACGTCCCCGGACGTTTATTGGACGGTCACAGATCAGGACAGATGGACTACTAAGATGATCGCAGAAAATAAACGGCCAGCCGCAGAAACGTCACATCAGTCAGTAATTGCGTGGGTGAAAACGTTTCGCTGTTCCCCATGACAGCCTGTCACCACCAACCACATGGAAAGTGGAATGTCCAGTCAGCAACATTGGACACACTCTAAACCAACCGCGGATACTACCACGGCCTCCATAATGCCGCGACCTCTAAACGGCCGCGGAAAAGAAATATAAAGTCTAGAACACTTGCTCTTCAAATTAAACAAGTATACTAGACTGGGGGGACTTGATCGTGTATAGTATCCCCGGACCCTAGCATATTGGGCCGGGCATGACTAACATCTTAAACCACGGCAGATCCTAATCCCGCAATCCGGACAAGATCATCCCCGGTCTCTCAAGTCCGGGGATCTAATCCGATGTCGATAGCTATCCTGCCGCGACTACCTAAAGCCAGATCTTGTGGGATTGTGTCTTCCACTTGATCTGACATTTACCTACTAAGGTATGGCGCAACCATGCGCTGCTCTGGCAATTACCTACTCAGTAATTAATGCGCAGAGTTTCGAGGTAGCTACAGTAAGTATAAGGGTAGTATAAATACTCCCATCTCATTTATTACCACACCTAACTGCATTTACTACACCTAGTCCGCGCTTAAACTATCTCTCTAAATAAATATACTTACTCTCACACCGGAGGCCAACCGCGAAACCCCCCTTCCGCGGTAAGACTAACGGTGCTACTTTTGTCTTAGCAGTTAACAAGAAATAATCGGTGCAAGATCTACCCTCCAAGAACTAGTCTAACCTAGGTCTGGGAGTGTGCCAAAGATTTGTACTAACAGATGTATTATTGATTAAAGGGATATCAAGCTTGCTGGAAATTTAGTTTGGTCAAAGCACCATGTCCATTAAGTGGGAATCTGGAACCCCTGAATGGTGTTGTGTTGACAAATTCTCATCAGCATACAGTACTAGTTAACACACTAGTTTTGAACAAAAAATGTCACATTAGCACCCCACATGTATACCACAAACAACAAAATGAGTATTTTATATACAAGTTAAGAATGCTTGCAAGTATAACTAGTAACAATTTTGACAAAGCCGACTTTGAAATGAACTATTTGCTGGCAGGTCATTTTTTTTTTTTTTTTTGCATGGTTTTGATCCGAATTCATAAACAGCTGAAATCAACCTCCATATAGTCACAAATATCGCCATGAAATGTTACCTTTCATATTTAATCATCAAATACACCGCTGATTTTGCATAGACCGAGCTTCAAATTAACAAAATTTAGGCTCATCAAATTAACAAAATTGAGGCTCAAACTCCCTTCTACCAATACGATATCCAGTCATAAATGTATAACAGTTCTTCAAAAGCTTCAAAATCTTTACTAGAAACACTAAGCTCAGGTCTAAAAAAAATGTACGGTCTACAACATTTGCTTTTCGGTCTTCTTTGGCTAGTTTGGTACTGCTTTCAATTTCACTTTTACCATAATTTAACATCTTTGTTGTGTTTTACATTATATATGTTAGTTTTCGCGTCTGAGCTCCCCTTTCTCTTGGTGTAGCTCAAGTTGTTGTGTTGTATCGTACTTATTCTATGTGTTTAATAATTAAAAAAATATATATATATATATATACATACATACATACATATATATATATACATACATATATATATATATATATATATATATATATATATATATATATATATATATATATATATATATATATATATATATATATATATGGTGTAATTTTATTTTCAGAACCCTATTAAGTGCGAGAACTGCGAGAACTCCCTTTGAACCGTTAGATCTTTTGATCAATGGCTATGATGAATTGTGCAATTAATGTAATTAAACTAAAGATTAGGTCATAACTTGTAAAGATGAAAGGTTATTATAGGAAGTTTACATTTAATCAAAAACTGTCCTACATTTACTCTCACTAATATCACAATCTGGGAGTTACAACAGTTTTTATTCTCTCCTTAAAAAAAACCCTAGCCACCACTTTCATGTTTTACCACATATAACCAGCCACCATGATCGAAACTAAATCCATTCAATACCATATCTATATTCATGGGTGTATAACAATCATCATTACAAACGATCATGCTTGACTGCTATATTTTTGGGCAAGATCTCTCGTATCAGTTTATGAGGACACATAATTAATCACTTTCAAGCAATTGAAAATGTTACAAGTGACTCTATAATTAACTTTCAAGCGACGAGAGACTAGATTGAACTATTGTAGGAGGTAAGTTTTTATTATTTTATTAAGATTTTGTATGAGTCATTATTTTTAGCGAATTCTTATTTTGATTCATAGTGCGTACTTTTGTTGATTGCTAATGATCTTATTGAGTCCACATAGATATAGTCTCACTGTATACATCTTTGTGTGTTCTTTGATTAAGATTTTGAATGAGTCATTATTTAAAATTTTAAATGACCCTTTTTTGGGTGGAGATCCACAAAAATCATGCGGCTGTATACAACCATGGCTGTATACTCATGTTTACGCCATTGGGATCGTGACTGGGTCACAGGTAAATTATAAAAAAAGATTGAATCTTTTTAGTGTTTGGTTTATAAAACATGTATGTTTTCTGTTTTGGATTATATAAACACATATGTTTTGCAAATATTTGTTGGGATTAGTATAAAAAAACATGTATGTTTTGTGTTTGGATTATAAAACATATATGTTTTGCAAAGATACATATATGTTTACGTATAAAACATATATGTTTTCTGTTTTTGATTATAAAACATATATGTTTTGTGTTTATTATTTAAAAACATGTTTACATCATTAGTTTAATATACACAAGATTGTGCATATATGTTATGCTAGTTGTTGTGATTAATTTTCGTTTCTTATTTGTTTGTGGTTTAATTGTTTTCGTGCATGTTTGTTTCAGATTGATTGATGAAGATGATGATATCATTTAAGACCGGGAAGTGGATGAACACGAATATACATGAAGATAATTTGCGACTTTTGGAGATATATGATTATTGCATGTGTTTTTGTACTTGTATTCAAGTGAAATGTAACATTTAAGTCTATCAATATTGTTTTTCTTTTATGATGATTTATGTTCTTTAATTTGTGTTTCAAACTTTCAAAGAAAATAATGATCATAAATAAAAGTGTTAGCTAAAAAAAACATGTATGCACATTCACTATTTGGAGAAAAAAACATGTATGCACTTTAACTAATTGAAAACATGTATGCACCTTGGCTATTTGGGAAAAAAAAACATGTATGCACCTTTGCCTATTTGAAAAAAAAAAATCCGAATTTTAAAATTTATAAAAAACGGGAATTATAAAAAAACAAAAATAATATGAAAATGTCTTTTACTATTATACCCTTTTGAATTAAATAAAAATAACAAAATGCTATGGAGCATTAAATGATGTACATTGTGTATTATTAGTTGTAAAAAGATGGTTCTCGCAGTTCCCGCACTTAAGAGGGTTATGAAAATAAAGCCCCCCTATATATATATATATATATATATATATATATATATATATATATATATATATAGGGTAAAGTTAAAATTATAAAAAATATCCGTACACTACGTAAAAAGATTTTTATTTTTTAAAAAAGTTCGCGAAAAAATCCAAAAAAATTCCACAAGATCGGGTATGTTGGTGGATAAAACTTTTGTGAAAGAAGTTTTTCTAATTTTGATTTTTTTATACGTGTCTTTTAATGCACAAAAAACAAATTTTGATGCGCAAAAAAATTTTGATGAACAAAATTTTCAACTTGTTTTAGTTAGATGCGCAATGTTATTTTGATGAAAAAAGTCAAAAGAAGTTGGGTGTTCCTTGCCTTTCACCTTATCCCTTAGAAAAATCGGCGGAGTGCACACGAAACATGCCACCAATTTACCATCGGGGAGCTTAATGAATCCAACTGGAACAAGTTCCTATGCCGGAACCACAACAGCAACAGCTTGAGCTTCTTCAAGGACCTATATACTAGATCATCCCTTCAGTCGCAGACATGTACGCCGCATTGTAGCAGATCATCCCTTTAGTGGCAAAGCATTCAAAGTTGATATGCAACTCACATTTCAACTAACTATTAATCTGAAGTTCACTAGGAAGCGATATATCAACCAAATAAGAATAGGAAAGAGGAAAAACGTAATTAAGAATAATAAGGAAAGTGAAGTGAGTACTGACGAGTATTTTCTATATCCTTTGTAGAACTTCAATCTTCTTTCCCTGAGCAATTCGGCACTCTCCTCTAGACATTGCATCTGTAGACGACGAACAAGTTAAGAGATAAAGCAGCAAGAAAAAAATAGTATGTATTAAACTAAGGATTGGGATTAAAAAGGAAAGGCTTTGGGATTAAAATAGTATGTAGAGTTTGTTACTAGAAATAGTATAGTAATTTTTGATTGATGATTAGAGAGAAAGTAATGGTCCTGCCTAGAGATTGAACATGTGCGGTTTGTCCATAAACTAAGGATTCATCTAGTCTGAATGATAAATAAATCTAAAAAAATCAGCTAGGCAAATAAAAACACCAACACAAACTCAAACACAAACACAAACCCAAGCACACAATCCAAATGCACACAAACAGAACATCCACACACACCAACACAAACTCAAACACAAACACAAATACAGGAGGCGCAAATAAAACTATAGTTAAATTATTATGTTATGTCATACAATCCAAATGCACCTCCCCTATTTTATTCCTCCCTTTCACTTTTAATTTAATAGTCAGTCGTGCATTATCTTACACACTAGTCATTAGGCTCACGAATACTTGGATCATTAGTACCCAGTGTTAGGAATATAAATATTCATATGAAAGACTCGGTCACCCCGAGTATCTATTAGTATTAAGTTAGCTCGTAGGCTTATTAATTTTAGTTTAGTTTTACTAATACTAGTTTAGTCGTGGTAATATTTGTGGAGTTGAGTCGGGTCTTTACCCACTGTCAACTCACTCCATATCCCACTCGGGGCACATAGCCTAGTAGTATATATACCCTTTCCCACTCAAGGGAAGTGTTGGAACTTCTTTCATTTTCAAGCTAATACACTTTCATTATTCTCGTTCCCAGCTCTACTCTCTCTCTCTCTAACTCTCACCATGGATTTGTTCTTCCATAATCACCGACCTCCCGAATTCCACATAATCAACACATGTATCGATCCTACAATTGGTACCAGAGCCAAGGTTGAATTACTAGCTGATTTTTTTGTGGTTTGTATATCATTTTAAGCTGGTGTACCCTACGTTTTTTTTTGGACCTGATTTTTTTGTGGTAACAGTTTACTAATGTATCCAAAAAGTCAAACATTATTTTTTTTTCACTGCTTTACAAGAATGTTTGTCATTGTAAAGGAATTTTTGGTCAGAATGTCAGAATAGATGGTCAACTGCTTACATTTTTTTCTTTCACTGCTTTACAAGAATGTCAGAATAGATGGTCGGAATTTTTGGTCGGAATCTCGCCGGATTTCTTCGCTGCGGTTTGTGTAAAAAAAAAAGAGCAGTTTATTGTTGGGTTTTGCCTATTTCCAAAACTGAGTTTTGGTTGTTTACTTGAAAGGGGAAAGGGAAAAACTGGAACGAAAGTGACAGGTGACTGCGGTTTGACTGGTCAACTGCATTTTGATAGTTGCGTTTTGTCTCAAGACTATTGCGTTTTGACTGAGTTAACTGGGTTGCGATTTGAGTGTTTCGTGACTGCGATTTGTGCACTGCGGTTTGGTTCTTGGTGTTGCGGTTTGGTACTGCGTTTTAATTCAAGAGTTTACGATTTGAATAATTAAAAGAGAAAGAGAATGAAGATGAAAATGACTTTTGACCACAAACCATATACCATATACCAGTTGGCTATACATCATCAGTCCAAAAAGTTAAATAAAAAAGAAGATACTCGACTGTTTTTTTCTAGAAACCTCAGCCAAGAACCCATATCAAACAACAAATCCTACACTAAGCCTAAACCCATCTCATAGAACAAAGAACAAACAACAAAACCCATCAAATTCAATAATTTACATTCATCCAAATCCTAACCTTCTTCGAACAACAAACAAAATACAACCTCCACTCCCCATCTCACAACAACCGACAACAATCATCTAACACTAACTCGAATTTAAATGATAACAACAAGATCAAATAGATCTTAGTTTTTTTTTACTTTCAAAAATATTCAAAGAAACATCAAGAAACTTGAAGGTATCTCAATCGAAAGTAAAATCATCATCGATCTAATGTTTATTTGAAGACAAGCTTCCATTTTGTTAATATCCGATTATCTCTTGAAAGAAACAATAACAAGATTGTTATTATCTCTTCTCTCAATCGGTGTAAAAAAAAAAAAAAAAAAAAAAAAAAAAAAAAAAAAAGGAATACACCTACCCGAGACCTTAGATAAGATCTTGAAGCCATTAAATCATAAGAGCAATGGAGGTATAAGGAGGTGTTAACTGTTTCGTGGTGTTGCTATACGTATAAGGAGATTTGTATTTGGGTTGTGGCTGTTTCGTTTGTCAAAGGAGTTATAAGGATGGATGTGTTTGACTGTCTATCAATGATAAAGAGGGTTACGTTTTTTATTGTGAAATTTAAAGTTGATGACTACGTTTCTTGGAGTAATAAGGTGAGAGGTGAGTGAAATGTGAAAGATGGGGGGCGTAATATTTAGGATTAGGGTAATGAATATGAGGGTTTTCTTGTTATTAAATACCCGAAAATTAGGGTAAGGGGTATTGGATTATCAAGAGTTGTGTGGTTGGGCTTTGTACCCGTTTTGTGTTTGGATTGGGTCTGGTTTATTGCTTGGACTGGATCGACTAAGGGACTGAATTGGTTATGGGGCTTACCAGATTTTTCTTCATATGTAAATTTGGGTTGTGCAAATTTCCTATACGATGATATAATTCAAACAAGCATGGCGGCGGCCGGCCGCGTTGCGGCCTGGCGGGGTTTTTCCCCATTGTATTTGGTTATAATGTTGTTTATCAAAGAATATAGCGATTCGGTAGCCAAGTCTAAAACGACATATTAAAACAAAAAATGTCTATAACAGAAGAGGTTGTGCAAAAAGAAAGTGAAAAGAAGCTTTGCGTCCCAAAATAAACATCAAAATTAAGTACTAACGAATTAACTTTGGTGACATCTTCAAGGCCTGACCAACCAACAGCCGTTTCCTCGTCCCCAACTCTTTCTAACCCGTCATTGTTCTCTTCAGATGATCTGACCGTACAGTTTTTCTGCAACAATGGCTCAGAATTGTGGCCATCATCTGATTCGCCTGCGTTACCAGAATGATTGATTTGGAGGGTTGCAGAAGAGAAACCTTGGTCTTCACAGTCAATTCAGAATCCATTTTACCATCTAAGAATAAGCAGATAACTGCACAATCATCCATTCTCGATGTCGGGTACTTGGTTAAGCATGGTTTTCCTTTGAATGAAAGTCACCTATACAAAATTCATGAAAACAATCACTAAAGCCTTGCCAAAAAACATCAAGTTTATTAGGTTTTAAAAAATCAAGTTTTTCTTTTTAGTATCCTACGAAATTTTGTCATCAAATGACAATCCCTAAACTACGTACATAACTTAAAGATAAGCATAGCAAGGCTTAAAGATAAGCGTCACATACTTATTTGCTCTTGAGCTAGCTAGCTAGCCTATTAATAAGTATGTGTAATATGCTAGCTAGCTAGCTCAAGAGCAAATGTGATATAAATTGTTTAAACCACACTGACTACGGTAACAGCTAATCAAAGTGACAATGGCTTGTTTTACTCATGCTCAATTTACAATCTCTTCGGCTCGTCGAAATCAGAATTTCAATTAGATGCATCATAAAACAACAAAAAAGTTCTAAAGCAAGCGCGTAACTCCTGTTACACGACCAGATTCTGCCTTCTAATGTTCACATGTTCAGTGACAGTCACCAATATCAGTGTAAGAATACGACACACCTGCAGCCGATGTTCATATAAAGAAAATTAACATACCACAACGTGTTCATGTAATATGAATAATGCTTAAATAAATAGCAGATATAACCTTGGTCCATGATGGAACGCTTGTTGGTATCATCTTAGAAGGAGAGTTAAGAATCTGTGACAAAAATGCATCATATAAATTGTGCAGGTGTAGCACCAAGTAAGTCAAAGATAAGCTACTTTTATGACTAACTACCAAGGTTGTGAGCTTATCTGCAACGATTCAAGCTAAAGTTGGATACCGATACATGAAGTTGGAATGGCACTTTTATATATTTGCCATCTCCAGGTTGTGGTATCTCCCTGTTCAGCAATTATGGCCAGTATTCTGGTTCGCAAACTCCATGTTGTGGCATATGAGAGCTGCAAGAGCTTTTTTCTACTATGCTCGTATCTGACAGCACCCCCAAAAAACATAACCGAATATATTACATATAATTGAAAACATAAGCAGGGTGACTTCTACATACCATCATCAGACAATCCACTATTGACCATTCTGGTTCTGGTCTCCAAACCGACTCATTTTAGCCCGCGAATAGAACCATGTCATCCCCCATTTCATCACTGAAAGCTGCAAGCAAGAAATTTTCTGTGAGAAGCAGAGTTATAGTCCAATGGATATCAAATAATCAGACAATCATCAATGAATGATATATAAAATAATATATACCTTGAAAATTTTCATCGCCGGTTCAGCACATACAACAGCAGCTGTAACACCAATCTAATCTTTTATCTGCTTCCCACTTAAATGAACATGTGCTTAAGCAAATTTCACGGCAAAATTCTATAGGCAAACAACAATTGGGCGGTCAAATTTGGCAACATATTCGGCACTTTCTGTGGTGTCACAAAGTGGGACTGTACAGGATAAACAGCATCGAATACCCAGTTACTATAAAAAGCGAAGAAAACATTGACACATGATGAACTCAAATAAGTACATTTTATTACTATCATTTATCCTATTAATTTGACTTGTTTTACTATATTATGTATGAGGATTGATACTTAATCGTTTACTTTTGTAATTCTCAGGTAAAAACAAGCATTTGGTGAAACTTAGCGATTTTGGACTGATTATGGAGCATAACATGCATAAAGATAAGAGTCTACTGAAATGAAGAAGATCATGACTAATCTGCTCCAGATGCGCCGCATCTCACCTATTACATACGGCGCATCTCTATTAAGATATCACCAGATACGATCCAAGATACAAGAGGACATGCGCCGCATCTAATCATGGAGTTACGCCGCATCTTCTGGCGGTGTACGAATATTCCTGAATATTATAATCTTGGACCCCACGCGAAGTTAAGTACATGCGCCGCATCTACTTACTAGATGCGCCGCATCTTCCCTCAGACAGAAACTATAAATACCCCAAGACCAGACGAATTTCGGAGGCAATATCAGAGTTTCGAAGACCGAAGCAGAAAAACCCTAGGACGAATTCAGTCAAGGAGGCAGCACAAGACACACCTAAATCAAAGATACAAGAGCTGTAAGAAGGTGCTGCATGTGTTTAATTCATTAAGTAGTTTTGTTTTATTGTGTTAGCAAACTTTAATTCATCAGGATTGGTGGCTTGTGTAATGTGACAACGAAAGATTGCACTCCCTTTAATACTTGCTTTCCCATCAATTAAAGTTTATATGTTGATGTCTTTGGTTACTACTTATTAGTGCATTGATAACCTCTGTGTTTATTAGTGGCTTGCGGGCATTTGACTGCGGGACATAATGTGGCTCCCACGGTTATTACTAAATTGATCACTTAGGAATAACTTTTAGACATAAGTAATCATTAAGGGTTTACTCGCCGATAAGAATAGGACCAACGAGAAAGGGTTAACTACATACACTTCATATAAGGCTATCAATAAAACAAGTGACAATCTACTTAATCATAAGGACAGCCCTCTTATTGTCTCAAGTATCTATCTGTGTACGTGTGTGCTACTTGCTGATTCGTGCCTATTAGTTTATTTTATTATTTAATTGCAAACAAACCGTGCCAGTCTCTCAGGCTGAAACCCCCTTGCGTTAGGATATTAAAATACTGATTAGAATAACTAGATAATACGTTCCACTCTTAGTGATCGACACTCTACTTACCATTATATTCATACTGACCGGGTACACTGCTCGTTAAGTGTGTGTGTTATTGATAAGTCGGCTAAATATAAATTTAAAACTTGAGTAGGCATTAAAACTGCTAAAACTATACTACGCACGCACACGCATCAACACACAAAAAAGAAGAAAACTGAAGACAATATACACAACATTACCGGAAGATTAACCGGCTCCCGAATTAGTTGGAACATATCTATCCAGAGGACACAAACCTGCAAACGAAATACGCATAAGAAAGATTATAGGCATGAATAAAATACACATATGATAAACCGCAATTAGAAAATATACACTACCAGTCGATGGCAACGGTAGGACATCATCCACCTTCTCTTTCCCTTTTCCGATGACAGTCGCTGAGCCCGGAAAGCTACGATCGCTAGCATAACATGTACATACCCCTTTCATCCTTCTAATAGTACTTTTGGTTCAGTATTAAACATTAAAAATCGGCCAACACGTACCTGAAGCTGATGCAGCAGATACATCATAAAGAGGTGCACAAATACCTGCATATAATTAAAAGTTAGCTCCAAACCATCACAAAAAATTATTGAAACTCATTATTATGAGTGCACAAATACCTGAAGCTAATATAATCAGTAAGCAAACACTACCAAGTAGCATGATGGTAAATTTGTTTACTACTTTTATAACAATAAGGCGAAAACCAAATAAGGCGTAACCACGGCCACATAAGGCGAAACAAAAACCCGCACTACAGCAAACTGTTAACCACACAGTAATATCAATAAAGCCTAAATAAAATTAAAACAAAAAATTACCCGCAAGCTGCAATCAATAAAGCAACTGGAATGTTCAACTCGTCTATAGTCTGTATACAAATAACATCACATTGTAAGCTGTAGTAATTTTTTCTAAAAATCAAAAAGGAAATATAAACCAAGCTCACCCGAAATCAAAGAGAAGAACACAAATCGACACCTACAAATTAATTTTTCCACAAATAATTATGTTACCTATAGCCCAAAAACATAGACTTAACAGCAAATATAACCAAAAGCATATACATATCTATGGGGGTGTTTGTTTAAGCTTATATAGCAGGCTTATGGCTTATGAGATTTTCGACTTATGTTTCATAAGGTCACTTAATGTGGCTTATTTTGAACTTTTTAAGATTATATAAGCTTATTATGACACCATAAGTTAGAATAAGCCAAAAAGTTTCTAAATAAGCCATAAGCTAGCTATATAAGCTTAAACAAACACCCCCTATGTTTTTCTTACAGTCAAAAAATAGTCTGCTAAGCAATGATAATCGTCAAATTAAGCCGAACACGCAATATCATAAATAAGTTATAATACTAATAACAACAACATTACAAAAAAAAAAGAAAAAAAAAGAAAGAGGAGGTGAGAAGTTACGTCTTTAATATCGAGACCGAGATACCGAAGAGCATTTTGAATACTTTGAACATTACCAGCTCCATAATCAAACAAAGTCACTGCTACACATTCAATACAAATAAATTAACTAACAATAATTTATAAAAAGTTAAAAGATGAGGGAAATAATGTACCGGAATCATCGCCGCTAACAGCGGATGTACGGACGGAGTATTTCGCCGGAGACTTGAAAGTGACGGTGTTTCGGTGGGAGTATTATCCATGAGTTTGATAAGCACTTTTACCCAAATGCCCCAAATTCCTTATCTGCTTAATGAGTTAACACATGTGGACTAAAATAGGTAATACTAAACACACTTTGAATTTTTGTGGTGTTGCAAACCTTAGTTGCAACATATTTGTTATCTTTAAAGAGGAAAAAAAATAGAAGAGAGAGATAAAGATACCTCAACTATGCAAATGTTACTCGTAGCTTTATTCCTCCTAATATGTTAGTCTCTTGTCTACGTTGCCAATACGTATATGTACCATGCAGCACCAATATGTTTTGGTTACTGCAATTGCAGGTGTTAGTGTTTGGGTAAGAGTAACAGCCTATACAGTCCTTTTATCATTAATAATCAAAAGATAAATAGCCAAACTCACTTGTAAAGTTGGTGTCTGACTTTTGCACGTCTTCTCCACCACCTGCATCTTGGTTTCGTATTCTATATTTTTGTGTGACCAAACCTACACAGAAAAGAAGAAAATTGAATATTAATACAGGTGACCACATTTTCACTTGTTTATATTGACTGAAACTCCCAAACACAGCAATCGCGTACCTTCAAATCTTAACTTTTACTGCCAAATGACTAATCGCTTAGAAGCTGTAACAAAACAACGGTAATAAATCGTGAGAAACAAATATGATTGAAATCTAAAGGTGACAAAAGTGCAAGTGAGACACTCACGTGTTTGTTCAGCAGCCAGAATCTGATTTTCATCAGAAACATAAACGGATTCAGCAGAATTAGCCTGATTAGTACGTCGCATACGATCTAAAACACGGTCTATCAACGGGCACGTTTGAAATCCCAAAGGATCTACACCCGCTGTTGGCAACCCCGCAGCTGCATAAAAGTATTTAGAAAGTCGGATATTAAAATGCACGGATATTCTAAGAATTATGAAACTCATCATAGGTAACATTAAAAAGAAGCTAACATTGAAGATGGCCGGTGTGTGTTGCAGACACGTTAACATAATCCTGTAACAATAACCGTAGTAAAGTGCCTAAATGAAGGTAACCCATAATCCTCAAACAACTTATAATAACGTTAATGAAAACCATCATAACAACAGTAAATGATCATATATCAGAGTTTTAATTGAAAACTGAAAATGGGTGGTCAATTTCTTAACTTCAAGGTAAATCCATATTCCAAAATCACTCATATCACATTATGTCAATCTTAAACAAAAAAAACAGACATTTACTTATAATCTCTCTATCTTTGCTATTAAGTGTTATGACTTACCGGGTTATTCTTGCTTCTCTATTTGTGCAACGAACCTCTACCATATCCGACAATCTGAGTTTAACTAAAGGCTAAAAAAAGGAACTGAATATTTAGTTGTTTCGTACCCATTTTTCACATATGACCAGCAACCCATTTTTTCCCTTCTCTTTAGCCCATTCCAGCAAAACTTTACCAACAACCCATATATAAGCAGCAGGACTGTCGAGAAGGAAAAAAAAATTCACATAAAACAATCCGAAAAACGAAAGAAATTAACATTGAAACTTACTTGGAAAAATTTTAAAAATCATAACTAATAATCCATCCAAGCAAATATATACACCTATATACCTTTTTCATAAACAAAATTTTAGCCTTTTTTTTGTTATGAGCTTAATAACAAAACCCTCTGTTATGAAAACCCTTTTTTTTGTTATGAGCTATAAGCAATCCCAGACCATGGTATTAGCTGTCCAACTTCCAACACCTTAAAACCCAATAAGGCCATAAGCCTGATAAATAAGTTGAGGCAAACACACCCAATAATTAAATAATCAATTACGAAATCCCAATCCCAAACAGCCCTAATTTCATAAAAAACCATTTAAATTTAAACGAAACCCCCCTTTCACAAAAATCCCAAAATTAATACAAAAGCCTAATTCTTATTATATCAAACCTGCGATTTATGATGTCGTATTTTATCATCGTCTTTTGGTTTTCCTTTCACATCCTTCGAACATCATCATCAATAGCAGAGATGTGTGTAGCGTGGTTAGGTATGTGTGGGTGTGTGTGGAAAACTCTGGAAGAACACACTCTAAGTTTGTTTTACAGCATAACTAATACCCCTTGAAACGGGCCAGAAAAAATTGGGGTAGGATTTGGGGCAAAACGGGATACGAAAATGGGCTAAGGGTTGGGGCCAGATTTTTGGCGGGAAAAATGGGAGTAAAACGGCGTCGTATTTTTTGTGGTTTAATTAAACTGATAATTTGTGACTTAAGTCAAATTTGTGTCATAAATTTAATTTATAGGATTAATTTTGGCCTATCATTGGAATATGGTTGGTATTTTGGTTGTTACAAATTTTTCATGAGGATACACACGTCACGGCTAGTATTTGGGTATATGGATGTCAAAGTGATTACAGGGTTGATTTGGTATTACCAATTTGAGATTGAAGTGGAATTTCACGAAGGTGCGTACTTATTTTATATTGAAGTCGGGGATGGTTAGATGCATGACTTTCAATGATAACTTGCTCGTGCTTAAGATTTAAGTTGAAGACTTGGTGATAAGTGTGTAAATACTCATCATTTTTGTCCCATCTGAACTGCAAAAACATTTAAAAACACTCAGAAATGCTTCAAAATACAGAAAATATCCTTGAATTGTGCTTTTTATCTGTTTCATGTGCAAAAGGATTAAAAACGGAGAAAAACGAGCATTTTTGGATCGACTCGGCAATAATTGTGCATTTGATCAAGTGAAGACGAAAGTCAAAGACAGAGTCAAAGTCAACCCCCAAAATCCCAAAATGACACAAATGGTCCCTGGAAATAATTTTCTGATTTAGCATGTATGGTCCCTGGATTTTCAGCATTGTACAACAATGGTCCCTAAGGTTTAACTAAAATCCAAACCATATCCCAATCCTACAAATAAACTACCCTACCCAATCCAAATAAATAAACCCCAGCCCACAAACAATCACCCACCAGCCCAACCCTTCCCCTTTTTAATTAAACCCAGACCCAAAACGGTTTGACTTTAGTCAAACCCTTCTCCCTCAATACCATGCCCGCCAAAACCACCTCTGCCATACCACCTCATCTGCATCCCCATCACCTCACCCTTATCTCTTCTTCTACACACTTCACCTAACAGCCAAAAGCATTTAAAGCTTCTTCCCCATCACACTTCACCAACCATGTGCTGTTATCCCACTCACATTATTTTTGGCGCCAAAATGAGAACCAAAAGCTGAGATCATTTCAAGGACATCCAAGGGTGCAGAAAGGTTCAGAGGAAGACAAGAGATAAATCCCATTTCATTTTTGTATAAACAGGGCCACAATGTAGCCTTAAATGGCAGTAGTTAATTTTATTTAAATCGTTTTTACTTATCAGTCATTTAATTATTGTAATTCTCAATTCCAGCAATTAATTTAAGTTGTTTACAAGTTATCTATTGTTTTTAAATTCATCAATTTACTCAGTTGCAAGTTATCATTAATTTCAAGCTTTCTATAATTCGTACTTAGTAATATAAGCTGTTTAAAAGCTGTAATAAGCTCTTTAACAATTTCTATAATCCCATAGAAGCTACTTATAGCTTCTGGTGAGATTATAGTAGCTAAAATCAGAATATCTCATTAAAGTCAACGAAAGTCAACTGAGTGGCTAATAAGCACTTCTGGGTGAATAAGCTGTTTCAGGAAGGCTTTTCTTGGGTTTTCTAGCTTGTGTGAACAAGCTAGGAGTGGTTCTGTCCTTGTTTCTTTGTTTCATAGCCATATCATTTGTAAGCCAGTTTTTAATATTTTGCATTAACTTTCAATATTACTGTAAAATAGCTTATTGTTAGCTTATTATTGTTATTTACTGCTTATTACTAGTTTTTAGTTTTATTTCATCAGTTATATCATTATTAAATAGCCTTTTACTTTATTTTACTTAAAACACTAAAAAAGCCAAAAATAGCTAAATATAGTAACTGCTTATTAATAAGCTTATTTCTAGTTATAATTACTAATTAGTATATAAATAAGTTAGTTAAACTTATTTCATTAAAAATCTTAGCTTAAATCAGATTGTTTCAGTTATAATAGCAAAACAGACCCCATAAAGGGCTGTTTGGCTTATGGGTCAAAATGGGTCGTTTTGACCCCTCACTGTTCATTTGCATGTTCCCAGAAGTTAATCTTGCCTAGATAAGCTTATAGTAGGTGTTAGTAGCAGCTGTTAGTTTGTTTATTGAGAGTTCCATGTTTTGAATATACTTGGCTTAAGTTGAGCACTCTAACTGAGCTTATAAGCTCTTCATAAGCTAAGGCAGTTAAGGCCTCATTTTTACCATTACTTATGTTTCTTAGGTCTAGGATTAGTATTCTTGAAACCCCCTAAAGTCTTGTGCACCATTTAGCTTAAAACAGTCCCTTAGAGTTATAGCATGCAATATTTTTGAATTTTTCTATCTGCACGAAATTTCTTTTATTTTTCATTTCTTCGTCTTAAGTCCAATTCATCTGAAATTTGGCACGCATAGAGATGGCTTGCTTGTGTACTTAGTCATATTTTTAGTTTATTTTTTAGAATTTTTTTAAACTGCTTTTTCGTAGCTTGAAAACTGCCCTTTTTGCCCTGCTCTCTTTGCAAATCAGCAGACCTAATGCCTTGTTCTGTGCTTATTTGCTTATTCCCATAGCTTTTTCTGAATATTTTAGCTTATTTATAGTAATCTCAGTCTATTTTAGCTTTTTCCATCTCCTTTTAGCTTATATCCCTGCTTATAGCTTATTTGATTAAAATCTAGTGCTAATAAACCTTATTACCAACTGTTGAGATTTAGAGCTTATTTCAGCTTAATTAGTGAGATTAAAAATAAGTTCCTTTTTAAAAGTTGTTTATATAAAGCTTAATATTAAGTAGCAAAAAGAAAAATTTTAAAAAAAAAATAAGTTTACAAAAACTGAGGCCAAGGGATTCGAACCCTGGACCTCAGCATAGCTAAGCCCCAGAACACCACACCAACACCAACTCGCCCTTGGGTCTTTACTGGTATTAGTTTGCCACATTTATTACTTAACCTTGTATTTTCCATTTTGCTTATTCGAACCATTTTAGCTTATTACAGCTTTTTAGAATAAGCTGGTACCTTCTTTTTATTTTTCCTAGGATAGTAATAGTATAAAGTATTTTTAGAAAAAGTTTCAGATTTTTCTAAATAGGTTTAGTATTTTTAATAATTTAATTAGTTTAAAACTGTTTTAAATTCATAATAAAAAATATAAAAGTCAGAAAAATATAAATCTTTTTTCTAAAATTTTCTTTTATCATTTAGGATTTAAGAAAAATAAAATTAGACTTGTAGGATTAATTTTTAGAGATTTCACTTTCTAGTCCCGTTTTAGAATTCTCGTTACGCGTTTTTTAGTTTAAATTGTTTAGATCCTAATTTTCCCGTGAGAATTTGTTTCTCATTTGTTCAAATAGAATTAAAAAAAAGCAATAATTCTTTATCCCACTCATCAGTCACTCTAATCTAAACCTTACACGGTTGTCCATTCACTCCTCGCTGGGAAACGACCCGGGTAATCACTTACCTGGTATCACACACACAAACGTGAGTTTTTGCAAGTTAGCCTTTTTCCTAAAGGGTTGATTTGTCTTTATTCACGCGTATCCGTCTGCATATTATTTACATATACACTTTAGCACGGATCACTTGGCTTATCTAGTTTCCAGAAGTCGGGGTGGATGGTTGAAGACATGGTTAACTATCACTTAAAGGAGTTACATTATAGCACTCAGTGTTGTTGATATAAATAATGCCTAAAAACGTTATTAATATTTTTCAATACCTCTACGTTTTAATAATCACAAAATGTAAAATCATTAAACGAAAGATTATGACGTAAACAAGTATTTAGTTGTTAATATCTATTTTAACAACTTAATCACTTAAGGTATGAATAAACAAATGCCTAATGCATTATATGATCAAAGGAACTTTTTCTTAATCACTAGATTTTTTATAAAATGTCACAAACATTTTATATCTTTTACAAAATCATTTTTGGAAATTAAAGGAAAATGTTTAATCCATAATAAATATATGAATTCAAATTTTCAACCAAAAATGGCAAAAATGTTCCAGAAAAACCTTCCCCACAAAAAGACAAAGCTGGGCAACGGATATAAGGGGCGGCCCCCTTAATTAAGCAGGCGGCCCCCTTAATAATTAAGGGGACCGGCCACGCTCCTCCAGTCCCCAGCTTTGCCTATAAATACTGGATCATTCCTGGACTTTTTCCTCACCTTTTGCACTAAAAACTTTCTGATTTAGATCTCATTTCATATCTTCAAAAACCCTTTGATCATATAATTATAAGCTTTTGTTTCAAGTGATCCAAAGCTTCAACCTCTCAAGTGCAAGAGAAGAATACTTCTATCCTTCAAGACAAGAAGTATTACAACTTGGTGTATCTCTTCCATCCAAGTTGTTGGTGTATCAAAATTGTAAATCATTCATTCATTTGTATAAGTTGTGTATATTTGTTAGATAGGTGTGAGCATAATTGTTTAGGCTAGATTAGTGTGTAAGTAGTGAAGTTGTGAAGAAGTTAAGGTGTGTAAGTAGTGAAGGTGTGAAGAAGTAGAAGAGTATATAAGTAGTGCTAGGTCGTGAAGTAGTTGTGAAGCCGTTATGAAGTAGTTGTGAAGCCGTTGTGAAGCCGTAGTGAAGAAGTTGTGAAGAAGTCGTGAAGAAGTTGTGATTGAAGTTGTGAGATTGGTTCTAGCTACGATTAGAACTCGACATTTAGCTTTGTGTCGTAAAATTGGTGTAAGCGAAAGTTGTGTAAGGTTTTCTCCACCATAAGGGAGCTTGTTGACATAGTGAAGAAAACTCTCGAGTTAGGTGCTCGAGGAGTGGAGTAGGGCAAGGAAGGTGTCCTTGTAGCCGAACCACTATAAATCCTTTGTCTCGCGGTTCGATCTTTCCATATCTATCTTTCATTTCATTTCATTACTTTACTTGCATTGTTAATTTGGATTTACTTATATTTGTTCATATTGTTCAAGAGTTGAGTTCACATAAATTCGAATATAAGTTTTTAAAAGTAAACAAAGTTTTTATAATAAATTAAAAAGACGTAAAACTATTCAACCCCCCCCCCCTTCTAGTTTTCCACAATTTGTATCAAAGCCAGGTTAAACAAGATTTTTAAAATAAATTGTATTTTAAAACTTGAAACGATCTATGGAATCCGAAAAATATTTAGAAGGGCAATCTATGCAAAGACCACCACTATTTGAAAGTGATGGTTTTCTTTATTGGAAAAATAGATTCGAAACTTATGTGAAATCAAAAGATCTTGATCTTTAGCATGTTATTACCTATGGTGATTTTCCCCCTATTCAAAATAATCCTTTAACTAAAATAGATGAAATTGTACCTTTTGAAAAACAAAATGATAATTTGAAAAAGAAACTAGCAAAAAATAATGAGGCTATAATGGTAATTTATAATGCGTTACCACGCAAAGAATATGAAAGAATCTTTATGTGTAAAACCGCAAAAGAAATTTGAAACTCTTTGCTAATCACTCACCAAGGTAATAGTCAAGTCAAAGATAATAAAATAGATCTTCTTGTTCAACAATATGAACAATTTACGATTCCGGAAGAGGAATCAATAGATAATGCTTTTGCTAGGTTTAACATTATCATCACAAGTTTAAAAGCACTTGATGAGATTTTTTCTAGTAAGAATTTTGTTAGGAAATTTCTTAGGGCTCTTCATCCAAAATGGCGAGCTAAAGTTACGGCGATTGAAGAATCAAAGAATTTGTCAACTCTACAACTTGACGAATTGATCGGCAACTTGAAGGTCTACGAAGCAATAATAAAGAAAGAGTACTCCGAGATGGTCAAAGGTAAAAGAGAGCAAAGCAAGTCAATTGCATTGAAAGCTAGGAAGGAATCTAGTGACGAGGTTAGCTCAACCTCCGAAAGCAATGATGAAGAATATGCTATGGCCGTAAGAGACTTCAAGAAATTCTTTAAAAGACAAGGAAGATTCGTTAGACAACCACATGATGAAAGAAAGGCATTCCAAAGATACAAAGAGGACAAAAGCGAAAGGAAGTGTTATAAATGTGGCGATCCAAATCACCTCATCGGAAAATGTCCAATGATGTCAAGGGATCAAAATCAAAAGGCGTTCGTTGGAGGAACATGGAGTGATAGCGGATGAAGATGAGAAAGAAATAACAAAGGACGAAAAATGTCTTATAGCAAAGGCATCCAATGAGGTACTTTCCGAAACCGAATACTTTAGTGATGAAAATCAATCATTAGATGAAAAAGACCTAGATAATGAATATAATAGGTTATGCAAATTAGGTCAAAAGGTTATAGCTAAAAATAAGTCACTAAAACATATTAATAATCGATTAAAAATGAAGTACTCGAATTAAAAATTAAACTAAAACATTTGGAAAAAGGAAAAGAAGTTTTTATAGAATGCAAAACATGCTTAGAAGTCAAAAATGAAAATGAAAAACTTAAAGATGAAATTTTCAAACTTGACAAGTTTAAAAATAGTAGTAACTCACTTAAGAAAATAATAAGTGTTCAAAGATCATCCGAAGATAAAACCGGTCTAGGAATCAATTCAATCGATATTTCAAATAGTGAAAATAAAAATGTAAAGTTTGAATGTGAGTCTAGTAAACAAAAACTGTTAGAGTCAAAACCTAAGTATATACTTATAAAAGATAGAAAAATACCCATTGCTAGTGACGAGGAAGTAAAAAGCTTTTATAAACCATCGTTAAAAACCAAAACCGGATTTTCTAAACCAAAATTAAGATCCAAAACTCCACCTCCAAATAGACCAAATAATCCTCATCCTCGGCCTAAAACCCCTCAACCTAGAACAAATCAAGGTAGACAAAACTTTCCTAATAATAATCACCCAATGTGGAATTATTCACATCAACCAAGTTTTAATCCTTGTGTAATACTTTCACCATACATGCAAATGCAAACCATGTTTGGTTCAAACAATTTTGGACAAATGAGACAATGGGGACCAAGTGGCTAAATCGTCACTCATTGAATAATTCGGAAACTCATCTATGATTGGCTTCTATAAGTCAATATAACACCTTGAAGTATTTGAAGAAAATCTACTGAAGACTAAAAGGTACGCTTTTTTTTAAGCTCATTGTTATAATATATGCTTAGATTAATGACTAGTTATTTCATGCCTATTTAGCTCATAATGCCTAGTTATATATATACACATAATAGCTTATACGAATCTACTTATAACCTAGAATCACTTGTTCTTTTCCCTTTGGCCCTCTTAAGCTATAACGTTTAAAATGGAAATCTTCTATGTCCACTATTAGAAAACTCATGGTGATGAAGTGAAATGAGTTAAGTGGATTAATCATTAACATAGAAGTAAGATTAGATTTCTCACGTTAGAAAACTACGGATGAAACAAGCTCTCGTAGACTATGGCATCAAGTTAGATAAGTGTGCGACAACAAAGGAGCTATAGATGTTAGGTTATACCCCATTCAACACTCTCGCATTAAACATATAGAATTTCGTCATCGCTTCCTTATGACCATAGGATATGTAGAAAAGGGTAGCATGTGACAATAGCCTTAACCAATTCCCTTGAGCATGAGATCTTTAACAACCATTTTTTAAAAATCTAGGATTAATGTTATTTGTTGTCAAAAATCTAGTATCTTTAAAAAAATATACAGAAACTTCACATTTTGGAAAAATAATTTTTTAGATGACTATTTCACTTTTCTATTAACATGTTTTACTATCTCATTTTTCTTCTTAATCTATGTCCATAATTCTGTTTCGATCAAAGTCAAAGATTGGGAATTTTTTTTTCTTACCCATTCTTCATAAATACATTTTGAAATAAAACCCAATCTATTTTATTCAAATAACTTTCACATCTACATAAAAACCCACTTTCAAACATTGTTGAATAATGCTAAAAACATTTCTTTAAATCATGCATGGTGATCTCATATTTGTCATCTATATTTATGTACATGACATTTATAAGTGAACTAAGTCAAATCAAGCGGACCATGGTTTGTCTATTAAGATTTTGTTTGTAACAAGTCTAGAAGTCCATGCTATCTTAAGTTCCCATTTATTGCACATAGTCACACATTAGGATCCATTAAATAGTTCATTAATCTTCCCACTTACATATAATTAAGAAAATACTTGGTGTAGTTTATTGTTTCCTAGTCCATATATATTACTTGCTTGATGAGTATGTTTACATGCTAGATGAAATTACTTGTTTACTTAATCTCTTTAATTAACATGTTTTGAATAAATATCTATTACATGCTTAATTGCCTCAAAGAGTTGGACTTGCTTGAAACTAAACCCAAAAACACAACCCTTTCTACAATTTTCTGCCAAAAACCCATTTCCAGTAACCTGGAGACCTCATGATGGGCGGCCCCTTAAATCATAAGGCGGCCCCCTTAATATTTAAGGGGACCGGCCCCTATTTAAGGGGACCGGCCATCTGATGGTCGGGGTTTACAGAAACTTTTCTGCTTTTTAGCCCATTTCATCCTACACTTCCCAAAATTAACAAACATATCTTATTCCAATCCATCCAACAAATTTTATCCATTCCTTTAGCCCATTTCATCCTACACTTCCCAAAATTCACAAACATATCTTATTCCAATCCATCCAACAAATTTTATCCAATCCTTAATCCCATCAATCCTACACTACAAACACTCCCATTCCTCATAATCTTCCATCATCTCATCATGCCATCTCCCATCAAACCAAAACCAAAATCCTCAAGGTTAGCAAGGATGACCGAAAAACCCGTTTGGAGAAGAAAACCAAACCCCCGAAACAAGTCCATCTCAACAAATGATGTGGCTAAACAGCCAACACCTCCACCCACATTTGTTCCCAATTATACTCCCAATCCTCAAGCTCATTCCAACGAATCCTTTCACAAACCTCATCATAATAACCAACCATCCATTTTTGCTCACAAAAATACATCATCATCTCACCCAAATAATTCTTATGAAGAACATGCTCAATCTCGAAATAACAATCTTAATTTCATCACCAACACCTCACATCATGTTTTACCTACCAATGCACCATCCAAAACACCCTCCACTCATGAAATATCCTTTTCTTCCGTGCCTTCATCTTCATCCATTAATGATTACCCAAACTCAAAAATGTCTCCATCACCAAAAGTATCACCACCACTTCCTACCAACTCACATGCTTCTTCTATGTTGCATATCCAAACATCCATCCCAAATAACACTTGAAGTTCATTGAAGAACTTAAAGAAGCCCATGAGCTTTGTGCTCTTCTTGCCTTACACCTTGCTCAACGCAAGATTGAATCAACTCCCTTCTAGCCTTCCTTCATCACAAAATAACCTCAACCTCCACCTTCATTCCAAACTACACATCTCAACCTCAAACTAATCTCAATGAAACCCTTCAAAACCCTCATCATATTGGTCAAACATCCAAGTTTACTTCCAACTACACACTCAAATTTCATCCACTTCCACCAAATGATCAAATCCACATTCTCACGGAAAAGGAAAGGTTCCGTGAAGATATAAACCAAATCCATGACCTTTGTGATCTCCTTGCTATACACCTCGCACAACACAACAAGGGCCAACCTCGATCCTCCATCCTCACTCTACTCAAATTGCTTACCTCACCCCCACAACTTGAATCAAGTTGATAATCATGTCAACTATTGTCCTTGTCGTATCCTTCTCCAAAAACAAATCATTGCCTTAAATGAACATTTCACTTGGATTAAGTATCTTATCACTAGATCTCATCCAACACCTCCACTCCAAACTCTAGCACAACACCTCCACTAGCACAACACTCTACCATCAACCATCTAAGCATACTATATGCTTATGTTTCTTATTTTCCAAGCTTTCGTGTCGCAAGCAAGTCCGAAAGCTCTCTTTGGCAATTTAGGACCTTTTTCTTGTTATATGTTTCAAGCATACTAAATGTCGTTGCAATGATTATGTGTTTCACATAATCACTTTAAATTAATGAATGTCTTGCTATGTGTTCTTAATATTTGTTTGCCATGATTGTTGTTTGCCATGATTGTTGTTTTTATATTCCATATTTTGCTATGTATGCTTGTACTTCTAATATTTTTCTTGCAAGATTTCCATAGCTCGACTCCTTGGTGCCCTCGAATGAGGGGGAGCACACATCAAGGGGGAGCTCTATTCCCGTCAAACTTCATTCTTGAAACTTGTCGGCATAACCTTTTTTATTCTACAAAAAGGGGGAGAAGTAGAGATAAACTCATTAAATACTTGTCTAAAAATTAATTTTTTAATTTAATGAGTTTAGATTTTGTAATCATCAAAAAGGGGGAGATTGTTGATATAAATAATGCCTAAAAACGTTATTAATATTTTTCGATACCTCTACGTTTTGATAATCACAAAATGTAAAATCATTAAACGAAAGATTATGACGTAAACAAGTATTTAGTTGTAAATATCTATTTTAACAACATAATCACTTAAGGTATGAATAAACAAATGCCTCATGCATTATATGATCAAAGGAACATTTTCTTAATCACTAGAATTTTTATAAAATGACACAAACATTTTATATCTTTTACAAAATCATTTTTGGTAATTAAAGGAAAATGTTTAATCCATAATAAATATATGAATTCAAATTTTCAACCAAAAATGGCAAAAATGTTCCAGGAAAACCTTCCTCACAAAAAGACAAAGCTGGGCAACGGATATAATGGGCGGCCCCCTTAATTAAGCAGGCGGCCCCCTTAATAATTAAGGGGACCGGCCCCTAATTAAGGGGACCGGCCACGCTCCTCCAGTCCCCAGCTTTGCCTATAAATACTGGTTCATTCCTGGACTTTTTCCTCACCTTTTGCACTAAAAACTTTCTGATTTAGATCTCATTTCATATCTTCAAAAACCCTTTGATCATATAATTATAAGCTTTTGTTTCAAGTGATCCAAAGCTTCAACCTCTCAAGTGCAAGAGAAGAATACTTCTATCCTTCAAGACAAGAAGTATTACAACTTGGTGTATCTCTTCCATCCAAGTTGTTGTGAAGTAGTTGTGAAGCCGTTGTGAAAAAGTTGTGAAGCCGTAGTGAAGAAGTTGTGAAGAAGTCGTGAAGAAGTCGTGAAGAAGTTGTGATTGAAGTTGTGAGATTGGTTCTAGCTACGATTAGAACTCGACATTTAGCTTTGTGTCGTAAAATTGGTGTAAGCGAAAGTTGTGTAAGGTTTTCTCCGCCATAAGGGAGCTTGTTGACATAGTGAAGAAAACTCTCGAGTTAGGTGCTCGAGGAGTGGAGTAGGGCAAGGAAGGTGTCCTTGTAGCCGAACCACTATAAATCCTTTGTCTCGCGGTTCGATCTTTCCATCTCTATCTTTCATTTCATTTCATTACATTACTTGCATTGTTAATTTAGATTTACTTATATTTGTTCATATTGTTCAAAAGTTGAGTTCACATAAATTCGAATATAAGTTTTTAAAAGTAAACAAAGTTTTTATAATAAATTAAAAAGACGTAAAACTATTCAACCCCCCCTTCTAGTTTTCCACAAGTGTCACACGCAGAAGACGATGTGGATAATCGCAAGAGGTGATGAAAGTCTCATACCTTGTCGGGATAGTATTGAGTACTTAGAGATTTGCATGGTGCACAAATTCTCTACACCGTTCTTCCAACAACAGTGCAAGCTTAAGTAACAAATTAGAGGAATTCTACTTCATTTTCAAGTTGGGTATATCGGGTTTCCTTCACCAACTGGTCACAGCAATAGCCGACAGAATACGAGGTTGGTTAGTTGGCCAAAGTGTTTAAAGGTTGAGATGTGATCAACAATTCTCATGGGATATTCGACGCTACAACACGTCAAAGATGCTTCACAGTCTAAGCAAAATCTTTCAAGATCCTTCAATGTCCTTCATGACTTTTCAAGATGTTTGCTTAAGACAAGAACTTCTCGGGTTTATGGTCGTACACGTCAATGATGCTTCCGAAAGTTCGAAATCATCATGGGGGAGAAACGTGTACTTTGATGATATAAGGTCAACCTCTAGGGGGAAGTAGTTTATACTACTTTACTTAGCAAGGTTTGTGAAGTATTCTACATATGGGAGAAGAATTGTAGCTGATCTCTTGCATGTTCCCCCAAACAGATATTCACCAAAACCAAAATTTGTGATGACACATTCAATTTATCATTGTTTCACGGTTTCTTCTTGGTTTTGTAAAATCCCGCGAAAGAATCTATTTCTCGGTTTAAATCATATATTTGTAAAATCCCGTGATGATGGAATTATCCAGGAGAAAGTAAAGTGCATTTTCGGATCTTAATTGATTCTGGTGCTACGGTTTCAACTTTGAAGAAGAGATAAAGTGTGTACTCCATGTATTGGAAGAATTTTTGATATACTTTATGGCATTTTGGTTAAAACAAAGTTTCACGGGGCTATGCGCTTTTGGCAAAGATCGGGATAAAACCATTATCAATGTTCAGTTAAAACATCAAAAGGGGCTAGATCTGGGCATTTAAACCACAAGATGTGACTACGGCGTTAATTCACTATTATTTATTTGAGGTTGAAGTGAAATTTCACGGGTGCGTGTACTTAGTATCTGAAGATATCGGGGTTGGTTGGATGAAGATTCTTCGAGATCCTTGTTCGAGCTTTTAACCTTTACAATGACGAAGACTTGGATATCTAGTTATTTTTGTGATTCTTCATCTCTATTACCACAAAATAACTATGCTCAGTGTCACACGAAGTTGTGGATATTCAAGAGGTGATGTACGTCTTATACTTGATGGTTGGTTGGTTGAAGAGTATAGAGTACTTAGGGATTCGAAGTTGCACGAACTCTCTACACCGCTCTTAGTCACACATTAGTGCAAGTTTAAGTCACAAGTTCGGGTTATTTTACTTCAGTCTCAAGTTCATCATATTGGGTTTTCTCCATCAGTAGTCACGACAAAGAGCCGACTGAATGATAATGGGGTTGGTAACGAGTTAGCTGAGAGAAGTAGAAAAGAGAGAGATGACGTTTGAACACACAGTTCAAGCCTCGGTCCTCAATGTCAACACAATGGCGTCTGCTGAAAACACTTCAGGCCCCGTTCCTCAAAGAAAAGAAAGGCGTACGCTTGAGTGCGCTTTATCTTCGAAAGATCTTCTTGCTTATGACCATTCTCATCGGTAAGCGCTGTCTGTTCTATCAAAAATGGCAACCTCATATGCAATTTTTGAGGGGGAGAAGTGTGAATAAACTAAATGTCAGTCATCAAGTGGATTTACTTATCGTTGATTGTATTCTTATTCACTCTTTCAATCAAAAATGGCAGTCATATGCAATTTTTGAGGGGGAGAAGGGTGAATAAACAAAATGTCAGTTATCAAGTGGATCTACTTACCGTTGATGGTATTCTTATTCACTCGTTCAATCAAAAATGGCAGTCATATGCAATTTTTGAGGGGGAGAAGGGTGAATAAACTA
The DNA here is from genome assembly GCA_021014915.2 of Artemisia tridentata subsp. tridentata. Classification (NCBI taxonomy): domain Eukaryota; kingdom Viridiplantae; phylum Streptophyta; class Magnoliopsida; order Asterales; family Asteraceae; genus Artemisia; species Artemisia tridentata. Next base: position 1,256,515 of record CP139509.1, read on the forward strand.
AATGTTGATTATGTTTGAGAAATGGCCATCTTCTCACGGGCTGATATAATCAGTGATAAAGTGCTTCTAGTTAAATGCTTCATGTACACATCATTATGCTTCATGTACACATCATTATGATGATTCCGATTAATCGTAACCATCAGGGGAGAGAAATGTGTACACCAAGGACGCACAGCAAGTTCACGTGATCGGGATTAATGTCTTATGATACAAATTAAAGATGATCAGTGTTTCAACTTGTTACCTTGGTATTATCATTTCATGTGTACGTCACGGGCTGATTAATCGTAACCATTAGAGGAGAGAAATGTGTACATCAAGGACGCACAACAAGTTCACGTGATCGGGCTTAATGTCTCATGATACAAATTAAAGATGATCAGTGTTTCGACTTGCTACTTTGGTGTTATCATTTCATATGTACGTTACGGGCTGATGGGTTATACGTAAGATTACTGGAATGCATTTGGTGAGATGAAGATGTTGATATTCTGTTCCTCAAATGGACAATCTTGAAGAAGGTCGAGTCTACAGTCTGTTGTTCATTTTCCGCTGGGTGTTAGAAGACTAAAGACAGTATGCATTTGGCTATCAAAATTCTTTTTCATATTCTGGGCATTCATCAGAAAGGTTGTCAGTTTGGGGGAGAGCACTAATTAGGGAGAAGTGAAAAGCCAGATTTAATCCCTAATTAGATTTGTGGACATTGCTCTTCAGCAAGTAAAGTGATGGCAGCTGAGAAGAGTCCGAAGCTAGAAACACTTAAGAGCCTTCAGGAAGAGACTAAGGAGTAATGGATTTGCTTCATATATCCTTGTATATATTTGCTTCATATATCCTTGTATATATTTTAAACCAAAAAGAAAATAAAAAAATAGAAAACCTATAAAAATTAGAAAAATCAGAAAAACACAAAAATACCAAAAATAGTTCTTCTAGGCATGTCTTCTGTTTATCGATAACATTTACGGTCCTAGAAATGTCATTCAATAATGACACGAGACTTTAAATGAAGCTCGAGCAGAAGTTAAAATAAATTGTTAAAACATGTCATGATGGTTTGCTATTACTTCAGATATGCAACCCGTTTTTCATTATGGAGAAAGCACGTAGCCAAAAAGACGGTTGTTCCTCCAACTGGGTGAAGTTCACCCGGGCATGGATTTCTTTATATCCATGTTTCTCCGATTTGATGTACGTTTCAGTACATCATATCTCGTATAAGAAGAGAAGTCTTTGATGAAGCGAAAAGTGTACTGCTTTTAGGGGGTCATTTAAGCCCTAAATCGTATTTATTTGATCAAATATTGCCCTAAATTGTTCCTTTTGTCATTTTAGGTACTTTGGAGAAGAAATCCGGAAAAGGAAGCATTTTGGACGTTTTTGGAGCATAAAAGTGAAGAAAACGACAAAGTCTCAAAATCGGCTGGAAAAGTACCTGTGACGGCGTCAAGCACCATTGTGACGCCGTCAACCCCTGACGCGCCAGAGAGGATTTTGGATGATTAAAAGGGGACGGCGTCAAGAAGGCCATCAAGAAACCCTAACCGCGGCGAGGGTGACGACGTCAGCTCTATAACGTGACGCCGTTAGATCTGATTTTCTATATATATTCTCATAATTTTTAGTCATTAGTGTGCAACTTTGTGAGGAGAAACCCTAAGACGATTTTTCTGCTACTTTTAAGGGTTTTATACCCTTGGATCTCCCATGTTCAATTGAAGATAAGTAATCAATTAATCATTCAATATGTCTATGTGTTGTTTGATTATATCTTGTTCTTGTCTTTTATTTAACATGCTAGGCTAGATTTATCTTGTGTTTGCTTAGATCTAATGAAACCTAACTATTGATTAGTGGTTGTTGGTGTGTTATTAAGTGTATTGGATGATTGTTTATCGATGTTAGGCTTAAGAAAACTGGCTAACCTCCTATACGGTAACTTGCTTGAACGTCTTAAGAAACAGGAACCAATGCGTACTAAGGTTTTTATGGTTGTATTTAATGCATGAGCGAATTCTAGTGATCCCATGTTAGGAGCTTCTTAGCCGGCTCGACATAGGAGTGAAGTAGGAGCTTATAGAGTTGGGGAAGTACGTACGCCACCCCATGATTGGTATTAAGGAATACACCCATCATCCACGCAATTAATACATACTAATCAACCGGTAAAAGATAGTTAGGGAGTAAGGAAATCTAAGTAAACACATTTCTCTCCATATAAGTTCCACAACCTTTTTATTTTCAGTTATTTTATTTTATTTGCAATTGTAGTTATTTGGGTTAGTTGACTAGCAACTAATTCCGCCCACTCCTTCAAACCCGAGATTTTACTTGCTTTTAAAAAAATATAAAAAAATACAAAAAGAATCTTCCCTCACCCTTAGACCTATTAGAGTAGTTTTTCAATCCTAACGACACTATTCCCCTAGAGAACGATCAATCCCCCGGTACTTGCCACTACACTATACTACATCGGTCAGGTACACTGCCTGGTGGGGATTGCAAGCCTCTTGAGATCCCTCGAGAGGTAAAACCTGTTGTAAGGTCGCAAAACCACGCATCAAGTTTTTGGCGCCGCTGCCGGGGAATAGTTATTGTTTAGGTTGAATTTTTATTTTATTAGGTCTACTCACTAGATTCCTTTCTAGTGAGATTTTTATTTTATTTGCGATCCGACACCATCCGGTTGGTGCAAAGCGGATGCGCATTCCATGGACTTCATTCCGAAGATCCTAATCAACATCTCAAGGACTTTCTCAAAATCGTTGATTCCATAGACCTTGATGTTGCCACTCGAGAGACGACCCGACTGCGTCTCTTTCAATTCTCTCTGCGGGACCAAGCTAGTCAATGGCTAGAGCGTCTACCCGCAGGATCCATCACCTCTTGGGATGATCTCACCACTCGTTTCCTCGCTCAGTTTTTCCCACCAGGAAGAACTACCAAGCTAAGGAATGATATCTTGATGTTCCAACAACGTCAAGGCGAAACCCTCTACGAGGCATGGACTCGATTCAAGGACTTACTCCAAAAAGTCCCTCACCATGGCATAGAACTTTGGCTTCAAGTCCAAATCTTCTATGACCACATCAATCTCTCCACGAGGCAAACCATTGACCAATCGGCCAGTGGTAAGCTACGTGATCTAAGTGCGGAACAATCATGGGCTCTCCTGGAAGATCTTGCTCTTTATGACAACGAAAGTTGGAATGATCCCCGTGATTTGAATAAAACGGTCAAGGCAATATCTTTGCCTTCGAACAATTCAAGCACTTCCGACCGTAGGATCATAGAACTTGAAGACCAAGTCAAGTTTCTTATGAAATCCTACGAGGCTCCTAAACCTTCAAGCCAAGTGAACAAAATCACTTCTTCGTGTGAATTATGTAGTGGTCCCCACGACACTCGTGATTGCGTGGAACTCCCCGAACAAGCTTTTGCGGACTACGCATCCTCGCGTACCGACGGAGCGGGAGACAAGTGGTACACTTTCAAACCCGAGCCAAACCCCTACGGTGATTCATACAACCCCTCATGGAAAAATCACCCAAACCTTAGGTGGAAACAAAACCAAAACGCACAACAAACCAATTCTTCCAACCCACCTAATCGTTTCCAATCAAGCAGTTCATCCCCAAACCGTACTTTCAATAACAATCCTTCCAACAATTATGGTAGTACCAATAATCTTGAAGGATTGATGTCCAAATTTATGGCATCTCAAGAAGCTCGGATAGCTAGATTCGAATCCGAATTCAATCAACAACAAACGAAGATAACCAATAAAATTGACAACTTATTGAAAGCCCTCAATAACCAAGTGCTATCACCTCCACATAAGGATACTAGGAACACAAATAGCGGACCCCAAGTAAAAGACCCCTCTTCATCCAAACATGTCCACTTCATCAACATTGTCACTATTAAACCAATTGATAGGAATGAGGATAATAGTGAACCTGAGGATGAGGTTAAGAAAGTCGAGGTTGATAAAGAAGATAGGAAAAGTGAGATTGAAAAAGTAGATGATGATGAGGACTACTTCAATAGGCTACCCACTAAGGAAGAACGCGCATATCATACAGACTTATTCGATGACCCCGAGACACCATACTTCCTAGGTAGACCAATTATAGAAATGGGCGACCCTTCTAATCTCAACATACCATGCAACATCGGACATTTACATGTGTGGAAAGGTTACATCGACCTTAGATCGCCCATAAACATCATGACTAGAGCCCACTACAACTTGATAATGAAAAATCAACTTGGGTATAGGATGCTCCCTGGTAAGGGTTGGATGAGTAACTTCACAGGAAGAGTTAAGGGATTACCGGTTTTTGTAGGAAACTTCACCTATGCCACCGACTTTGTAATTGTAGAAGATATCCGCCCAATAGTCGATGCATGCTTAACTCAAGTAGTTTTTGGAAAACCATTTGTTGAGGTCTCTAGAATGACTTATGAACCTTTCTTAGGGATAGTTAGATTTAAGGATGAGACCGATGAGGTAAACTACCAAATGCCATATAAGATAGAGCAATTCCAACACTTGTCAAATGTTGAGAAGGAGCTTAAGCAAGCAGTCTACTATAGGAATGATGGAGATAGAAGTAAAGGAGTAGACTATGTTATGGAAAGGATATCCGGTTTCTACAAGGATTGTTTGAAATTAGGACCGGAATATAAAACCGGACATGAGAATGGCCTAGAAACCGTGACCAATGATGGAGTCACGTAATGTACGGTGACTTTGAGTCTAGCTACAAGACTCGTTAATAAAGAAAAGCGCTTCTTGGGAGGCAACCCAAGCTTTATTTGCTTTGTGTGTTTATTTATTTGTTTGTTTAGTTTTATTTGCTTCCGTATGTATGTTTAATTTTTATTATTATTGATTCATGTTCGAAACTAAATTGTGAAAATGCTTTATCTTGTTTTTAACTTCGTCTTAACTACATACAAAGGTATTTTGCAAAAGATAAGTGTAAGGGAAATCCAAATCGGTTTATTAGAACAGATGAACATGAATCATAACAATATTAAATTAACATACATATTAATAATTGTTTGAGTCAAATGCTTGTATCGAGTCATAATGATATTTTGCAGGATTTCCAGGAAATAAGGATTGAGTTTTTCCATAAATTTTCCGGAAACTTAACATAAAAAATCTGTCAGATCACTTCTGACGGCTTCAGACCCCAGTCTGACGGCGTCAGGAACAGTTTTCTGGAATTTTTTTTGAAAGTTTTGTTTTTCTTCCGAAATCATAAAATGCTTTATTAAATCTCTAACTTATAAACTCCAGGAATCTGCAAAATAATCATTCCACAAGCATTATATCCTTATACAGATTTATCCCGCCGATGTTATGCAGGTTTTCGTGTTTGTTTTCTCAGGTTTAACAGGTTATTTTGGACAAGGAGATGTATGTGGAATCTAGCTTTTGGCGCTGCTTTAGTCTTGAAGCTTCAACATTACCTTGGAAGAAGATCTAACCATGTTACCTCTTTATCCACCGAGCGAATCAGGGGAGTATTTGATTTCATTCTTTTACCTTATTTACTTTTACATCTTGTTATTTGAACATTGGGGACAATGTTCATCTTAAGTGTAAGGGGGGGTAAAGTACGATACCTTAGAGAATGCTATTACGCTTGATTTTTCGTTTGTTTAATGGTAGATGTGTAATAAAACAGAGAGAAATACCTGTTAAGGCAATTTTAGTGCCAAATTTAAATTTTTTTACAACATATAGGAGTGAAACTTTGGTCTTAATGAGCGTCTCACGGATAGGAGTTATATGACTAGCACAAAACCGTACCACTAAAAAATTTTCCACCCCCAAATATGTGAGGTTCGCCCCTAGAATTGGTAGGAAAAGCATTTATGCTATGATGTGTGTACCGGTAGCACTTAGATTCTAGAACTTGCGTTAGGACCATTCCGAGGTCACAAGTGAGACTACATTCGTGTAGTTAGATTTACTACATGATAAGAGGCATTAGGATTAACCCATTGTTTTACACCTGTGTTTTTGTTATAATTACATTGGCTACATTGGTCAAGTAATTCTCCCACACCTTTTGCGTTGTACTCATTTTTAGTACACGATACCCCTAGTACACCCCTCAGAGCCTATCTTTTCGTTTCTAACTTTAAGCATTTTACTTAAAGTAAGAATTTGTTTACACCCCACTTAAATGTACACCCAAATCGCCTTAGCCTACCTTGTATGCACTCATTTTTAGTGCATTATTGTGACAACATTTGTTTAAACCCCAAGTTAATTATCTAATTGATTACATGGTTTCTAAGTCGAGTCATATCCTTGTACATATTGTTTTGGGACGATTGGGACTCATGGGTAAAGTACTAGTGTAATGGAGTAATGGGGAAGAACAACATTATTACCCCCATATGTGCTAAATATTTTAAAAGTACTCCAAGTGTTTCGATTATCTTAATTCGAGTCATTAGAATAGTTAATTGTAAAGTTATGTAAAAGTTCAAGTGTAAGGGGGATACAACCCCCCTACGATGTAGTATTTTGGATGGTAGGGCAAGAGTGTATGCAAAAAAAAAAAAATAAAAAAAAAAAATAGAAAAAACATACGGACTACCATCCCGTTTCATTTTATGTTTATTTTATCTTTTTGTTATTTTTTTCATTAGCTTAAGTCGAGTCTAGTCTTGGCTTAGCAACGCCATATTGTACATGTTATTAATCAAGATCTTTAACTCGCCACCAGTAAAATATCCTTTATCCAACAAAACCGTGTTTATCATATCCCTACACCTAACGTTATAACCCGTTTAAAAGCCCTCTTTGATAGTTTATCTTAGGTGCTTACGCCTAGTGGAGGAGGTTTTTGATTCTTTCCCAAGCCTATGGTAATCTATTTGCTATGACAGGTAGTGAGAGATATTATTCATTTTCATTTATGAGATATACTTTTATGACACCTGAGAGATGTGAGTATCTAAACACTACTTGTGAGGTGCTAGTCTGTAATCTCCGTGCTTATTATGAATTAAAGTGGAACGACTATTTGTTGTAATTACTTTTATATTAGCGTTAAATGACCCCTAACTTGTATTTTGATTAGAATAAAAGCGCATTTGCTTGAGGACAAGCAAATCTCAAGTGTAAGGGTATTTGATGAAGCGAAAAGTGTACCGCTTTTAGGGGGTCATTTAAGCCCTAAATCGTATTTATTTGATCAAATATTGCCCTAAATCGTTCCTTTTGTCATTTTAGGTACTTTGGAGAAGAAATCCGGAAAAGGAAGCATTTTGGACATTTTTGGAGCATAAAAGTGAAGAAAACGACAAAGTCTCAAAATCGGCTGGAAAAGTACCTGTGACGGCGTCAAGCACCATTGTGACGCCGTCAACCCCTGACGCGCCAGAGAGGATTTTGGATGATTAAAAGGGGACGGCGTCAAGAAGGCCATCAAGAAACCCTAACCGCGGCGAGGTGACGGCGTCAGCTCTATAACGTGACGCCGTCAGATCTGATTTTCTATATATATTCTCATAATTTTTAGTCATTAGTGTGCAACTTTGTGAGGAGAAACCCTAAGACGATTTTTCTGCTACTTTTAAGGGTTTTATACCCTTGGATCTCCCATGTTCAATTGAAGATAAGTAATCAATTAATCATTCAATATGTCTATGTGTTGTTTGATTATATCTTGTTCTTGTCTTTTATTTAACATGCTAGGCTAGATTTATCTTGTGTTTGCTTAGATCTAATGAAACCTAACTATTGATTAGTGGTTGTTGGTGTGTTATTAAGTGTATTGGATGATTGTTTATCGATGTTAGGCTTAAGAAAACTGGCTAACCTCCTATACGGTAACTTACTTGAACGTCTTAAAAAACATGAACCAATGCGTACTAAGGTTTTTATGGTTGTATTTAATGCATGAGCGAATTCTAGTGATCCCATGTTAGGAGCTTCTTAGCCGGCTCGACATAGGAGTGAAGTAGGAGCTTATAGAGTTGGGGAAGTACGTACGCCACCCCACGATTGGTATTAAGGAATACACCCGTCATCCACGCAATTAATACACACTAATCAACCGGTAAAAGATAGTTAGGGAGTAAGGAAATCTAAGTAAACACATTTCTCTCCATATAAGTTCCACAACCTTTTTATTTTTAGTTATTTTATTTTATTTGCAATTGTAGTTATTTGGGTTAGTTGACTAGCAACTAATTCCGCCCACTCCTTCAAACCCGAGATTTTACTTGCTTTTAAAACAATATAAAAAAATACAAAAAGAATCTTCCCTCACCCTTAGACCTATTAGAGTAGTTTTTCAATCCTAACGACACTATTCCCCTAGAGAACGATCAATCCCCCGGTACTTGCCACTACACTATACTACATCGGTCAGGTACACTGCCTGGTGGGGATTGCAAGCCTCTTGAGATCCCTCGAGAGGTAAAACCTGTTGTAAGGTCGCAAAACCAAGCATCAGTCTTCTTTACATCGCAAATACTTTTCCATCTATGATTCTTCAAGAAATTATTCGTGCTAAACTTGGTTGTACCATGAATTTTTTTGAAATCAATCAGACTTGAAGTTTTTCATAAAATTTATCTCTCAATCAATGACTACAGCTCTTTAAATAGAAAACGGGTCATCGATTGAGGGGGAGAGTGATTTCAAAATTTTATATCATCAAAACACGCTACTTTGTACATAATAAGCAAGTGAATAAAATTTGTTGTTATGTGTCAGAGTATGAGTTTCATTCAAACATCTTTCAAACTTATCATACCTGACACTAACATTCTCCCTCATTGATTGAGGGGGAGCATAATAATGTTCCAGTATCAGAATACATTGAATCAGACCACATTTTCTCCAAACTTTCTAACTTATTTAAATCAATTGGGATCACAAATCTCAAAAGGTTTGAAATTTTTGATCGGGGGAGAGAATGTGATTTAAATATGAAATCTGATAAAATGTGATCTTTTGGACTCATGTGTAGGCTCCCAAATATTAAACTCTTTCGTATATCGATGCACATATTGAGGGGGAGCAAATGGTTTATGATGGCAATTGTGGAAGAATACCAAAGACCGACCAATCTTATTTTAATGCACTGGAGTTATAAGGATGGTGAGGTTAGGTATTAGTTTCTATGATCCAGCCAGAACCGGAGGGATCTTCCCAGGGACAATCCTCTAGTTAGAATAGAAGTCCTTAGGAATGATTAAAAAGGAGAAAAGTGAATAAGGGAAGAGTGCCGACTGAGATGGAGCTAGTACTGGAACAAACCCAACAAGGTGCTAGTGATGAAGTCTCGGTAAGCGCTGAAGGGGTTGAAGAATGAAAAAGAAATGTAAAGATAAAGGGTGAAAAGAAAGAAGCCATCCCTACACATTAGGCAGAACCCGGGTCAATACATATGCTGTCAGAATCACTAAGTTGATTGCTGACATTGAAGACAAAGTATCATGGACCCAGTGATACGCTGCACAACCCTACCGAGCCACTCAAGGTCCCTCAAAGGACTCTTGTTTCATTTGTCACGGAGATCAATACATGTCTATCGTCTCTCTCACTCCGAGTTAGATGATATTGAAAAGGTGGCAGTCCTCAGCCTCCGATCACTAAATCAAAACGCACTATTGAGTCTAGAGCCAAGAGATCATCCATAAATCTCATTAGGACACACTTCCAATATGCTTGTTGTTTCATACACCGTGAAAAGTAAGAAAATATATGTTAAAGAGTCCTACGCATTATCCTTGTGGTATTGCCAGAACATCCGAGTGATACGTAAAGTATTCACAATGAAGATGGAAATCCTTCTAGAGCCAACATCAAACAAGCTCTTGGTGGGTGACATGTGAGATCCTTCATGGATCAAACTTGTGACAAATGGAAAGAAACGATGGGGCGATTCACATTTGAATCAAACTTGTTCCAGGAAATGAATTGACGGTCTCATTAATCAGTAAATTTTAATTCACTGATTCACTCTACCGTGCTGTCTGCTTTGAGACGTTCCGGTATGAGAACATGCTTAGTATGATGATTCTGACATTAATTTGTTGGAAGACTCATTACTACAAGCTGGAAATTCCTGTCAAGGAGAATCTTCTTTAAAGGGGATTCTACCTGATCACAGGTCGGTCCTCACGGAACCGAAGGTTAATCCAACCACACCGAACGAATGACAAAGCCATATTCGTTCTCCAACTTTATTGCTAACTGTTTTATTTCAGATTTATATAAAGATGGTGATGGTGGTACCCAATTCCAGCAAAGACATGTCAATTCATAACCTCATGCTCTTACTTCACACTCACGTTTAAAGAAATCATGATAGCAGAATGACCTACAACAATGCTTCCGCAACTCTGATGCTAAATATCATGATCCAGAAAAGTGTGAGTATGACGGTCCGATGGTCACTACACCACATGGAGGCGATACTACTAAGGATTATTTGGAGATTTACTGTGGCTGAGGATCTCAAAGCAAGCTCAGAGATCACACAAGACAAAGGAACATTAATCACAAGATCATTGCTTGAAGTACAAAGATTAAAGACCTTGAAGAATCAAAGACTACGAGCTAAGAAATTAAGTTCATTAGAATGCTAGAATTCAAATTGTAATTTTCGGGGTGACCTCCCTTAGGGGGAGATTGTTAGGAATATAAATACTCATATGAAAGACTCGGTCACCCCGAGTATTTATTAGCATTAAGTTAGCTCGTAGGCTTATTAATATTAGTTTAGTTTTAGTAATACTAGTTTACTCGTAGTAATATTTGTGGAGTTGGGTCGGGTCTTTACCCACTGTCAGCTCACTCCACAGCCCACTCGGGGCACATAGCCTAGTAGTATATACACCCATTCCTACTCAAGAGACGGGTTGGAACTTCTTTCATTTTCCAGCTAATACACTTTCATTATTCTCGTTCCCAGCTCTACTCTCTCTCTCTAACTCTCACCATGGATTTGTTCTTCCATAATCCACGACCTCCCGAATTCCACATAATCAACACATGTATCGATCCTACACTCAGCAACATCATGACATTCAGCATTCTCTCAGGTTGTCTATGCACACACAAATACAAAAAATATGATAACTCCTTGGCGGATTACAAATTCAGCATTCTCATGACATTCAACATTCTCATCTCAAAGATTATGTTAACTCCTTGGTCAATTACAAACTCATTTTTATGGATTTTTACATACTCTCCAGGAAAAAGCTAGAAACGTACTACCATACGTTCAAAACAATGCTCCAAATCATATGGAGCAACGTTACCTTTGCACATTAATTATGTTAGACATTTCATCAAACACCTTTGGTGCAGCTAATTTAACGTTGAGAATTGTTCAAAACCTAAAGCTATTCATTATCACATAAGAAAATTGAATATAAATCTTTAGTTCGCTCAAATTGATAGATGACGACTGAAATTGTTGGTGGTAGACACCGACTGAAACTGTAACACCGACTGAAATTAACGTTGAGAATCGATTCAAAACCTATGTCAGGCTATTATTTTGAATCGAAAAAACTACTGTATAAGTTTGATAATGCAACAAAACTGCCTACTTACACAGTTCAACAAACTAAAATTAAAAATAAATAGACTAATTCCACAGCAATTATAACTACGCTACTTACACTCGTAAATCAACTGTCTATCCTAACTATGACTCAGCTCTTATTACTAATCTCCTCCTAACACGAATCAGAAATTGACTAACAATTGACTAAACAGAACACGTCAAATCAGATCACGTGGTAAACACGATCGAGCCTAAACACATCACAAGCAACTAATCTCAAAATAATGAGCAACTAAAACAAATCAGAATTTGTTATTCACAAAAAAACTGAAATTGATGTATTAAGAGGAATTTGTGATGAAACCTGATAAGTCAGGAGCTGATGAATTTGTGATGCACGAATCAACTGAGTGAATCCATGAGGAGCGATTGCATTTTAAGTGGTATTTGGATTTTAAGTGATAAACGGATTTAATCGAACAGTTAAAACAGATATATCACTCGGGTCAACGGGTATTTGGATTTTAAGTATTTGGATCTAAAAAAAATTATTAGGCCCAATCATTCTTGTTTAAAGCATAGTGTGGACTTGTAAAGTTGTAAGTATTTGACAATATCCTGTTTAAAGCATAGTGGTACATTAGATATTTCAATTTGGCATTGTTACACCAATTCTTTTACTGTATTTTTACATCTATTTATACTTATCTTCCACCAATCATTTTTGCCATAATAAAATATTTCAAAATGTATTTAAATTCACTTTTACACAACTGATTTTAGTCGGTTATTATTATTATTATGTTAAATCAGTAGCTAATAATCTCATTTATATTATGAATCAAATATATTCGACATGTAGTTCGGTGAATAATTAGTGGCCATCTAGCTCGTCACTAATGCTTTGCGAATGACCAAAAATGAGTGACGAAGGACTATGTGGTCACTAAATGGCCTAAATAGTGACCAAAATAAAAGTGGTCACTAAATTATCGTCACTAAACACACTTTTTCTTGTCACTAGATTAAACCAATACTCGTGTCAGTCTCTCAGGCTGAAAACCCCCTATTTGCATTAGTTTAGGATTAATTAGATAATTTAGATAAATAGAATACTAGTAGATTAATTATTAACGTTCACTCATAGTGATCGACACTCTACTTACCAATGAACCTACAATTGATCAGGTACTCTGCCCGTTAGTGTTAGTTAATAGGTAAAGTCGGCAAAATATAAATAGTAAAACTTAATAATACAATTACCTATACTAAACGACACATCAATTGATCAACCCAAAATGTAAGAATGCTCGGCAGCCCAGCTGGAATACGTGTAGCTGTAAAAGTTCCCATGAAAAAAGCATGATTGAAATTAAATTCCAGAGACAAACACAGCTGCGACCAAAGCTCGGAAGCTTGTCATCTTAGTTGACCAAACATGTTATTTTTCGTAACTTCTTTCCTTTCTTGTGTATGTAGTTTTTAAATGGGATGCTTTTGTCATTGCTTCTTGATACCTTATATAGCTTTTTTCTTTGCTTATTGACACCTTATATAGCCTTTGTTTACCATGTTCACCTACTTGCCATGTTGACAACATCCTCCATTATTTGTTTTCTTTATCGAAATATTTTATGTATCTTCAACTTGTATTGCATGTTGACAATCTTTACAATAGGTAAGTCTTTATCACATATTTGAAAGAGAAACTTAAACGATCTTACATAATGGCCGATAATGTTTTGGGACGTCTAAATTCCTACCAAGTCTGTTTAAATATCGGTGAGTGCTGTTTGGGAATACAATTTTTAAAAGCACTAATATTCTATACGTTTTTACAAATGAATCACTTTCATAGGTTAGCCTGTTCGCCATTATCTTAATGGTATAAATCTTTTTGCAGTTGATGGCACTTTTGGTGCTACGCCATGCATCATCTGTTCCCAATTCTTATGAAGATAGAGATGATGATACATTTACGTTATTAACAGTAAGTGGAAGATTAAGATTATTAGAGTGCTTGGTGTGGCATGATTGAATAACACATTATTCGTCTGCCATCTCAGTGCCATATCATCAAGGTGCCATTAAGAGCACACGGTATGGTTAACGCAGGGGTGCGTTAAACCTTCACTTGCCCTGCGTTAACCATACCGTCCTTGTGGGTTAACATTGCGTTAAAGGGCTGCGTTAACCCTTTAACGCAGCGTTAAGGGACTGTTTTTAATTTTTAAAAAATCACTTTCACCCCCTTTAACGTATATATATCCGTTAGATTCAAAAAAGAAAATTTTTCATTTCACCCCCTCAAACTATCCGTTGGAACCAAACGGCTAGTTTCTAAAAAAAATAATAATAAAAAAAAAAAAAAAAAAAAAAAATCAAAACCATTTTCCCACCACTATAAATACCCAATTAACACAACATTTTTTTTCAAACATCCACAAATCAATCTAATCTATCATATACTTACATCTCTTAAAAAAATGTCCGAATTTAACCCAAACGATGAAAGTTTCATGAGTCTCCTCGGTGGGTGGAATAACCCAAACACCAGGTCATCTTCAAACCCGAACGCACCATCACCCAACAACCCAATCCCTAACCCACTCGGCTTGTCGAGCCAAGAACTTTTCTTACAACATCAACGAATGCTATTTTGGGAACAAAGCCAACAACACTCACTAAACACCACTTTCTCTAATCTACAATTCACACAACAATCACAACATTCTCAAACGGAAACCCATGATGTTCCCGAGACACCTACGTCTCCTCCAAATCCATTCAAACGAGGTGGTAAACGAAAGGAAAAAAAATCGAAAGACCCCGAACCATTGGAGGAGGATGAAGAATTTTTAAAAGTCAACATAACACAAATGAAATAATTTAATGTCAAGTTTGAAAAGAAAAGACTTTAAAAGTCAACACTAGGCATTTATTTAGGAACGGAAAGAGTATCTATAATACTTAAAGCTTATCCCCATAATTTAATGTGCAAGGGGGGTTGTGCACAACCAAAAGTACCGTACAAACATGAATATGCATACCAAAATAACTACAAACAATTTCGTTTATGAAGAGCCTTATCTTGAATGCAAATATCCGTAGCTTGAATGCTTGCATGCTCACAATAAACTCATCTTCAATGCTCATATCCCCCTTAATTTAATGTGCAAGGGGGGTTGTGCACAACCAAAAGTACCGTACAAACATGAATATGCATATCAAAATAACTACAAACAATTTCGTTTATGAAGAGCCTCATCTTGAATGCAAATATCCGTAGCTTGAATGCTCGCATGCTCACAATAAACTCATCTTCAATGCTCACAATGAAATATGCAGTTATGGAACACAAAAGGGCTGCGATTTTGCACCCTCAAATAATATGAATCACTCTACAATTAAATCCCTCTTAAATAGAGGTTGCATAAATAAGGCATGAAGCCCACTTCCTACCCAGACATTGTGAGTAGGAGTAAGAGTAAAAAGGTCCATTAAGTATAATATTATGGCTACAGAAATTGGAGGCCCAAAGGCTGTATTGTTCCTGTACGAACTGAAATTGGATGAAACCGGTACGATTGTTGTGATGTTGTGTAGGATGTGGGATATAAATGCTCCTTCCGGGCGATACTTGAGCACTAATTTTTTGGTGTCTGATGCTAAGGTATCTTGACATCCATGCTTGAAAAACCTGAATAATGCCAATATATAATAAAAGGTAATCAAATGTATGTGTTGTTTAGCAATGATTTCTTACATACTTTTGTTGCAGGGTAATGTTATCCATTGTACTGCCAAGGCAACGGTGGCTCACAATTTCTTGAGGTTAAAAGAGGGGGGGTATACTCGGTTAAAAATTTTGTCGTCATGCAAAACAAGGAAGATTTTCGAATTAGGAAGGACGATACCTTTATGCTTGAGTTTGATGGAACAACCACCGTAAGGAAATCTGTGGTTATATCTGAAGGGTTTGTTAGGTATCCATTCCAGTTGGTGGATTTTGATTATATCCAGCCTACAGAGAACAAATATCTCATTGGTAATTTGCTATTTGTTTAGGTATGTTCAATTTATTTGTCTTTAAATATTGTTGCTATAAAAACTGTTACCTTTCAGATGCTGCAGGTTATGTGACGAACGTTGGAAGGGTGAACTATACAAAAACAGGCGCCAAAAACCTTGATTTCTACCTGGCCAATCATAGGTTGAAATTTAGAAGAAGGTAACACATGTAGGCATGTGTGCTGTTGTGGTGACTTCCACATCTGCAAAACATTATAACAGTAAGTGGCTTTGGACTATTTACCTTTTCCATGTTAAACACCTTTCTCATTCTAATTTAATCTTTAATATTACCTTCCAGATAAGCTCTATTTATCAAGTAGTTCATCCACCCAGATACTAGATTCTGTTAACATCCCTGCAATCAAAGCATTGAAGTCAGACACCGGGTAGGAAATTGTATTAATTTAATTTTTATTATTGAAGAGTTCCTAAAGCCAACAAATTTATAAAAATCGTTTATCTATTTGTTAGCAGCACTGAATCTTCAAAAGGAGCTTCGCGTATAGACAACTCTGAACCAAGAGAAGGGTCTATCAAGAATCTGCTCATGTGGGCCCGCAATAGAAAAAATGAAGTATTTCTTCTTTTGCACCCGCCATCTCTATAGTCTCCTTATACTGCATAACATTTACATATCTTATTTATACACAGACTGCAACTTTCATAATTAAGGCCAGGATTGAGAATGTGCGTACTAGAAAGGGATGGAATTTTCCATCATGTGGGGGTGACAACTGCAAAAAAGGAACTACTAGAAAGAATGGGCGGTTCTGGTGTGATTCATGCGACAGGCCAGTTGAATACCCGGTAATAAGGTAATGCTATGTTTGTAACTTATACTTTAAACATTTGTATGTAATAAATATATTTAGTCACATTGACACTTGCCATTTGCCACATGCTCTCCTCAGGTATCGCCTTGAACTTGGTATCTCTGATAGTACCGAACAGACTGTGGTGGTCCTTTTTGATGAGCCATCAGTTGAATTGGTCAAGTTCCCAGCTTCGGCATTAGTGGCAGATGAGGATGAGGTACATTTATAAATCCCTGACTACTTACACCCCATTCTCCCATTCCCATTACTCACGCCTTACTCTACAGGGTTTAGACGAGCACGCAAACTTGCCATCTCCTATAACTGACCTCATTGGCACAACACACGTATTTGAAATCAAAACTCACACGTATTATGAATACGGAACGTTTGAGAGTTTTACGTGTTGGACAGTTGACCCGCATCATCCGTCAGTTGAAACCACATGCTCAAGCACTGTTGATAATGAAACAGTTGTTGCAGTCTCATCATCCAAGCCATGCACCCAGTCGCCAACACTCACTACCCCGTCCAAACCTGTAGAGGATAAGAGAAGAAAAAGGTAATCAAAACATGTAATATTTTCCTACCAAAAAAACTCTATCAGGACAACATGTATTTCTTTAAAGACCCTTACTCATGAAATTCCATTGTTTGCAGGGTGGACATTGAAGATTCAGAAACGGAAAATGAGCTACTGCCGGCGGATGATGGCCAAGGTGATGAGTCCAATACCCCAACTAATAACACGACTGCAACATCGGCCTCATCATTCAATCGCCTGATAAAGTCCAACCCTGCAGATGATAATAAAAAAAATAGGTTAGCAAAACATAAAACCTTTGGTGAACACAAAACATACATACCATCCAAACATTTTTTACGCTAAGCATCTTACTGCTGCAATACATTTAACATAACAAACATGGTTTTATTGTTTGCAGTGTGGATATTGAGTATTCGGATGCGGCTATTGAGCTTATAACTGTAGATGTTGAGCATGATGGTGAGAATAGCACCCTAACCGCCAAGAAGAAGACAAGACGGTAAGCACATGTTGCATGTGTCTTTTGGTCACTTATTGTTTTATATTTGCCCGCATATTAACATGTTTCTCCTTATATATTTTGTGGTCAGGTTTGTGGTTGAAGATTCAGAATGAGTCCAAGCAGGATGCACCCCAAGAAGACTTTATAAAATAAACACTTATGACAATAATAATACATTGGATTAAAACTGTTTTTGGGATTTTTTTTTATTGTTATTTGGAGGACAAAAAACTCAACTGTTTCGTTACCTTTGATTTTATTTTTGTTTGACGATATATTCCAGTTTGCCATCATGCAAAATATTGTTTCTTTTGTGCTAAATTTCATTTCAGGTACCTGCAAGATGAATATATTGTGGTTTGGACACTTGCTACACAAGATCAAATAGATATGCGTGTTACTAATGACAAATGACCATGAAGGCAAGGATGGTTTTTTCGATTTCTTCATCAGGCATGGTTACCAAATGTAATGTCTAATGTACAAGATCAACCTATGAATGATCCAAATGTTGATATATGTATACTATTCCATATGATAGGAGTGTAACTAAATCTCTAATTAATGAAATCCAATTCTCTATAATTCTGTAAATGTCCTGTTGTATTCCCTATTTTCATTCACTTATATAATCATTTCAATTATTGATCGACCTAAAGTACATAAAATGGTCATTTAACTGCATAAATTCAGGTGCATAATTCATTTTGAATACCTAATAAAAAGTGTTTATGGAAAGCTAACAGTTACAAAAACTGTTAAAAAATCATTCCAATTATCAATCAACCTAAAGTACATAAAGGGTCATTTAACTGCATAAATTCATATACATAATCCATTTTTTAACACCTAATAAATAGTGTTTGTTGAAAGCTAACAGTTACAAAAACTGTTAAAATACATGGAATCTCATTGGGTTACCAATGTCTTAAAAGCCATATTATATCCTATTTCTCAATTCATCCAGTAAAGTCATGGAGTTCAGTAGGGAAATGGTGGCCCAATACTACTACTTGCCAATAGCAAAAGCTGCAAAAGCATCCAATGTATGTTTAACTATTTTTAAAAGGCGATGTCGAGAAATGGGTATTCAGCGTTGGCCATATCGTAAGCTGAGGAGTCTACAATTATTGATTAGCACTATCCAGGTCAGGGTTCAATTGAATCTAACATTTTGTTTTTTATGTTCCTCACAAAGTTATCTTGCACTATAGGCTGCGAATGTAGATGCAGAAGCTGATCGAAAAACTCGAGAAATCCTAACAAGGATGGAAGAAGAAAAGAGAAGGGTAGAACAAGATCCTGATTCAGAACTTGCGGAAAGTACCGTAAGGTTGAGACAGTGTTATTTCAAATCTAGATACAAAAGACGGAAAACCAAGGGTTTGCAATTGTTGTCAACAAATCCGCCAACACCGAATGTGGCTTCAGATTTGCAGAATTCATCTAATAACAATATCTCCAATGATGAAGATATTGAAGATGGTTATGCTGCTGAATGTAATGACCAAGATTGGCTAAAATTGACTTTGTGATATCCCTAATAAATTAAATGTTGATTGTTAAATTATGAAATGTTAAGCTTGGCCGTTATGGTACTTAATGTAGTTGGCAATATTAGATGGGTTTACGTTTCATATTTCATCACAGTTTATTATTAATTATCTGATATTCCAACCCTCCTTCTATTTATATGGTTTTATATCCTATGCTACATATGTTTAATTTACACATAAATTATTCTTTTAACCATAACAAGTGTCATATAAACTACTCTTAGAAGGCCATTTATAAAACACATGAATTCCTACTCTACATTATAACAATTAAGAGTATTTTACTTACTTCATATGCTATATACATGAACCAATTTTTAAATAAAATGCATTAGTGTGTTATTATTGAAAAAATAAGTCTCATTATTAAAAGAATAATAAGAATCTTAAAAACCTGGAGACACTTACCATACATGCCTTTTCATTGTTCACCACACTTATTGCATCAGTTCAACAATAGAATTCCAAGAGATGGTTTAATAGACATCTTCCTTCTATATCTTTCCAAACCTGCAAGGTTATGTGTTGCAAAATTGACTCAGATCCTCCAAATAATAAATGAATACAGGTACATTTGAATTTAACAAGTTTCCATACCTTCCAATTATGTATCTGATTAAATCCATCTTTGTCGTTGCGTTACAGGGTCACAAAATGAACATGCTGAGGTTCCATCCCTGTCAGCCATGTTGCACAAAACTTTGGTTATTCATTCAAAAACAATTATCAGTCAAAGTGGAAAAATACAAAGCTATTGTGGTTTACGGTTAACTGAAATTGTCAAAACATTTACAGGTATACACCATCTCCAAACATTCACTTGCATTATGAGATAACAAAAATGTTGCAACAATGCATACCTGATTTGCACTTTCACCGTAATTTGTTAGGACAAGGATCACGTTCAGTAGGCACTTTAACAGATCTGACGCCGAATCAAATGGCTTCTACTTCCAAAAAACCCTTTACGAATAAAAAAAGTAGATCAGCGGGTGATTAATTAAACAAATTATATTTGGCAGACAATTGGTTTCATAAGATTGAATATTACCTTAATGGTTCTTCATACAGGAATACTCTCTGAGCGTGCAGCTAAAAAAATCCCACACGGAGCCGCACATGCATCTGCAGGTAAATTCATATTTTTAAATTGATGTCTCCTGTTATTTGATGGATAAAAATGTTGTTATTCTCAATAATATTTACCTCTTTTGGCAAGGTGTACATGTGGTTTACCATAATATTGGCCCTCCATCATTTGAATGTCAAAATTGCAAGGCGGTTATGTGGTATCAGGAGAGAAGCAGGGAAAGAAGATTGAAGTTCTACAAAGGATGTAGAAAATGCACGTTAGTACTCACTTCACTTTCCTTATTATTCTTAATTACCTTTTTCCTCTTTCCTATTCTTATTTGGTTGATATATCGCTTCCTAGTGAACTTCAGATTAATAGTTAGTTAGTTGAAATGTGAGTTGCATATCATCTTTGAATGCTTTGCCACTAAAGGGATGATCTGCTACAATGCGGCATACATGATTGCGACTGAAGGGATGATCTAGTATATAGATCTTTGAAGAAGCTCAAGCTGTTGCTGTTGTGGTTCTGGTACAGGAACTTGTTCCAGTTGGATTCATTAAGCTCCCCGATGGTAAATTGGTGGCATGTTTCGTGTGCACTCCGCCGATTTTTCTAAGGGATAAGGTGAAAGGCATGGAACACCAAAAACGTCACATGAAAGAAGGAATTGTTGTTTGCCGTCAGTATTTTAGCATGTTTGAGGATAAGAAACAACTTAAGAAGGAGCATCTTTGCTTCTACTACTTACCTTAAGTAGTTGGTTCTTTTTAATGAAAAGCAGTTTTAGCCTAACTAATATGGTCTGTTATGTTATGTAATCCTTTCGAGGAGTTTAGATGAGAAATTAATGAAATTTAGTGTTTTTATAAATAAAAAAAATTCAAAAATTTGATTCGTCACTAAATAGTGACCAAAACGTTGTCACTGATTGGATGAGGTAGATACAACTTCAAACCAATCGGTGACCAAATATCTAGTCACTAATCTGCCAGAGACGAAATGGTGGTCACTATTTTGGTTGATTAATGACCAAAAAGTACCGTTTGCCTTCTGATCGTCCAGCTTTATATTTAACTAAAACAGGTTCCGTATTTCTCTATCCCAACAAATGATTTGGTCGACGTTATAGCACCATCCTGCTATAGGTAATCCCCATGTGTTACTTGTACAAGTTTCTTGAATCTTCATATAGGCCAACACGCGATCAATCAACGATTTGATCTTTTATGCTCTCTTTTTTGCAGCTGTTTTGACTACACAAATGGATTATTCACCAAATTATAAAGAGCGGCAATTGAAAAAGTAATCCTGGCCTGGTCTTTCTCAGGCGCAATACTGGCCAAGATTGACACATCTTGGGTGGTCAGATAATATTTAATAAGAGCAACATGTACATAAATAACAAGCTGCTTATTCCTTTTTATTAAATGTTTCTTTATTCAGGGAGGAATCTGAATTGAAGTATTTGCGGGAAAGGATTTGCAGGAAAGAATTTGCAGCCTGGAAAGAATTTGCGGGCGTCATTTTTTTTCTATCGTACATTACGGGCAGTAACAACAGATTCAAAGATTGTGTATCGTACTTTATTCATGTTCAATGTTGTATTTCTTTAATAACATGGTAGAAAAATGGATGCAATTGTTGGTATGTTATGGGTATTGATTATATTCTCTTTTTGTTTGGATTAATTTGCATTATGTTAAGAAGCTAAGAATTTTAGTTCTCTCTTTTAGCAAAAAGCAAAAGGGTACGAGAAACAGAGCATTTTGTGGTTGTCGGCAACTTGTGGATAGTGACCACTTTTTGGTCACTAATCAACCAAAATAGTGACCACCATTTCGTCTCTGGCAGATTAGTGACCAGATATTTGGTCACTGATTGGTTTGAAGTTGTATCTACCTCATCCAATCAGCGACGACGTTTTGGTCACTATTTAGGGACGAAACTGCGTTTGGTCTCTAATTGTAATTAGTGACCGACCTATAGTGATCCCAAGTGACCACCTAAATTTGGTCACTATTCACATTTAGTGACGAGATTGGTACAATTTGTGATGAAATTTTGTGGTCACTAAAGTCACTTTTTCTTGTAGTGCGGGTCAATTAGAAAACCGGTTTTTAAAACATTGATATCAACATCTTTTATTTACCTTAATTAATTTGATCATTTAGACTTTGTTTTCATTAAAGTTAAAAGAAATAGGTGTTAGTCACATGTGATTTGTGCATATGACTAAGAAAATACGGAACAAACACTGATAGTAAAAAAACTATGTTGTACTATAAACTGGGGGATAAAAGAAATCTTTTGTACCTTTTACCCCCTTTGTGTGTGTGTGGGGGGGGGGGGGGGGGATAACATAACCCTAATTTTTTATTTTTTTTTATTTTTTATTTATTTATTTATTTATTTATTTATTTATTTATTTTTGTCTTAATTTCATTCTATTAAGGATATATAAACTTTGTACAGCAAAATGTTGGTGGTTTGGAGGTTCAAAAACCTGAATTGTCTGTTAAAATCGTGACATTAATTAGTTCAGGTATTGAGGTTGATTGCCACCTAAATCTAGAGTAGGACCTATTATATATTTAACAATCATAATAAGTTAGACTTTCAACTTTTCAAATATATTTTTCAAGTCACATCAATGTAACCTTCTATCATTTTTATTTATCGTGAGAATTCAGTTAAATCTCGTGAAAAAGACGATGGCGATTTTTCTAATAACTAAATAAGTTTTTAACAATAACATTTAGTCAAGTGTGGTAAAGGGCAAAAGTTTGTTCAAATCATTAAGTCACAAAAAAATTGAATTGTAAGAATTTGGTCAAAACTCGTTAAAAATGGATGATATCAAGTTTATCACAAACAACTTTCTTTTGTTATACAAATGATTGGAATCGAAACTAATTTTGTAGAGATCTTTGACGTTTTCGAGAACAATGGAGCAAAAGGGCCATGTGAAGATTCGATAAGCAAATTACCGAAATGCATGTTCAAGGATTGTGAACGAAACAGAACCCATGTGAGCAACAACTGTGCAATATGTTTGCAAAGCTTCAAGAACAGAGAAGTGGTAAGAGAGCTGCCAAAATGTAGCCATATATTTCACTTAAAATGTATAGATGAGTGGCTAATTAGGAGTGGTTCTTGTCCTGTTTGTAGGAGTAATGTTTAGGGTAAGATATTGTTAAATGTAAAACTTAAAGTATATGAACCGAAGATCATCACAATAAACTAGTTTTTTCTAGATATTTTTAATTTCTTTAAATTAGTTTATGTCAAGCAAAGTCTTTAAGTGCCTCTAACCACCTCATACAAATAGGAATTTCAAATTTATACAGTTTCTGTAAATAAAATAACGTGATAAGCATATAAGCACATCTTATTTCACATTACAATCCAAAACTTTTGATTGTGCTAGTCATGTTGGCATTTGTCGGTGGGTTGTGTTTAAGATAAATTCTTGAGTTAATGTCAAAAATGGTCCCTCAACGCGACCGGGTTTAACACTTTTAGTCCCTAGGTTAAATTTTTACCGGATCCAGTCCCTTATGAAGCCAACTTTCTCGGGTTTAGTCCCTTGACCAGATTTTTCCCTAGTTTGACTGTAACCTGGGTTAGGTTAGCGAATATTGAGGGGTAATTAGGTCTTTTCAAAGGGTTCTCTCTTACAGAACTTATTCTTCATCTTCTAAAGCATCTCATAACAAAAAAACAGAAAACATAAACAGAAATTCAAAACCAAGAATAAAAAAAAACACAAATAACACAATATCATACAATAAACTAAAATGATTAAACTAAAACCTCATCATTAAACATCATCACTTGCATTAAACATCATCACTTGCAAACCATCATCAGTCGATTACATTCAAAAGCATTAAACTAAAACCTACCATCAAAAGCAATAAACTAAAAGGACTATCAAAACATCACCACATGCTCTTTTTCCCTTTCCCTTTGCTCTGTTTCCCTTTCCCTTTTGTTTCTGGCATGCTCTGCTTCCCTCTTCCTTTGATTTCCTCCCAAATGTCTTCATTGCAAAGGCCTAGAACCTGTTCCTTTTTACCAGGGATTGAAGTAGAAAGAGGTTGAACATGCAAAGCCCTAGAAACATCTTTATCATCCTCAGATGATGTTGAATGGTAGCTTGAGATCCAGTTGGGAAGAGAGCTAAGCTTAGAGGAAGATTCTTGCTTGGACTTTCTTTTCACTGATGGAGCATAGTTGTAAGGTAGGTTCCATGGGGGGGGGAGAGTTGAGCTCCTCTGATGAGCTTGAATCCGAGGAAATTTGAATAATTGGTGGATTGGAACTCATGGTTGATATGCTTGTGGGAAATGTTGGGTGAATACAGGTTATGTGCATAACCCAATTTATAGTGGAAATGTTGAGTAAATGCTATTGAATGTGCAGATTGTGTAGTTTGATTTGACCAAAGCTGTGCAATTTGTCCCATAAGTGTGCAATTTGTGCAGACTTTTAGAGTGGAATTGGTGCAGATGAGTAGATGCAGACTTTTAGAGTGGAATTTGTGCCTTTTGTGTAGTTTGACCATGAGACCATAACTGTGCACATTGTGAAAAAGATTGTGCAAAAGAAGAGCTGATTGGGCAAATATAGGCTACTGATGCAACAGTGGAATAGCCTAAATGGAGACCAGAAACACCAAAATTTGACCATAATAGTGACCAGAAACACCAAAATGAAACACAAAATTGGCTAAATCCAATATTAAGCACAAGCATCAAATAAGCTTCTGTGGTCTGCTATTGGTGCAGGGCAATAATAAGCAACTTTAAGCTAGTAAAAAGCACTCAAAAGAAAATTTTAAAAATCTAAAAAAAATTAGAATTACTAGACAAGCAACCCCATATTATATGTTCTAAATTTTAGCTTATCTCAACTTAAATTGAGCAAATTAAAATTCAAAAACAAAGGGCTGAAAATGGAAATGACTGATATGCAGTCTGCTATGGGTGATGAGGACTGTTATAGGCTGATATATGAACCAAGGCTTATGACACTAAATCAACTATTAAATATAGACTGAAATAGACTCAAGAATGACAAAAATAAGGATCAAATGAGCTTATCCCTATAATAAGCTAAAATGGCCAGTGCATACCCCATAACTAGCAATTCTCAACTTGGATCCTCAAAACCTCTCAAATCAGCTTAATTGCTTCTACTAACACCTAATAAGGACTACAATAAGCAGGATTAAAAGTACCCTAAGTGCACATGAATAGTAAAAATCCATTTTGACTACTGATCCAAACACCCCTTTGACCATAATTATGCAGACCAAAATTATGCAGACCATAATTTGACCATAATTAGACCAAAATGTGCCAAAATTCTGCAGACCATTATACCATTAAACCATAAGTACCAAATAGACTTTTACAAGTCTTACAAACATACTACAAGTCAAAAGATAATGTACATACTACATTAAATTGTTTACATATGTCAACTCTAGTCTAATGAAATAATATCATCTGGTCCAGGTGATGGTGGCCTTTTGAACTTCTTCCATAACTGGTCCAGTTCAACTTCTTCCAGTTCAATTTCTTTTTTCCTTTCTTTAGCTTTCTGCAAATGATATTGTGAAAGTCTTCTCACAAGTGGTTCCTGCATTGGCTCTTGTTCAATAACTGGTTCTTTTTCTGGTGCTTCAGCATGGATTCTGCAATCTTCAGGTGTGATTCCAATAGGCCAAGCTGGAACAGGTAAACCCATAACATTCTGCAAATGCAAAAGAGGTCAATTAAACTAATGCAAGTGTCATAACATTATAAAATGAAAAAACAGTTAAAACAAAACAAAATTCAAAAGAGTAACTTACTCCTAACATTGCTTCTCCATCAACTGGATCCCAAGAAACACCATATCCTATAGGTGTAATTCCACCAGGATACATGGAAGATCTTGAACCATCTCCTTTTCCTCTACACCTAACAATTTTTCCATTTATGGTCCTAAGCCTAGTGCTACTGCTACTCCCAGCTTCATCACTTGCACTACCACCCCTCCCCTGCACCCTACAACCCCTCATCCTCACACCACCTCCTCTCATTGTCACACCACCACCCCTCATTGTCATATCTGGTGGTGTCATCTCAAATCCAGCTGGAGGTGTTGAAATCAACACTGGTGCATTATCTACTACATTATCTAAATCAGTGTTAGGTTCCTTAACACAATGATCAACATACAACTCAACTACCTTATACTGAGCAACTAACTTCATCATT
The DNA here is from genome assembly GCA_021014915.2 of Artemisia tridentata subsp. tridentata. NCBI lineage: Eukaryota > Viridiplantae > Streptophyta > Magnoliopsida > Asterales > Asteraceae > Artemisia > Artemisia tridentata. The sequence continues at coordinate 1,282,926 of CP139509.1, forward strand.
TGCATAACATCCTGATCAGTAACTAACTTCTTTAGGCCATTATCTAAATCAGTGTTAGGTTCCTTATAATAATACTCAAATGATGAGTTTTCATAACCAAGCTCTTTCATCATGTTGTTAATTTCAAGAATAAAAAACACATCAGAATCTAGTGAGTCAATCCAATCTACCTTACCACCTTCATAGCTTATCTTGGGAGGATTGGTAAATGCACCACCATGGTTGATCTTCAAGCAAAAAACCCTTGGAAAATAACCTGGTTGATCTAAACAAGATTATTGATAAAATTAACATCAGTTAAGCAATAACAATAAAAAATACTCACCATAATCATCATAGGTTACTTTCCTTCCCTGCATTCGAACCCTCCATTCAGAAACCATTGGGGATGAAAAATTTGGGGATAAAACGACCTAATTACTCAAGTGTGTGTTTCAGTGTGTGCTTGTGGTCTTCAGTCAATATCCCGCCAAAATAAGAGAGTAAGGGGTAAGGGATTAAACGTAAAAAGACCTAATTACCCCTCAATATTCGCTAACCTAACCCAGGTTACGGTCAAACTAGGGAAAAATCTGGTCAAGGGACTAAACCCGAGAAAGTTGGCTTCATAAGGGACCGGATCCGGTAAAAATTTAACCTAGGGACTAAAAGTGTTAAACTCGGTCGCGTTGAGGGACCATTTTTGACATTAACTCTAAATTCTTTGTTTTTCATGATTTTTAGAGTATCTACAATAAGAAAAATAGATTATGAGAGAGTGAAGATTAAAAAAGAAAAAGAAAAGAGTAAAGAAAAAGAGAAAGATGTTTTTTATTAGATAAGCAAGTGTTATCCGGATGTACTTTCGTATGGCAAGTGCGCAACAACAACATGATTTTTTATTAGATAAGCAAGTGTTTTATGTAGTTTTTTTTATTACATAAAACACTTGTTTATCTAATAAAAAGCTACATGTTTTGTTATTTTTATTTTTATTTTTTTTTAAGAAGAAAAGTGAGACAAATAAAAAGATAAATATATGTAAGAAGTGTAAAATACTCATTCGTCAAAGGATTCCATAATTGAACTATCTCATATATGCCTAGACACACCAATCCATGAAAAGAAGCTAGAATACTACAAATACTACCAACATTCAGTTACTAGAGAGAAGAAGAAGGATGTAATTCACCAAGTAGGTGAACAAATTTAATTTAGCTCTTAACACCAACCAGCTAGGTACATGAATGACCCTCTACATTTATGTAGACACCAAGACATTACCCATATAATGTCATAATACAAATATTAAGAAGGTTGTAAAATTAATATATCAAAGTTCTTCTTTCATGTAAAGCAAGTCAGTTGGATCGGTTTTGTTTATTCCAAGATATTGTTGGTTCGGTCATCAATTGTATCTTAAATACCTTTTAAACAACACCACAACTACCCACCCACCTCTTTTGGGTATCATTTAAGTTCCATTTATCACCATATATACTCACTCATTCAAGTGTTCTTTCAACCCAGCTTCATCACATTGCTTGAATCCTTTGTCATGATATCACCAGCCAGAAATCATGTATATGTAAGTAGATTATAGCAATACTTAGGAGATAACATATGATGAATTGTTTTCTACTTAAAATGTTGTGTGTGTTTCTTGATTTTTTTTTTTTTTTTTTTTTTTTTTTTTTTTTTTTTTTTTCACATTTCAGAAACCAAAAAAGATAGAGAATTAAAAAGATTCAAACTTGATCTCTTTCCCATGCTTGTAATATCAACAAATCCATGTAGCTAGCCGTCTTCGTGGCACATACACCACAATACACAAAACATATATGAAAAAACCTTGAAACATAAACAGACGATCAAATCCATATCCTCCATAAAAAACAAAGTACGTAATTGACAGATGATGATGACCATGAAACTGAAATGAAATAAATAAAGTGAAAAAAAATCAAGAAACACACACAACATTTTAAGTAGAAACAATTCATCATATGTTATCTCTTAAGTATTGCTATAATCTACTTACATATACATGATTTTTGGCTGGTGATATCATGACAAAGTATTCAAGCAATGTGATGAAGCTAGGTTGAAAGAACACTTGAATGAGTGAGTATATATGGTGATAAATGGAACTTAAATGATACCCAAAAGAGGTGGGTGGGTAGGTGTGGTGTTGTTTAAAAGGTATTTAAGATACAATTGATGACCGAAACAACAATATCTTGGAATAAATAAAACCGATCCAGCTGACTTGCTTTACATGAAAGAAGAACTTTGATATATTAATTTTACAGCCTTCTTAATATTTGTATTATGACATTATATGGGTAATGTCTTGGTGTCAACATAAATGTAGAGGGTCATTCATATACCTAGTTGGTTGGTGTTAAGAGCTAAATTAAATCTTGTTATAAGGAGAAAATTATTACTTTATCACCCAACTAAACAATATATATATATATATATATATATATATATATATATATATATATATATATATGTTGAATCGTATAATAAAAGAGATATCCTTTATCAACCAACTACATATATAAGATTCTTATAATCTGAATAGAACAAGTATGGCACACGTATCACTATGTATGATGTGGCTATTAATAAGAATAAGAAATAAATGGTACAGTATATGATAGGAGCAGCAGAGATATGAGATGGCATGTAAAGTAAGAAGAATCTATATATATATATATATATATATATATATATATATATATATATATATATATATATATATATATAATAAATCAAACTTTTTTTGAAAATTATGCCACATCATTAAAGCCAGCATGGCAAAAAAAAGCCAGCTCAGTAATGCCAGCTCATCACTTCATCTTTTATATTCTATTAAAACTTCATAACCGACTGAAACAATGCCGCCTTCAATGGCACTTTCCCAAAACCAAAACCCAAAACCCCCTTCAATGGCCAGATATTCACCAACCGACTCCACCTTTCATTATCTGTCAATATTAGGGTTGCGTTAGGGTTAGGTTTTCATTCACAGATCTAAAAACCGCAATCATCTTATCATCTTATCCTCTTATTTCAATCGATCGTCAATTTCAGATGGAGACTGAACGTGTGACTGAGTTTCCGATGAGTCAATTGGATCTCCGCCCGAGGAAACGTCAACGGTTGGGATGGGACGTCGTTGCTACTCCGCCCAAGGTATAAATATATTTTAATTCGTTGTAGCTTTTATAGATCTGTTTTATTTTATTGATTTTGTATTTGTTGTTGTTGATAAATTATCGATTCGTGTAACTAGATCTGTTCTTTTGTTGATTGATTGTGTTGTGGTTCGAATTTGTAAAATTATTTAGATTTCATGGGATATAAAGGTAATTGTTAGATGAATTGGTTAAAATTTTGAGATATAATGGTTATTAAGTAAAAAATAATTTGAGAATAATATATCACAAGATAAAAAGGAGGTTGAAGAATTTGTGATTGATTAGTAATTTTGTTGATTGCATCGATTTTAAGTTTTTTTCGGATGATTATAAACAGAGAACTACCTATGTACACTTTTATTGTGTGTGGTGGATTTGTTATGTATGATATTGATCAAATATTTAAATCTATAAAATTGTGGTATGCACGGTTGCGAGTTTTCGCAATGGTAAGGAAATGATTATTTGGGTATTGAAAAGAAACATATATGGATTCTTATTGCTTACTCTGTAAGATTAATTGTCAAACAAGTGTGTGTATAGAAACTATATATATTACGTGTGCAATTGTGAATCATTTAATCAAGTAGAACCGTAGAAAGTATTTCTCTTGACTTTGAAATGATATAGTAGAAATGGTTTAACATTGTGCACAAGTTTACCCACAACTTGTGTTTATCATTTTGCTTGTCTGCTAAAATGGTGGATGGAAAATAGGAGTAGACAAGTAAATGTTAGACTGGTGCTTACAATTGAAACAATAATGTAGGTTTGTGGCATACCGTGAGAGAAATTTGGAAAGCATGGTTTGATTAAAATAAAGCTAACTGTTAGAAATCTTGCTACACCATTTAGAATGAATGAGGTGAAAGTTGTCCAAAAGAAACCTGAGCCAGTTGATGGTCATCTGGTAACCATGACAAAATTATGCTTGAAAGGCGGAAGAGGAAGGGTGAGCGTCAAAGAGAGGTATCCTTTTTACAATATGGACATCACAATTCCACTTACATACATAAAGTTGAAAGATGATGTAAGAACCACTAATATGGTCAAACGTCCGATTATATGTACATTTTTCTTATATATGTTTGTGCATTTCCAAAAACATAAAAAAAATGCAAACTTAGATTTGTAGAATTTTATCTATTTATATGTGCATTTATATATGCTTCTTACATGATATGGACTCTATATATGAATTTAGGACACAAGTGAGTGCCATCTAGATTTTGTAAGAATCAGTTGTGATGTCATCCTGGTAAAGCTATTATAGAAATCATACAAGCTTGTGTGTTACATTACTTGGGCCAACATGGTCACTCTATACAGCTGTTCTAAATCCATACATACGCAGATTAACTTACCGCAAACGTATGAAATTTTATTGTCTTATGTTTTGTTCTTGATTGATCAGGTACCATACAAGATCCATGTGGCAGAACTGGATGCAGCCAATGCCAGGTGGCGGATATCTAACTCTTGATTACGTCATTGGGTCAATCATTTTAGCTACCTACTTCAGACGAATATAAACAATCTGATGAAAAAGAAGACTCCCACTTTAAATATCTTGGTTCAATTTTATGCAGGTACATATATATAACTTTCATTTACTGAGTGGTATGAAAAAATTTAAGTGTAAATCAATCTTAAATCATCATAAAACTGCGTTCAGCAGAAGTTTCTGAAAAAAATCACCCTCGCATTTATATTTCATTGGTGGTTTAGATTTTAATCCTTTTGAGTGTATATTGGTTGCGTGAGACTGGAATGAACATGTGAAATGGCATAAATGGAAATTAGACCCTTAGATTTGGGACATCTGGGTTGACCACTTAAGATCTTCTCTTTTGACCTAATATTAAGTGTTAAGATCTTTGCAAAGATATGTGTCTTTATGTGTGTTGTACTAGACGCTATACTGACACAGTGATTCGTAAATTCAACTTTGAGCAGTTAGATGATGCATTACTGAATGGAAGTATATACCATATGAAGTCTACAGAGGGTGCCTTAGGATGGATGGGCAGACAATGGCCAATCTTGAAATATTCAGTAATAGCGAAGATGGTGGAACATCAGGCAAGTGGATACTCTAATAAATTTTGGTAGAAATTTTTTCAATCTATCTACTTACAGATGGGTCGATTTGGTTATGTTTTATCTCTAATGGGACAAACAGGTTGAGAGCAATCTGTACTGTTCAAACACATAAAAACTCCTTAATCACTTTAACTTAAGTAAGGTTGTTTAAAAAAATTCTAAAGCTGTGTTTGTGGGCTGGTCTAAGCTGTTCCAATTTGCACATTCAATCTGCCCCATTCCCCCCACCCACACCCACAAGCAAACACATTTTACCACCTGCGATGAATAATTTGATTAAACGTATCAATGTTGCACTTCAAGTACTATGAATGCAAATGGTAAATGTATTCAAACTTATGTTTTTTGTGCTATTTTTACAGGACTTTGGATGTGTAGGCATATGATCACCAGATATATCGTTATTTGGATAGTGGTGATTCATTGCATTTAATTAAAGATGATGAATGCATTGTAGCCTCCAATCTTTCCATTAAAGTAAATGGTTCTGCCTCAGAAGGTATCGAGGAATCTACCAGTTATGGTAAGTTGTACATTTTTGAATGTTGCTAAAATTTTTGGAAGTTGCTAAAATTTTTGGAAAGTAGTAAATAATAATCAATTTTCCACTAAATGTACTTAATACTTGCCTGTTATGAAATCTTATTAATTACATAAGATCATCTCAGTTTCAAATAACCTTATCTCTCAAAGAATTGGAATACCGATTGTTATTGCAAAGGTAGACACAGTTTCGCTTAATGGAACAACATGGTGTAAGTGGTACACCACAAGACAAAGGCATTCAAAGTTTATCATCGGACATACCTGACACGTCATTGGTTCGTAGACGTAGAGGGAGACCGATTAAAGAGATACCAAAAGGTATGATACAATATGATTTTTTATAATAAGGAGGGATCCACTGCTTACTACTCAAGATTACTCTTTAACCTTTGTAGAATGGTGTTTAATGTGAAGTCTTCTATTCTAGAGGCTGACTTTGCATAATTGCACTACGATTATCAAAACGGGTACAAATGAGTCAAAGTATTCTAGAACAATACAGTGTGTCTTTTAGATTGAATATTATATGACGAAAATAAAAACTATTACAAACTATAATAACTTAAGTGATACATATCAGACAGAATAAGATCATAGAGATAAAAGGAGCGTAAATGACGATAAAGCTTAAAGAGTGATGCTCTCCCTATATTATAGAGAAAATTAGCAGTCTTTGTGTTGCAGTACATTTTAAAGAGTGCTGCCCTCCCTAATACAATATAATGTCATATAAGTGTGCCTCTAACACATGTACATTTCATTCCCTCTTTCTTTTATGGCTTTTTTACATTTCTTTTTAGGTTTACTTCTGTCTTCTTTGGGTAATAATAATAACAAATTCATTGGTCCTTTTACATTATCTGTGTTGGTACTATAACTATTACTTAAGCAATTATAATTGCAGGTACTGATGCAGCAGTTTTTACATTACAAAACAGATGTGAAAAGACCATATGGCCTGGGATCCAACCTTCTGGTGGGCGGCCCGTACTCATGGAAGGTGGTCTTGAGCTTAAACATCAAGAATCGATATCTGTGACAGCCCCAACAGGATGGTCAGGCCGCTTTTGGGCCCGAAGTGGATGCACATTCAATGCTAATGGTGAGGGAACTTGCGAAACTGGAGATTGTAGAGGTGGGCTATATTGCCAAGGTGCTGGTGGTGTGCCACCAGCTTCTCTAGCCGAGTTTACCCTCGACAGCCCACTTGATTTCTATGATGTGAGCCTTGTGGACGGTTACAATATGCCTATATCAATATCGCCATATGATGACGCGTGCCTATGCCAAAGTGTTGTCTGTGACGCAAACTTGAACCAAAATTGCCCCTCTGATTTGCAAGTTCAAGGGAATGATGGTGAGACTGTGGCGTGTAAGAGCGGATGCACTGCTTATCATGCACCTGAGTATTGTTGCACCGGGCAGTTTCAAAATCCCAACACCTGCAAGCCGACAAATTACTCGCAATATTTCAAGAGCGGGTGTCCTCATTCTTATAGCTATGCTTTTGATGATGCATCAAGTACTTTCACTTGCCCTGAAGCTAATTACTTGATCAGTTTCTGTTAAACTTGTTGCACAGGCAAGCATATTTGATTTCTCACTAGATATCAAGATTGTAGTAAATAAAATGATTCCAATAGTAAACTAAAGGCAACAAGGCTATGTGTACCAAATACTTAAGATGAAGACTCGAGCAAAAGTACGATGACATATCTTTTACGCGCAATTAAAATATATTCTGGGAGATTACTAAATGGCTAATCAGAATCTAAGAATATACTCACAAATATAAATACATATCTTGTACCTTTAATATAGATTAAGTTCACATTTCATTTTCTGTTAATCGTAAACTAATTATCTATTACCAAAAATAGTACTACGTCATAAACTTTTGAATTAAGCACTAAGAATATAATATATTTTTTTTTTTTTGCATGTTGATATTTCGATCACAAGTTAAAGCTTTATTTTATACATTTTTATAAGCCACCCGTGATTTATCACGGGTTTATAGGCTAATAATAGTATAAAAGATAAGATGAGATGTTGGCACAAGAATATGTATGAGACGTATCTATTAGATTAGAAAAGAGAAGAGAAAGAGAATACAAAGCAACGTACACTCCTACTTTACCCTCTCTAATGCACACCTACTAATGTGATGGGAGTATGTGTTAAATAGGTAAAGAGTGTTGCCCTAAAAGGCTTCTATTGAATTTGGTTGGGCTCTTGTTGGACTTGGACATTTAAGACATTACATGGACCTTAACTAATACTCCCTCCGTCCCAAAATTATTGTCCCATAACAAAAAGCACATTCTTTTAGAAAAACATCACTATCACTACTTTATCTCTCTTACTTTTTTGCCAAATGACAAGTTTACCCTTAACCAATTAATTAATACTTCATTAAAGTTTGTAATATTAATTTCAACCAAGGGTAATATAGTAAACTTTACCAAACTCACTACCTATTCACTTTCCATTTTTGGTATGAGACAATAATTTTGGGACGCCCGAAATAGAAAAATAGGACAATAAAATTGGGACGGAGGGAGTAACATATTAGCTTAGCCCAGCCATGAGCCCTTAATATCTATTACACGACACTAGAGACGCAAACACAAACCGGTTTTTTTTTTAACCGAACCGGTTAAACTGGTTTTCAATTTTTTAACGCTTTTATATCCGATTTTAACCGGTGTTTTTGAAATAACCGGTTTTAACTCCTTTTGCGGCTTTAGAGTTAACTTTAGACAGTGATGTTACATCGTCAGTATCCCATGGCAGTGATGGCACGTTTCATTGTCAGCATCCCTATAAATAAAGTGATGGCATGTTTCATACTCAGTCGTAGCCTAACATTATTAAATATAGATAATATATTTTTTTAATGACTCGTAGGTATGCAGAGACCATCTCATTCATAGGCCACCTATAAATAAATATAGATAATATGTAAAATACAATTAAATATAACATAATTTTTCTCACGCCTTTTGCAAAAATAATTGTTTTTGGGTGATGGACATACCGAAGCTCGATATATTTGAGTACACTAATATGTTTTCGGATGATGGCCATGCCAAAGCTTGAAATGTATTAGTATTTATATATTTTTATTTGTATAATTGTATTGTTTAAATAAAAGTTATGATTGTATTTTTTTAGTTGTATAATTATATTGTTCAAATAAAAGTTATTATTGTATTGTATTGTTTAAATAAAAGTTATGATTGTATTTTTAGTTTTATAAGTGTATTGATAAAAAAAACGAAAAAAAATGAACATGTATATAAAATTTCGAAAAAAAGAACCGGTAAATAACCAATAAACAAACCGAATCCGAACATTTATAACCGAAAAAAACCGAACCGGTAAAAAATCGATTCTGAAAATTTATAACCGAGAAAAACCGATTCCGAACATTTACAACCGAAAAAAACCGACTTCGAAAAAACCGAAAAAACCGAAAACGGTTTTTAGGAAAACCGGTTTTTTTATAACCGGTTTTCCTAAAACCGAAAACCGGTTTTAACCGATTTTTTTGCACCTCTAAACACACATACAAATTCGTTAATTACGGAATGACCATCACTTCCCTTAATAATTTAAATGCTAACAAATTTGTTCACTTACTTAGTGAATTACATCCTTCTTCTTCTCTCTAGTAACTGAATGTTGTTTATGATGTTGTTTATGATGAATTCACCAAGTAGGTGAACAAATTTAATTTAGCTCTTAACACCAACCAGCTATGTACATGAATGACTCTCTACATTTTTGTAGACACCAAGACATTACCCATATAATGTCATAATACAAATATTAAGAAGGATGTAATATTAATATATCAAAGTTCTTCTTTCATGTAAAGCAAGTCAGCTGGATCGGTTTTGTTTATTTCAAGATATTGTTGGTTCAGTCATCAATTGTATTTTAAATACCTTTTGAACAACACCACAACTACCCACCCACCTCCTTTGGGTATCATTTAAGTTCCATTTATCACCATATATACTCACTCATTCAAGTGTTCTTTCAACCTAGCTTCATCACATTGCTTGAATACTTTGTCATGATATCACCAGCCAAAAATCATGTATATGTAAGTAGATTATAGCAATACTTAAGAGATAACATATGATGAATTATTTTCTACTTAAAATGTTGTGTGTGTTTCTTGATTTTTTTTTTCTACTTAAAACACTGAAGCAATTCGTTAATTTATTATTATTATTATTATTATTATTATTATTATTATTATTATTATTACTTTTTTTTAGTGGGGTTTGTGTTTTGTGTTGCGTTTCTATGAGTTTTAGTGTTCACGTATGAGTCTTTTTTTTTTCCTCGCATGGCGATGGAAAAGAAGAAAGAAGAAGAAGAGTAGTACTCCCTCCGTTTCAAAATTATAGTCCATATTTCATTTTTGGGATGTCTCAAAATAATTGTCCACTTTCTATTTTTAGTAATAAAAAGGGAATTTTGTGAGAGAATATTCTATTTGTGTGGTTAAAAATTGTAATGGTCTTACTTTTATTAAACTATTTATTTTTTGTGTTCTGACAATAATTTTGAGACGTAGAGAGTATATTTTATTACTTTTTCATTTTACACTCTTTTGTTTTGTATTTTTACATTTTAAGTCCATTTGAAACTTTTTTTTATTGCAATGTTATTCCCTAAGTTATTTTTCTTATATTTTGAATCATTTAAATGTATAAAATTTGGTTTAGATATAAAATGAAATGTGTTTGTTTTAAAATAAAGTGAAAAATAAATGTGTTTGTACGAATAACGTGTTATTGGGTTTTTCCTGAGGATTGGGGTTTTAGTTGTTGGTGTGTTAGAGCAAAGGGTATAATAACCCAGAGTTAAACTTTAACACACTGCCACATCAGTTTTAAACTTTTCACCTTTAACTCAAAAAAACACTCCTTATCATAACTCACCTTAACTCAAATATTTTCAAACTTAACCCCTAAACTTAAACTAATAGTTCATTTATTAAAAACATAACATTCATTTTTAAACATATTACATTACATAGTAAATAAAAAAAAGTTACAACAAAAAAATAATAATAATAATAATGAAATAAAAAAAATCACAAGACTAACCAAACTACAACATTAAAAAAAATAAATAAATAAATAAATAAAAAAATCTAGTGTCGAGGTTGGAGGTTATATTTTTTGATGATTCGATCTTTTTCTTCATTGATCCAACACACAACGTTTGGATCCTTTCCGTCAGTGTCAATCATCAAAAATTTCATCTCCTCCAATCTTGTTATCGTTTCATCTTTTATTTGGGCCGCCCGATACGCCGCTTGAGCGGTTTCCCATTTCAAACGATACTCTGATGTCATAGCCTCCCCGAATTGGCTAGACGAGCTTGTTCCTCCGGTACTCGCTCCCCCGGTACTTGTCATGCTCTCGGATCTAGCTTTCTTTGAAGCACGCTTTGTTCCCATAGGACGTGATTGTTCATCACGACCAAACAACGCATCGTTTGTTTGGCTTGGGACATCGCCGGTTAAATCATGCGGATCTGACGCGTCCCATTTCTTATGAGCCCGCAAAACCTCCCAAGCCTCCTCGTTGTTAAAAGGAGCAGTTTTGTGCTAGTCACGATATATTTTTTTGGCGCGTTTAAGGATATCCATCTCACTTTTCCCACTTTTTTCTTGGCGTTGGGAACGTTTGTAATAGGCGTTGAACTTTGTGCAATCACGGTTCAACGTTTTCCACTTTTCTTGAATCATATCCTTGTTTCGTTTTTGAAAATTGAGTCTATTAAACTCATTTTTCACCCGTTGCCAAAATGTATCGCGATCTTGTGAACGCCCCACTTGTGCATCCTCGGTCGCGGCCACATAACACATGGAAAGTAATTTTCCTCGTTTTGGTACCAAACTTTGATGAACTCGGTATTTTCTTCATCCTCCTCCAATTTTCGTTTACCACCCCGTTTGAATGGATTTGGAGGAGACGTAGGTGTCTCGGGAACATCATGGGTTTCCGTTTGAGAATGTTGTGATTGTTGTGTGAATTGTAGATTAGAGAAATTGGTGTTTAGTGAGTGTTGTTGGCTTTGTTCCCAAAATAGCATTCGTTGATGTTGTAAGTAAAGTTCTTGGCTCGACAAGCCGAGTGGGTTAGGGATTGGGTTGTTGGGTGATGGTGCGTTCGGGTTTGAAGATGACCCGGCGTTTGGGTTATTCCACCTACCGAGGAGATTCATGAAACTTTCATCGTTTGGGTTAAATTCGGACATTTGTTTTAAGAGATGTAAGTATATGATAGATTAGATTGATTTGTGAAAGTTTGAAAAAAAATGTTGTGTTAATTGAGTATTTATAGTGGTGGGAAAATGGTTTTGATTTTTTTTTTTTTTTTATTATTATTATTTTTAGAAACTAGCCGTTTGGTTCCAACGGATAGTTTGAGGGGGTGAAATGAAAATTTTCTTTTTTGAATCTAACGGATATATATACGTTAAAGGGGTGAAAGTGATTTTTTTTAATTAAAAACAGTCCCTTAACGCTGCGTTAAAGGGTTAACGCAGCCCTTTAACGCAACGTTAACCCACAAGGACGGTATGGTTAACGCAGGGCAAGTGAAGGTTTAACGCACCCCTGCGTTAACCATACCGTGTGCTCTTAATGGCACCTTGATGATATAGCACTGAGATGACAGACGAATAATGTGTTATTCAGTCATGCCACACCAAGCACTCTAATAATCTTAATCTTCCACTTACTGTTAATAACGTAAATGTATCATCATCTCTATCTTCATAAGAATTGGGAACAAATGATGCATGGCGTAGCACCAAAAGTGCCATCAACTGCAAAAAGATTTATACCATTAAGATAATGGCGAACAGGCTAACCTATGAAAGTGATTCATTTGTAAAAACGTATAGAATATTAGTGCTTTTAAAAATTGTATTCCCAAACAGCACTCACCGATATTTAAACAGACTTGGTAGGAATTTAGACGTCCCAAAACATTATCGGCCATTATGTAAGATCGTTTAAGTTTCTCTTTCAAATATGTGATAAAGACTTACCTATTGTAAAGATTGTCAACATGCAATACAAGTTGTAGATACATAAAATATTTCGATAAAGAAAACAAATAATGGAGGATGTTGTCAACATGGCAAGTAGGTGAACATGGTAAACAAAGGCTATATAAGGTGTCAATAAGCAAAGAAAAAAGCTATATAAGGTATCAAGAAGCAAAGACAAAAGTATCCCATTTACAAACCACATACACAAGAAAGGAAAGAAGTTACGAAAAATAACATGTTTGGTCAACTAAGATGACAAGCTTCCGAGCTTTGGTCGCAGCTGTGTTTGTCTCAGGAATTTAATTTCAATCATGCTTTTTTCATGGGAACTTTTACAGCTACACGTATTCCAGCTGGGCTGCCGAGCATTCTTACATTTTGGGCTGATCAATTGATGTGTCATTTAGTATAGGTAATTATATTATCAAGTTTTACTATTTATATTTTGCCGACTTTACCTGTTAACTAACACTAACGGGTAGAGTACCTGATCAATTGTAGGTTCATTGGTAAGTAGAGTGTCGATCACTATGAGTGAACGTTAATAATTAATCTACTAGTATTCTATTTATCTAAATTATCCAATTAATCCTAAACTAATGCAAATAGGGGGTTTTCAGCCTGAGAGACTGACACGAGTATTGGTTTAATCTAGTGACGAGAAAAAGTGTGTTTAGTGACGATAATTTAGTGACCACTTTTATTTTTGTCACTATTTAGGCCATTTAGTGACCACGTAATCCTTCGTCACTCATTTTTGGTCATTCGCAAAGCATTAGTGACGAGCTAGATGGTCACTAATTATTCACCGACCTACATGTCGAATATATTTGATTCACAATATAAATGAGATTATTAGCCACTGATTTAACATAATAATAATAATAATAACCGACTAAAATCAGTTGTGTAAAAGTGAATTTAAATACATTTTGAAATATTTTATTATGGCAAAAATGATTGGTGGAAGATAAGTATAAATAGATGTAAAAATACAGTAAAAGAATTGGTGTAACAATGCCAAATTGAAATATCTAATGTACCACTATGCTTTAAACAGGATATTGTCATATACTTACAACTTTAAAAGTCCACACTATGCTTTAAACAAGAATGATTGGCCTAATAATTTTTTTTAGATCCAAATACTTAAAATCCAAATACCCGTTGACCCGAGTGATATATCTGTTTTAACTGTTCGATTAAATCCGTTTATCACTTAAAATCCAAATACCACTTAAAATGCAATCGCTCCTCATGGATTCGCTCGGTTGATTCGTGCATCACAAATTCATCAGCTCCTCACTTATCAGGTTTCATCACAAATTCCTCTTAATACATCGATTTCAGTTTTTTTGTGAATAACAAATTCTGATTTGTGTTAGTTGCTGATTATTTTGAGATTAGTTGCTTGTGATGTGTTTAGGCTCGATCGTGTTTACCACATGATCTGATTTGACGTGTTCTATTTAGTCAATTGTTAGTCAATTTCTGATTCGTGTTAGGAGGAGATTAGTAATAAGAGTTGAGTCATAGTTAGGATAGACAGTTGATTTACGAGTGTAAGTAGCGTAGTTGTAATTGATGTGGAATTAGTCTATTTATTTTTAATTTTAGTTTGTTGAACTGTGTAAGTAGGCAGTTTTGTTGCATTATCAAACTTATACAGTAGTTTTTTCGATTCAAAATAATAGCCTGACATAGGTTTTGAATCGATTCTCAACGTTAATTTCAGTCGGTGTTACAGTTTCAGTCGGTGTTGATGAACTCAAATAAGTACATTTTATTATCATCATTTATCCTATTTATTTGACTTATTTTATTATATTATATATGAGAATCGATACATTAATGTTTACTTTAGTAATTCTCAGGTAAAAACAAGCATTATGTGAAACTTGGCGATTTTGGATTAATTATGGAGCAAAACAAGCAAGATGTCAAAAGCCTACTGAAATCCAGAAGATCAAGCTCGTTCTACTCCAGATACGCCGCAATATACTTCTAACATAAGGCGTATCACTATCAAGATTTCACAAGTTACAATCCAAGACAGCTAAAGTACATGCGCCGCATACAAAGATCAAGATACGCCGCATCTGAAGACGGTGTACGAATATTCCTGAATATATTAATCTTGGACCCCACGCGAAGTTAAGTCAATGTGCCGCATCTAACAACTCAATGCGCCGCATCGATCCCTCAGACAGAAACTATAAATACCCCAAGGACAGACGAATTTGAGAGCTCTCGAAGACTACACACCGAAGAGAGATATAACCCTAGAGCCGAATTCAGACGACCAAGCAGCACAAGACACACCTAAACAAAGATACAAGAGCTGTAAGAAGGTCCTGCATGTATTCAATTCATTAAGTAGTTTTGTTTTATTGTTTTAGTACACTTTAATTCATCAGTATTGATGGGCTTGTGTCATGTGACTACGGAAGATCATGCACTCCCCTTAATATTGCTTTCCCATTAATTAAAGTTTATATGTTGATGTCTTTGGTGACTTTTATTAGTGCATTGATAACCTCTGTGTCTAGCTGAGTCTTGCTTGGGTCGCCATGCCCCTTCCTCGCCTATCTATTCTAGCGTATACGAGACGTGGGCATCACAAATGCCTAATACTCTAGAAAAGTAGGATAGACATAAGTAATCATTAAGGGTTTACTCGCCGATAAGATTAGAGCCAACGAGAAATGTTTAATTATATACACTTCATATAAAACTAGCAATAAAACAAGTGACAAGCTACTTAATTATCAGGACATGTCTTCTTATTATCTCGAGTATCTATCTGTGTACGTGTGTGCTAATCGCTGATTCGTGCTCATTAGTTTAGTTTCCCATTTAATCATAACCAAACCGTGCCAGTCTCTCAGGCTGAACCCCCTTGCGTTAGATTAGGTTGTATAGCTAACTTAGGATATTAAAATACTGATTAGAATAACTAGATAATACGTTCCACTCTTAGTGATCGACACTCTACTTACCATTATATTCATACTGACCGGGTACACTGCTCGTTAAGTGTGTGTGTTATTGATAAGTCGGCTAAATATAAATTTAAAACTTGAGTAGGCATTAATACTGCTAAACCGCAACGACACGCACGCGCATCAAGTTTTTGGCGCCGCTGCCGGGGAGTGAATTGTTATTATCTGTTAATTTGATTTAGTATTTTAATTAGGTTTTTTTTTTTTTTTTTCTTTTTTTTTTTTTTTTTTTTTTTTTTTAAGATTCTAACCACTAACCCTGTTGTATATTAGATAGACTGCATTCATTGTATAATTTGCATATTTTCTGTTTTTGTGTATTTTTGTTTTCTGTAATTTTTGTTTCTTTTTGTTTGTTTTTATTTTTGTTTTTGTTTTTTCTGTATTTTTCTGCATTCTGCTGTCGTTGTATTGTGCTGATACAAATGATACGGCGCATCTGTTTTCACAGATACGGCGTATTGCGTTTAATTTTTATAAAATACAACACGTTTAATAAATTCGAGTACGACGCATCTTTCCCCAAGATACGGCGTATTCTGTTTTTAATAAGAAATTTTTCTAAACCATAACGCCATACGACGCATCTGTTTTAACAGATACGGCGTATTGCGTTTAATTTTTATAAAATACAACACGTTTAATAAATTCGAGTACGACGCATCTTTCCCCAAGATACGGCGTATTCTGTTTTTAATAAGAAATTTTTCTAAACCATAACGCCATACGACGCATCTGTTTTAACAGATATGGCGTATTTTCTATTTAAATTAAAAACAGTTTTTCGAATTATTAAACAGAAGCGACGCATCGATCTTTCTCGATACGGCGCATCTACTAAATCAAAAATCTTGTATTTTGAAACGTAACGAAAATACGGCGCATTAGCTTTTGTTAATACGACGCATTTAATTTAATAAATATAATTGATTTTTGATATTCACTTTGATCGTTTCACTACTCTCGTGCACAAGTTAGTTTACTTACAGAATAAATGATGGCTTAGGCATCACTATGGAAGATTACATTCTGAACCTAACCAAGAGATGCTAGCTGGAGTGATCAAACTTTCGATGACTGGAAGGTTGTAATAAGACGACAAGAGTAGAGGAAAACTCAGTACTGGTAACATTGAGTATCTTAAATTCTTGAAATAGAATTCCAGGTATCATTTACAATAATTCACCTAGCCTTAAGGAGAGTTCTCTACGAAACCTCTCCCGAATATAATCTCAATTTTGTAAGCTTAAAACGATATTTGCTCCTAACCTTGGAATAAATCATTATCCACTAAACAATAAGATTATAATCATTAATAAAACGGATATGCTTATTGTTCTTATCTTGAATTTATATATATCATATGGTATACCGTTTTACCCCAAATTTGATGTATAAGGAAACGCGTTGCGGAGGCCAAGGTACGTTCCTTATTTAAATTTTGTTCACTGGCACAACAATACGACGGATCTTAGTATTCTAAGCGCCGTATCTCTGACTAATTAAAACTTATTGACCAGTCAACGAATTTAGATAAATACGGCGCATGACAATTATGCGATACGGCACATCGTATTTGCCCTATAAATATGAAAGAGATGCGCCGGATTTCCACGTTTTACCCAATTTACACACAGTTAAAACGCACACCACTTGACCGAATTAAACCCTTCAATCTAAGTTATTTTCTCAAATCAAACCTTCTAATCCGAATTCTCGACCGAATCCTAATCGCGACATAAGGTAATAATCTTATTTAATTTTGTTTAAATTTAAAAATTAGGGTTTATGCTATATATCGAATATGATGGAAAATTTAGGGGATTTGATTAGAACTTGGACTAGGTGATTTCCCCTATATTAATTTTGGATAGATCATTGAATTTCAAACCGATTTGATTTGAATAAAAATTAGGGTTCGGGGAGATTATTTTGAACTTTGGAGGGAAAATGAAATGTTGTGGTAATTGGAACTTTTAGATGTTGATATATGGGTAAATGGAACCGTGATGTTAAGTGGGAGTTTACGTCACGGGGCCGGATTCTTGGAAAACGTGCCTGACCCCCTTTCTTTTATACTAATACATTGCTAGATGCGGCGCATCTAAGTTACTTGATACGGCGTAACAACCTATTTCTAATTTAAATATTTCCACTATTGTTACGACGTATTACGTAATTTAGATACGACGCATCCTCCATACGCCGTATTTTATTGCGTGCTCTGCATCTCTTTTATGCAACTTAGATACGCCGCATTGATTCCTCAAAGATGCGCCGTATCGACCATATTTCAGAACTGTTCTCTAACCTTAAAATTTATTTCAGATGGCATTACCAGACGTTGAACACAGGCATATGTGGCTCCGTTTCGAGACCATGGGACTTACACCTGATACTGAGGCTGATTATGTACGGAGACTTAGGGCGATTTTCTTTAGGAAAATCTTTAGGGTTTCGGTTTTGGACTTTGAGGGTGTTGGTTTGATTGACGGAGGGAATGCAGCTGGTGGTCTTCATGATAGGTTGGAGATGGTAGTGAGGGATCATGATGATGATGATGTTGTGTTTAGGTCATATGCATGGGAGAGGTTGTTCGGTATTGATGAGCCTCTTATTAGGGAGCTCATGCTAGAGTTCTTTAGTACAGTTCATTACAGGGAGACCGATATGGAGATTGATACGGCTGACACTCTGGTATTCAGGTTAGGTGGGGTGCACAGGCAGATGTCGATGCGGCATTTCATTTTGGCCATGGGATTACACACTGAGGCGGAGATTGGATCCGCTGGGTTTGCCAGATACTGGGCTGAGAGCTTACGGGCAGTTCCAGATAGGATGTTGCTCGGTGATTACTGGGAGAGGATATCCTCTGGGGGTGATTCCACCACTGCCACCCCATCCTACACACTCATCAGGGAGCCTATGAGGAGATTGTGCCGCCGGATGATTGCATTGACTATTACTGGGAGAGGTCAGTCACCTGAAAAGGTGACCACTCTTGATCTCTTCCTTCTCAGGAGCATGGATGAGGGATTGGTGGTGAACATCCCTCACTTTTTGGCACATTTCCTTCATAGAGGAGCCTTAGGGAGAGACAGGAGGAGCCAGATGATCGGGGGGCATTTTGTGTCTAGATTGGCCCGACATTTTGGTGTGATTGGTGATGAGATCCCTGCTGGTTTAGAGATTGAGGTGACCAGTTTGCCGGTTATTGGGCAGGATTATTTGGTCAGGTTGGGGATTTGCGAGATGATCATGGGGGGATGCTATTGGGTGGCATTGGGCCCCGTGAGGCCAACAGAGGATGAGCCGGAGCAGGGAGATCCCCAGGGAGCTCTAGCTGCTGCTCCAGCTCAAGAGGAGCCACAGGTACCCCCACCACCAGTTGCACGTTCTGTGGGTCAGATAGTAGAGAGAGTTGAGGGGGAGGTGAGAGCTTTGAGGGGCGTAGTTGACGGTATGAGGGCTGACCTCACTGTAGTCAGGAGGGATTTAGGTTGGCTAGTTGGGAGTGTGAGTCAGATTTTGGAGCAACAGGGCACGAGCCATACTCGCCCTGATGGCACTTACGTTAGAGGCATGATCACATACTCCCGGCTCCCCTCACGCAGAGTCCGACCTAGGACCGATGATGCTAGCACCTCAGGGACTCACTCGGCTGCAGGAGACGACCCCCCACATCCTTGATCTCATATGTCTGAGTTTATTGACATTGTTCCTCATACATTTTTATTCTTCTTGGGATTGTACTGAATTCTATTATCGTGTATTTATTTAATGTTTCAGTTTATGCTTCTTATTATGTTTGATGAAGACTGGCATTAAGTTCAGCATGAGTGAACGAGAGAACCCGAGAGGTAAACCGTGAAACGTACCCATTTTACAACAGACTGTTAACAGTCTGTTTGCTAAATACATGCGCCGCATCTAGTAAAACAGATGCGACGCATCCTATCCTTTATTTTATTTTATTTCGTATTTATTCCAGGCTCGATACGGCGTATCTTCTTCCATAAGATACGGCGTATCGACTGACCTGATGATTTACAGTTTAATTTTTTTTTAGGTTTTTTTTACTAACTACTAATGTATTATGCAAGTTTGAACCTTCTTAACTCAGGTGTGTTAAAGTCTAAATGGTATTATAGATTCCTACATTTTTTTTGTGTGGATACATCATTTATGAAGCTTAAAAGTTTCATCCACAAGAAAGTTGATTTTTGCTCTTATACGAATAATGGAGGATCATACCGAGCAAATCTCAGGGGAGTTTTTCTGTTCTAATTCTTTTATTTTCCAGTTTTTAACCTTTGACACAAACAACGAGGACGTTGTTTAACTTAAGTGGGGGGATTGGAGAATTAGAACACTTACTTGTCCTAAACTTTTGCAAAATATGCTTAATATGTACTTAATATGCTTAAATTTAAAATTTTTCTAGCATGTTTTTGTTTAAAGTCTAAATTACATAACCGCACACATAACTCCATTCTTTCAAAAATATTAAAACTTTAGTGTGCTGGTGACTTGTAAACTTTAGAACTTGGCTTGTATACTATTCGAGACCACCAGGGGGCTCATATCATATAACATACAGGAGAGATTACTTGTTTGATTTTAAGGAGCTAAGTATGACGGTGGTAATGTACTGTTGGGTGATGGCAGGGAATGTGGTGTACGTGGGACTGGTATGGTTCAAGTACAGATTAGGGATGGGTCAAGTTTCGTTTTAGACAACGTCAGGTATGTTCTGGAATTAAGGCGAAACTTGATATTGCTGGGTACTCTTGAAAAAGAGGGGTTTATCGTGAAGATGCAATCGGGCAGGATCAAGGTTATAAAGGGTTCACTCGTGGTTTTATCAGGAACAAGGAATGCTAATTGTGTATATACCCTGGACGGTCAGACAGTAATCCTAATAACGTGGAAGCCTTATTTCTTTCTTTAATTTGTTTTTTGGTTGATCATTGCTCCCTTTCAAGCACCCTTAAAACATGTTTCGATTGTGTTGTTCAAATAACTCTTTGGACAATATGGCGTTATCAGATATGCTTCAACCCAAAACCCTCATGGAAAGATATCAAATTGTTGTTGCATTCGTGATCAATAATGCATAGAAGTAGGAAGTTATATACGTACGTCCCGCATGAACCGAAAGGACTAAAAATTAAATGTTGATTGTAAATGTCGATCTCTAGTTACTTGCTAGAGGCAATATTAATTAAATTTTATCGTTTACAAAAAGAAGAATTGAGTTGAATTTTGAAGACAAAGTAAAGTGTTGATCAATTCGGAGCATATAATGTGTACGGTTGAATTCAACTACTCTTTCTATGTCTACTTAACTTCGCAAGCATTTAACTCACTGTGTCACTTGTGCCATGCACATGCTCCCCAAGCTATTCCATACTATTTCCCCTCACATAACACGTTTTTCATCAAATGATGCAACAGTAAACTGTAAATCTGAAATTTTACAAAATAAATACTATACTCGAAAAATGAATAAAAGGAAGCAGCATATGCATGGTTTGTTGTACAGAATAAATACTTTACTTGAGGTTATCAAATTGTTGTTTCATTCAGGGATAACGCATAGAAATTGGACAAAAAAATAAATTTTGAAATGTAACTTTGTATTTTGGTTTTGAAGACAAGGCATATAATGTGAACGGTTGAATCCAACAACTCTTTCTATATATGTCTACTTATTAACTTCACAAGCATTTAACTCACTCATTGCGTCAATTCTGCCACGCACATGCTCCCCAGGCCATTTCATACTATTTCCTCGCAAAAAAAAAACACGTGAAGAACTAACAACACATAAAAAATAAAATAGTACTTATTGGCATTGTCTTGGTGTCTTTCTTTATGAAAGATATATTTGTATGAAGAACTCAAAAGCATTTACAAAGACACGTGAAGAACCAAATGATACCAAAAAAACATAACTTGGGTCGTCCTTATTGCATTGTCTTGGTGTCTTTCTTTATGAAAGATATATTTGCATGTAGAGAGAGACATAATGATGTCGTCTTTAACAAGTAAATTAAAAGAGAAAAAGACATATAACTTGCATTTTGTTTATGTAAATCGAAAAAGATAACATAAGAAAATGAAAATTGTGGGGTTGGTTGAAAGACGCAAACTAACAACACAAAATAAAAAATAGTAGTGATCGAGGGGAAACTAGTCGGAAAGTTGGATTTAAGTTGCAAGAGACTTAATAATCCCGTTGTATACGTACGCCTTGCCCTATTTTGGGTTCCAGTATTATTCCCCACCCGAAAAGAGTCATGAATGAAACGACAAGTTAAAGAATAGAATTGTCTTTGCCCCACCAACAATCTGAGAATTATAGTTCCAACAATAGATCCATGCATCAAGTTGTACAATCTGAGAAGACATTTGTTCAAGTGTGATAGGATGGACCCCATTGAAAGCAAAGTACAATGAGTGGAGGATCAAAGTAGAAGCAATCAATGACATGATGACACGTCGAAAACGGGGACCATTTAAATGCGAAGTCCTTCAATGAAGGGGTTTGGACTCGTTGATGCGGGTTCGAATCCTGGAGGAGGCAAGGTTTTCTCCCAATTAAGTGTAGTGTCTACAGGCTGCTTGGTTGGTGAGTTTTCCTTCCCCCGTGGTTTCCGTGACCTCATCGGTCGCTAGTACGTCTTGAGCCTCTGCATACTGCCCAATTGGATGTCACTGCAGGATCCAAGGGCTAGCCGTCCCGTTGACTGTTCAAAAAAAATGCGAAGTACAATGTCACTTCAATAGATTTTGAGTTGAAGTTTGATCTTAATTATAGACTATCTTGTCATACAATGCGATAATATGTCTTAGTTTCTGTTAACATGTAATCTCTCAATCTGTTTAGTTGTTGCATTATATGACATTTTATGCTGTAATATTAATGACATATAAAAAACTTAAGAAACTCCACGTAAAACATATGCAAATGACAACAAACCTATCTACCTTAACATTAAAGTGGGAGATCGACCACCGACTCTCCTTTTTTATTTTCTCGACCATGCATTAAATTGTTTTTTTTATAGGTTAGAATTTAATTAGAAATAGATGTAAATGTAATATACTGAATATATATCTTGATAATCTAGTGTGTAAGATGTGTTAAACGCCAAATATATACAATAGTTTTTGTAGTTATGTTTTTGGTTTTAATGTCATTGCAACTATGAGTTTCTAATATAGGAAACTCATGTTATGAACTTCACCGTGACATTATATAAGATTTCACAATTTATAGTCTCAAAATCTTTTGTTGATTAACGTAATATGTTGGAGTTGTATGTTGAAATATTTTCCATATGTTAATTAAGACTATGTCTCACATATCTTATATTGTTTTTATATACGGAGTATTTTTTAATGGGTTGATTGTATTGAAACAGAGACATACCAAAGAAGATAGAAACAACGAAATTCGCGTTGTCGTAGTGCTACAGACATACTTTGATTCGACCCACTAGTACACAAACTATTTTTTACAACGCCTTAATTGAAACGGTTGATATATTTCACCGCTTTTAATAATATGAAAGCATTATTTATAACGGTTATGTAGCATATCGTTGTAAATAATTAATTAAATAAAACGGTTGTTGTTTGGACATTATTTAGAATGGTATATAGCAACCGGAATAAAAAAAGACATATGACATTGGGATTATTTAAAATGGTGTATCTCGTATTGCGTAACAAAATATATGAAAAAAAAAATTAAAAGTTTTTCACCTCAAATGAGCGGAAATTTTCCCACCCTTTCTCTTTTCGCCTTTATTCTCTCTATCTATTAAACTCTATCACTTTTTCTTTCTCTTTGTTATATTATATTTCTTTCTCTTTGTTTATACCTAAAACAACTAAATCAAGTTTTTCATATGTTTCATGTTTTGCAGATCTTCAAACAACACATCTTTCATTTTATAAGTGCACTTAGGACTTTACAAGTGTGCCATCGTCCATTTATCTAAAAAGGTATTGTTGTAGGGTTTTTTTTTTTTTTTTTTTTTTTTTTTTTTTTCCATTTTACCTTCTTTTTTTTTTCTTTTAATTGTATCTCATATGTTGTAGATTTACATTTTTTTTTTCATTTAGTTAGATTGATTAAAATCTTCTTTTCACTTTTCTCTAATGCAGGACGTGTATTTAATATACAACTATATTGATTAAATGTGTCTGTCAAAAGAGAATAAGAAACTTTTGCTGCAAAAAAAAAAAAAAAAAAAAAAAAAAAAAAAAAAAAAAAGATAAACCATGGATAATTTTCTCTCGGATGGCAAGATTCTTAAAATGCATAAGGATTACTAGATTTATGACCAACAATAATAACATCAATAAAAAAACTTCTACACCTAAAAATATAGTAAAGATCTTCAAATATTATTCTTTTAAAGTTTTAGGGAATCTTATTTATTAGAACGGTGCTTCACAATTGTTACAAAAAATGTAGTGCTTCAAAATTGTTACAAAAATGTAGTTATTTAAAACGGTTGAAAACCATGGTAAAAAAGTAAGCTTATTATACAACGGTTCAAAACCATTTTAAAAAACATTATTTAACCGTTTTAATAAATACTTTCTCTACTAGTGACCATAGGCTATATTGTAATTAACCTACTATATATATGTAAAAAAACTACACGTGTAAAACCTAGTAAACATTTGAAAGACATATATGTGATATATATTTCTTGACTTACGGGTTCAAAAATTATATGTTGTCGATAATCAAATGCATCGTATAACTTAAAATAAATATTCACATGTTACAAACTACATTTGTAAAACCTAGTAAACATTTGAAAGACATATATGTGATATATATTTCTTGACTTACGGGTTCAGAAATTATATGTTGTCCATAACCAAATTTATAATATTATACACTTGGTGACGTAGAAAATATAGTTAAGTAAGTTTAAGCATTTCTAAATATGATACCAAGTAATTAATTTTCTTTGAGAAAATAACAAAATTAGTTATTGTCGAATGTTATTTTTAACCAAAATAAAAATAAAAAAATAATAAAAAAATAAATGATCATGGTCGCCCTTAGTGGGGCACCTAATAGCCTGAAGGTCGCTGGAGAGAGAAAGCTGATGTGGCAGAGAAAATGGGAGGGATTGACCCTCCTGGGTAGCCTAAGATTTTGTCTCACATATGATACCTTGAATTTTAGTCTCAATAAATAATCAGTCTAGCTTATGAAACTATTTGAAAGCCAAGTCAAATTGAATTTCTTGTGACATGCTTGTTTAGAATTCGAACGCATATAAAGGTATCCAATATATTAAAATAAACTTTGAACGTGATATTTGCTGTTAAAAAAGAACAATAATTGTTTGTTTGTTATCTTTCTTTTTTTGTTACAAATAATGCAAAGATGATGTGGAAATTTATTTATCTGTTTTGGTGTAAATTTACCATCATCCTTTAGGATGTCACTCTCCTAATTTTATGTCATTGGGACCATATTTGATATTTCCATGTAAATGTACTTTTAGAAAGAAGCATAAAAATGTTTGTTAATGAAGCAATAATCCCCTTCATCTACTTTTAGAAACCATGCACATGGACTACCAAAGGAGATTATTGCGTGTTTAGGTAAAAACGCGTTTACATGATTTTTATTGGTAGTCCTTTGTTAATGATTTTTTAAACTTATATTTTTAAATTTTGGCGAAATTTTTTTGTATAATAGATCGCCTATTAATTTCCATGGGTAGTTTCTTTACGTGTTTAGTTAAAAGTATGAAAACATAATACAACAATTTTTTGCTCATACCTTATAATTTAAGCTTAACATGATGTTATACATATTTAGGTGTCATTATGATCATTTCATAAAATGATAGCTATCTGCATGCTTAAGTGTATAAATATATACACCTACAATGATTATCTACTCGCATGGTTCAAAACGAAGAATTCTATTTTGATGTAGAACAATTAAGTATTAACTTAGTATATAACATTTAGGAAAATTGATGCACATAGATGTTTCATGTTTTGCAGATCTTCAAACAACACATCTTTCATTTTATAAGTGCACTTAGGACTTTACAAGTGTGCCATTGTCCATTTATCTAAAAAGTTTTTGTTGTAGGTTTTTTTTTTTTTTTTTTTTTTTTTTTTTTTTTTTTCATTTTACCCTTTTCTTTTTCTTTTAATTGAATCTCATATGTTGTAGATTTACATTTTTTTTTTCATTTAGTTAGATTGATTAAAATCTTCTTTTCACTTTTCTCTAATGCAGGACGTGTATTTAATATACAACTATATTGATTAAATGTGTCCGTCAACAAGAGAATAAGAAACTTTTGCTGCTGAAAAAAAAAAAAAAAAAAAAAAAAAAAAAAACATCAATAAAAAAACTTCTACACCTAAAAATATACGTAATAAAGATCTTCAAATATTATTCTTTTAAAGTTTTAGGGAATCTTATTTATTAGAACGGTGCTTCACAATTGTTACAAAAAATGTAGTGCTTCAAAATTGTTACAAAAATGTAGTTATTTAAAACGGTTGAAAACCATGGTAAAAAATTAAGCTTATTATACAGCGGTTCAAAACCATTTTAAAAAACATTATTTAACCGTTTTAATAAATACTTTCTCTACTAGTGACCATACGCTATATTGTAATTAACCTACTATATATATGTAAAAAAACTACACTTGTAAAACCTAGTAAACATTTGAAAGACATATATGTGATATATATTTCTTGACTTACGGGTTCAAAAATTATATGTTGTCGATAACCAAATGCATCGTATAACTTAAAATAAATATTCACATGTTACAAACTACATTTGTAAAACCTAGTAAACATTTGAAAGACATATATGTGATATATATTTCTTGACTTACGGGTTCAAAAATTATATGTTGTCGATAACCAAATGCATCGTATAACTTAAAATAAATATTCACATGTTACAAACTACATTTGTAAAACCTAGTAAACATTTGAAAGACATATATGTGATATATATTTCTTGACTTACGGGTTCAAAAATTATATGTTGTCGATAACCAAATGCATCGCATAACTTAAAATAAATATTCACATGTTACAATAAAAACAAACTCGATCAGCATCATGAATCGAAACAAATGATGAACATGGCAATTGCTGAGCTCTTCTTGTATATCTCAACAAACCAACATCAAATCATTGCAAGCCTTCATTAAATGCCTAATGCAAGCCATTCATTTCATTTTTACTGATAGAACATATGTCTTATTACAAAGACTACTTATCGAAACTGATAGCTAGAACATAAGACTTAAATAAAAACATAGATGATGATGAAACAACCCCGCTTCTTCACTCATCCTCCTCCTCCTCCTCCTCCTCTTGTTGTTGTTGTTGTTGTTGTTGCTGCTGTTGTTGCTGTTGTTGTTGTTGCAGCTGTTGTTGTTGTTCTTCTTCATCATCATCATCATCATCATCATCATCATCGGAAACCGGCGGTATATGATGCTGTCCAACGCGAACAGCGGGCTACATACAATACAACCAAAATGATACATAGTCAAAAATGAATAAAAAATGCCGTAATGTAGACAATTTTAGTAGATCGAGTTACTTACAAGGTTGCAGGTCCTCTCGTGGGTTATAACCGCATAGAAGTGCCCACGATTAAAACCTAAGATAATGTCTAATCTTCGGCATTTTCCACATTGATAATGTCATGGTGAGACGACTTGACAATGGACATTATCAATGTGGAAAATGCCGAAGATTAGACATTATGTTAGGTTTTAACCGTGTGGAGTAGTACTTATATAGAGGGAAAGAAGAGTGGTTTTGAGTTAGTTTTTGGTGTTTCGTGTGTGTGTGTGTGGAGTAGTACTTATATAGAGGGAAAGTGGAATAATGGTTTGGGTTTCTTTTTTTTTATTCAACGGTAACTGGCATTATGGGAGCGTGTGTCATGAGTGTTCTGGGCACGTGCTCGACTGAGGTGGCAGCTGACATGGCTGTTGACTGGGCGACGCAATAAATAAAATAAAAATTGCACAGCACGGGATTCGAACCCTGGTGCACATGGTCCCGAACACTAACGCTCAACAAGTGGAACAAGTCTACTTTTGCTCTAGAACATGGATTTGAATATCTTTTATCCTCTTTTCTTATTTTGTTACACTATTTATTTAGCGGAAAGTAAGGGAAATTTAGCCTTAAATATATGCATAAATTTTGTGAATATCCTGGCCAAATTCTAATAAGCTTATTATTATTCTACAAGAAATATAAGATCAATAATTCAATAGTACTTGTGAAGCTTAAATTTTGGCCTTCTTCACGCATGGTGATTGCTAAACTAGAGTTTGTTTACATGTGAAGAACCAAACGTAAGAGAGATCGGTGGTGTAGATCACTGGTACAAATAACTCTTTTTTTTTAGAGAGCGAATGTGTTGTATGATACGCTATGTGTTTGATTAAGTAGGATATAAATACGTGATAAAGAATAAGCCGGTCGTAAATAATAGCGGTTGGAAGAGCTAAGGTGATATTGGCATCCTTTAAAGTCTAAAGATATAGTTGTTATTCGGGTTACCCAATTCGAACAGGGTTTATTCAGTTTAGTTAATCTAGAAACCTTATATGTGCCGACCCAAACAAGGGTTCAGGCTATGATGGTTCAGTTTAATCACGTTTAGTAAAAGGCACGCTATAACATAAAAATAAGAAAAGTGGGTAACAATAAAAAGACAAAAGAATTATATGAAAAATATAAGTGTTTTGTTCAGATTAACTTACAAACCCAAATAAGTTTAAAAACTTATCCCAAAATATGTTATTTAAAGTGTATAACTTGACCCGAATAATTTTGTGTATTTTTAAAAGCCTTAAACATGTGAGCCAAGGGTGGTGTCATGTAGGCGGGCACCACATTTATAATGGTGTGACGAGCAGTTTCTTTTGCTAGTAGCGTTGCTTCTTATTTCTTGTAAAGTGAGAGAAAACCATTGTATAGTTTTGAAGGTAAAGCAACTGATTGTTGGGCTCTTGTATTTATGGCAAGCGGTAACTAGTTTCCATTAATGTTATGTAAATAAACCAGCATCAAATTATTACGAGCGAGCTTTCATTAAATGCATAATGAAATCCATTCATTTATATTGTTTTAGTTCAAAAATACATACTAGTATTTATTCATGTTCATAAACATGAGTAGTAGAAATATCAAAAAACAAGTGGCATAGATTATTTAGACTAGCTCTTTGTGTTTCGTTTTCAGCTGGCAGTTGATCAAGTACATTTCAAGATGTCACCTTTTATATACTAGGATACTAGTTTGGTAATCTAACTATCAATGTTTACTTTTAAGTATATTAATGAGTCACCTACTTTATTGGGTCTCAAAAACCATTGTAAAGTAAAAATAGTTAAAAACCTATAAGCATCTAAATTTGATTTAGAGTTGAAGATACTTGAATGTGAAGAACCATATATGCATGCCCCGTACTAAGTTACAATAGCAAAAAAAAAGGCTTATTGGTTACAAAAATACTAATGGTTTTTGGAATCTAGTGCAAGCTAAAATTAAACATCAAATGCTACGGTAAATGATTTATGCCACTTATCAGACTATCTTCCTTTGCCACGTACTGGATCATGCTATCCGTAGGTAATGGTGTACATTTTTTATTAATAAAATCATATTACAAGGAATATAATTAACAGAAAATAACATAAAATTAAATATGGACAGAAAAGGGTAGAAGCAGAAGACAGACACTATGAATGATAAATAAATAAAGCAGTAAAAGGTCGTGGCACGAGGCTCGTGTTAAACACGATTCCCTTAAAACAGATTCGCCGTCTGTTTCTCAGGGTACAACGTCCAAAGCTGTTGTACAGCCGGACGTGACAACTTTCCTGAAAGATTAATGAAGCAATGCGTGTTTCTGATCGATGGACTGCTGGAACTCAGCTGGTATGAGTTGCGTTTTTTTTTTCTTTATGTCCAACTTAATGAGAATGAGTTTAATTTATAGCCTTCACATGTCTTGGTGACCAAGACAGAATATATGTTAAAACATTAAACCGATTTGCAAATCTGTTTAATAATTAACACGATTTGAGATCTTTTAAATAATTAACACGATTTGAAATCTTTTATTAACACAACCGAATCTGCTATTAAACTTGTCAAGAAAGTTTATATCAATTCCTAAAATATTTATATCAATTCCTAAAATAAATTGATACATATTTATGGAAAGAAAATCAGAATCTGCGACAAAAAGATACGCGCACAAGCTCGAATTTTCGGAGCTGCATTCGTGTCCGCAGGTCGCGCGGGCTCGAATGAGTTCAGAAGCTTTGAACCCATTTTAGCCCTGAAATCCGATTTTCTGCACCCCCCCCCTGCGCGCACGCACGTAGGTGTTGGAGTAAAACCAACTAAAAGAATTTGATAGTCGATACCAAGGTTTCCTTATAAACACCTTTTCATTTCATTCATGGGGCGATGTGGGATACTCTCCCAAAATCCATTTTTTGTGTTTCAAGTGCCTCACTTTGAGACACGATATCTCATTCATATCAACTCTATTTTTGACACATTTTAGCTCGTTGCGAAGCTCTCGTCAAGGAGAACACAAAGCTATCAAGAAATATAAATATATATAAAATATACATATATTAAATAGTGTCCAAAATATGCAAAAATCATTTTGCAAAATCTAATTTTCCAACAATCCCCCACATGAATGGAGATCTGTCGAAAACATACGAAAGTTTCGGTGAAATTTATGCGGTTAAGTCCTACATAGGATAGGTAGGTGTAACCCTTTGAACCTTCCCTTGTGAGATGCACTTAGTCTACTAGATCTGAGTAGACGCGATGTCCTTGAACTCAGCCTCTGTTTATGTGGACGACATTACACTTCACACAAGACTCTCCCTGACATTGTCAAGTCCTCATAGTCGTGTTCGTTATGGTCATGAACACTAGCCTGGTTCTAGCTAGGCCAGAATCCCTCGCATTGTAAGTATTAAGAATTTTGTCCACGTAATGTGCTTGACTTAACACAAGTCCATTTTGAGTTCGTATGATCTTTATTCCAAGGATCACATCAGCCAAACCCATATCTTTCATGTCAAACTTTGATTTCAACATGTCTTTAGTGGATTTGATCATCTTGTCATTGCTGCCAATGATAAGCATATCATCATCATATAAACACAATATTACATATCCACTACTTGTGTCCTTTACATAAACACACTTGTCGCATTCATTAATTTCGAATCCACTCTCTAGCATGGCGTGGTCAAATTTTTGATGCCATTGTTTGGGAGCTTGCTTTAAGCCATATAATGACTTAAGAAGCCTACAAACTTTGTTCTCTTGTCCAGGAGCTATGAAACCCTCAGGTTGGTTCATGTAGATTTCTTCTTCTAAATCCACGTTTAGAAAAGCCGTTTTCACATCCATTTGGTGAACTTCCAAGTGTTGGTTGTGTTGTAGCAACTGTGGAGGTGCTTGTTCAAAAGCGGTGGCATGGCGATGGCTATGGTGTGTGGAGGGAAGATGAAAATATATACTTGTAATACGTGTATGATATAAAATAGATTATGTATCTTTATTTTTTTTATTTTATTTTATTTATTTATTTTTTTTTTTTTAGACTTTTAATGTGTTGCTAGGCGACGTCAACAAATTATAACTAGAGAAACTAGTAGAGTGACCCGAATAGAAAGTTTCTTAGTTAAATGACTTGAAGAGTTAAATGCATAAATGGTCCATGTGGTTTGCCCAAATTGCAGGTTTAGTCCCTATGG
Organism: Artemisia tridentata subsp. tridentata; assembly: GCA_021014915.2. Lineage (NCBI taxonomy): Eukaryota > Viridiplantae > Streptophyta > Magnoliopsida > Asterales > Asteraceae > Artemisia > Artemisia tridentata. Next base: position 1,314,702 of record CP139509.1, read on the forward strand.
TTTCGAAAGTGCAGGCGGCCTCCCTGTGGGGAAACCTTGGTTCCGTTTTGGTCCCTGGCCGTTCCATTTTGGTCTCTGGCCAGGGACTAAACGTGCAATTATGAGCAAACCACAGGGACCATTTCTGCAACGGCCAGGGACCAAAACGGAACCAAGGTTTCCCCACAGGGAGGCCGCCTGCACTTTCGAAACCATAGGGACTAAACCTGCAATTTGGGCAAACCACAGGGACCATTTATGCATTTAACTCTGACTTGAATAAACAAAAATTTAGTAGAGTGATTTGAGAGTGCATTAACCCTACATAAGTAGCAGAAGAATAGCCGTATCGTATATGGGCCATGTTGTGGTAACCTCGAATAACAACTATATGTTTAAACTTTAAAGGATGCCAATATCACCTTAGGCTTGTCACAGTAAGGGAAAATGAATCGATCGATCACTCGGTCTTAGTCGATCGCCACTAGTATGGTGAGTCTATCGATGTCGATCGCCACTAGTGTGGTGAGTCGATCGATTGCAAATGTTGGGAGATTGGGGTCGCTTGGACGACCGCGATCGATTTTTTTTTTTTTTTTTTTTTTTTTTTTTAGTTTTAACTATAAAAGTTATTTTTGTGGAGTATAGTTTTTTGTAGTGTAGGTCGCCTTACTGTGACAACTAATCAACGGAGAGAGAAAGCTAACGTGATGGATAAAATGAGGGTCAATCTCTCCGCTTACTATGTCCAGCCTTGGCTCAATATAAACTTCTCTTCCCACAACTATTATTTACTTTATTTACGACCGGCTTATTCTTTATCATTTATTTATATCCTACTTGATCAAACACATAGCTTATCATACAACACATTCGCTCACTAAAAAAAGATTTATTTGTACAAGTGATCTACACCACCGATCTCTCTTACTTTTGGTTCTTCACATGTTATTTTGTGAACAAACTCCAACAGTGTAGCAATTACCATGCGTGAAGAAGGCCAAAATTTTAAGCTTCACAAGTACTATTGATCTTAGCTTTCTTGTAGAATAATAATAAGCTTATTAAATTTTGGCCAAGACATATTCAAATAAACGAATCTCGAGTGGACATCATTGAAAAATTCAAGAAAGACTCGCTCAGTCATAGCTTCGTATGTGACCCACGATATTATTCTTCAATTTTACAAACCAAATCATCTTCATTACATAAAATTAAAATTTTTGAAAAAATTATATGTTTTGTCACCGTAGTTGGCTCAAAATCACACTCGTCGTCCATATTCGATTTTAATTACAGCAGTGATACCTAATTTTCAAACTAGTTGCATCGATGGTACCTATTTTGAAGTATAGGGATCATCTGTGAAATAATCTATAGTTTTTTATTACACGGGTAGTCTCTATCGTTATTACACGTACAATCTCTATTTTTCAAGATAGGAGCTACCAATGTAAATAGTTTGAAAATTAGGGGTTATTTATGTAATTAAAATCAAATAAAGACGACGAGTGTGATTTTAGGTAAATCAAAGAGACGAAACATGTAATTTTGTCAAAATTTTAACACAAAAACAGAATACTACATTAACGTCCATATTTTCCCGAATTTTTTGTTTCACCGCCTCAATGATAATTGATGAACGTGTAGTTATTCATATTTTTAGTGCCAAAATTCTCACTTATGGCATAAAAAATAACAAAAATATGTATTTTTAAGTGTATATGTTGTTAAATTTTGTTATTTATCATTGTGGGCACGAGACATGGACATTTGAGCAAAAGTATGGGATCGAGCATTTATCGAAGATTATTAGAACCCGAAAAAAGCCCACATAACCAGGCCCAGCTGAGCCCAAAATAGGCCCAACCGAGCCTATTATAATATGCCATAGTCCATAAACCAACTGAGCAACACCTGGCCCATGAAAGGCCCAATCTCATGCGCAGCAGCCCATGTCCAATGCAATAATCATTCCAGCCAAAGTATTTTGTTATAAGTGCTGTGCATAATGTGCATTTTGTAGTTTACTATCTTCACACGACCACTCTCACATCCACTATCCAATCCTCCACCAACCGGCTCGCGACACATGGCGTCATGGTCTGAACATTGTACGAGACAGCATGCACGGACGTATTCTTGGTCGAGAAGTTTGGGACTTTTTTTGTTAGGTTTTATAGTTCAAGGGCCTTAATGAAAAATGTAAAAACCCGACCAAATATGTAAGATGAGGTTTTAAAAAAATCACACTCATAAAACTAAGGAAAATGATTAAGAGACCTAAAACTAAAACTCATCTCATCTAAATGTTTGGACTCAAAATCCAAAGATTTGGACATCCGGCGACGAAAAGCACAAGTTTTGTCCCCCGGTGATGTATTTTGACAAGTTTAGGGACTAACGGTGTATTTTTGTCTAATATTTTTTTGTTACTTTTAAACTTGTTCTTGGCTATCACTCATCATCATTCGTCAAATTACACTAACCATCATCCAACATCATCAAAACCATTACGAAATATATAAATAAATCATAGCATCACTATATCTGGAACCTATAACGTGATATGAACTTTGGATCCAACCGCCGGTGCCTTGTGGAAACTTGTAGGCGCATCCCCGTTTCAGAAAAAGCCCATGAATTTGAAATAAAAAAGAGTCTATACAGAAGCAGTTCAATGTCTTCAGCGGATGAGCCAACGGCTGAGATTTCAGATTTAAAGGTCCGGAGATGATAGCTGAGATATCCGGGAACAAAAAGAGTGCTTCGGCTTTTGAAAGTGTTGTTAAGAAGGTGAGCGAGATTGTTGCGGGGATTGTGTGCAGTGGTGTCGATGATGATGTTTACTACTCCAAAAATACTGGTGCAAAGATAACTCATATGGGGAGTGTTGGAGAAGCTTTCGTTGATTACAATTGAAACCGATTGAATGTTGTTTAATGGTTTACAAAAATAGGTTAGTTAATTGGTAACTGATTGACATTTAATAATGACTATCCCCAAATACTGCTTCATAGGAGAATGATAATAATAACTATCCAATAATATTGGTGCAAAGAGCGTATGTTTTAGAGATGCATTATAGGTGTTGTACATTGAGGTTATAAAAGGAAGGACATTAATCACTTTTTTAATGCTCTTGCTTTAGAGCACTTGTGCAAAACCTTATTTTATTAGCTAAAATAGATGAGGTTTTATATAAATCACACTCATAAAAGTAAGGAAATTGATTAAGAGACCTAAAACTAAAACTCATCTCATCTAAAGGTTTGGACTCAAAATCCAAAGGTTTGGACATCCGGCGACGAAAAGCACAAGTTTTGTCCCCCGGTGATGTATTTTGACAAGTTTAGGGACCAACGGTGTATTTTTGTCTAATATCTTTTTGTTACTTTTAAACTTGTTCTTGGCTATCACTCATCATCATTCGTCAAATTACAATAACCATCATCCAACATCATCAAATCCATTACGAAATATATAAATAAATCATAGCATCGTATATGGTCAAAAGGGTATTAGTCTAAATTACCCCCTTTTTACATCTACAATACACCATTTTTTCTTCACTTTAAAACTGAGGGGTATTAGTCTAAATTACCCCCTTTTACATCTAAAATACATCATTTTTTTTCTTCACTTACATATTTTGACACATTTTCCGGAAAACGACTTCTATGACCCGACAATTAACGAAACTTCCCAGATTTACTTCTTATATCGATAAAATCATTTTCATACAAAAACATCCACCATTTGACATCCCGAAATGGTACTGTACAAATTAGACGGGTTATGCAAATAACCCATTTTGACCCATTTTCTCAACATACGACCCATACGACTTCCGTTTTACATCAAACTATACCAAAAGCATTAAATTAACATAAAAATCATATTCCAATGGCACTTGACCAGTTTACAAACCAAAATGGGTATTTTTACACATAATCCAAACGCCCCTTTAACTTTATGCATAAACACGTAAACTACACTTTAACACACCAGTTGACTACCAAATCATTTGGATGACCTTAACATACAACTTGCCATGCGGCTACACTTTACCAACTCATAAAAGACCAACGGGGGTACAAACTTACACATGATGTTACACCCCGTGCCCGCTTAGACCAAAAACTAAAACTTTTACGCGGTAATGCTTGAACTTTTATGGACATCTGGTTACTCTTTTGACAACTGACAAAAATCTATAAATATTCAGCCCTTGAGACTATTTTTAAATGAAAGTACATTCAATTACCTTCGAAACGATTGGTGGCACGACCCATTTCGACTTACGGATTAAAAGATATGATTTTTCAAAGATTGCCGAAAACTGCCGAAACTCGCCCATCCGATCGGCATGGTCCTCCATCCGATAGGATGGAGCTCCAACCGATCGGTAGAGCCCTCCAACCGATCGGTTAGAGGCTACTGACCTCCCGAAACCACTTTTAAGTCCCGTACTTGAAAACCCGACCTCCCGAACTCGATATTTCACCAAACCTTCCAGATTTACTTATTTCATTCATAAGCTCATTTTCATGCAAAAACATTTACCAAACGACTTCCCGAAAGGGTACTTTACAAATGAGACGGGTTATGCAAATAACCCGTTTTGACCCATTTCACTACAAAACCACTTATACCACTTTCGTTTTACACCAAACTTGGCCAATATCATTATTTTAACATAATAAACATGTTCCAAGGGTACTTGACCCGATTACCACCAAAAATGGGTACTTTTACACTTGTGCCAAACACCCCCTTAACTTAGACTATAAACACATAAAACATACTTTGACCTATCAAACGACTACCAAATCATTTGGACTTCATTACCATACACTTTGACACTTGACTCCACCTTACAAACCATAATTTGACTCGCGGGGGTACCATCTTGAATGAGCTCGGTATTCTACCTAGCTCCTACACATACTATCTCTATCATTGCAATCCAAATCCTTAATCCACATATCCAAGCCTTCCACATAAACATGCCAACCTACAAAAGGGTTAGACAACTAAACCGTAAGCACAAAGGCTTAGTAAGTAGTAAGTAAAACAACCATAACATATCATTATACTTCAATCCACATAAGCATCATAAACATAAACACTTACTTCACATCCCATCTAACACATAACATCAACTTATCTCGTAGCATTAACTCATCACATAAGCCATATTCGTGGCATCACATAAGCACAACCAAGATCATCTTTCTTGACATAAACATACATAACATATATATGTTAGAGATCCATATAATTCATGTCATCATCATTTTACTTACCTCAATCCAAGCTAAATAATAACAAGATCATCATCATCAACACAATCTTCCTTCATCATCATCATCCTTTATAATAAACCAAAACCTAACAACATAACAATAATTAACATAACAAGGGTCAACCAAACCCATTAAACATACTTATCTTTCTTTTTATATCATCATATGATCATATCTGGATCATATGATGAAAACCCACTTAACTCTTAATCTAAAGCTTCATTAACAACTAGAATGGGAAGTACTTACTTGATATGATCATTACCAAGGATAGCCATAAACATTAAGACTTGATCATCTTCTTTCTTAAACCATCAAAGCACTTCTTCCCTCTCTTTTTCTCTATAGAACCGGACTTCTCAAAGTCCCAAGAATAATAGAGAAATGTCTAGAACTAGCTAGATATATCTAGTTAGGTGGCACTTTGGGCTAATGACAAGAATAGTCCCTCAAGTCTCTTCCTTCTTATTTTAGCCACAACTAACTTAATCACATGTTTAATACTTGGCAATCTAGGCCCCTTTAGTTATATATCATATTTTACATAACCACTTTAGTCATATTTTGACCATCGGGTTTGGCTAAAACTTTACAATTCATTGACTAGCCAATCACATGAGGCTTTGGTCCACTTTCGTCTAGGGTGGGGTCCCAATACCCGAGAAACGGGTCTAACAATTCTACCCCCTTATTTAGATTTCGTCCCCGAAATCTCTCGTCTATCACTATCTAAAACCAATCATGACATATACATGTCTTTATTCTCATGCTCTCAAGGCCATTACTTTGCAATGATCTAAATGATCTTGCAAATTCTAAACTCACTATACATAAACATAACTCATAATCTACCAAAAACACGCTTCTCATCATAAACTTATCTAAAATTTCCATCAATGACTACTTGTCACATGGAATTTTACTACTTTGACTTTACATAAGTCAAACTTCATCACTATTTACACGACATTCACCAATGCACTAACATGACATAACATCTTATACCGGCCAAATTCGCATTTTACGCAACACTAACACATATCAAATCAAATACCGGCAACTTATTCATAAATATACAAAGTACCATACAAATGGCACCTTCAAAAATCTTTCACATGCATCACTTAAGCAATCTTTCTTTTCATATTTATGGGAATACTCACAATTTAACTTATCAACTTAATGTATAATTCATTTTAGACGTCTATCTTAAGGTTTCACACATGACCTTAACACTGCTATCAGTTTTATTCATATCTATCTTTTCTTATGACGTCTAACTTGTTTTAGTTTTCACTTTCTCATATCACTATCCGTACTCATGTCATATCGGCTACACATAAGTCCACTCGTTTATAACTCTTTATTTACATAAAAAGGCGTCCCAATCTATGTAATTAAGGAATTATAAACTCATGGTTCGGCGATTTAGAATTCTTCATTCAAATGGAAAGGCGTCCCAATCCATTTAAATCAAGAAACCATAAACCGTCCTACTTATACGCTTCCAACATAACATTCGTACTTGTTTTACTTACCATCTTTACTAGCCTTGGATCCAATCTCGCTAACTTTTCATCCATGCCATAAGACAAGCTAACCACCATGCCATAAAGGCAAGCTAAGCATCCATGCCGCGAAGGCAAGCTAGGCCATCTCAAAGGATGCCAAACACATGCCATGAAGGCAAGCTAACAACCATGCCCTAAGGCAAGCTAACAATCCATGCCATAAAGGCAAGCTAGGCCATCCCGAAGGATACCATAACATTCATCCCTAAGGATCTTTAACACATGCCAAGGATGTAGGCAAACCATGCCGGTGAAGGCAAGCTATACAATAATGCTATGAAGGCAAACTATACATCATGCCATAAAAGGCAAGCTAGGCTATCCCGAAAGATACCATAACAAGAGCATTAGATCCAAGCTATATAATATCTTATCATCTTTACTCATTTTATCCTTCATGTACTTTTATAATTAGGCACACACTGTCATTTATTCAATTTTCATTGCCTTACGCAATCTCGACATTCACTAACACGCTTACTATCATCTAGACAAGTTTCTATAAAACACTTGCCATTTATTATCTTTGCATTCTCACAATGAAACTTATCATTCATCCGTCAACCCCAAGTTGACTCACACACTCACTATGTGCCATCTTTATTTTAGACAAGTTCTATATAATGCTTGTCCATTACAATTTACACATTTCTACGTGTTCTCACAACACACTTTTACTAATACCCGTCAACCCTTGTTGACCATATTCTCAACTCATACTATCACTTCATTTAGTCTATCCAAATCTTACGCATATAAACCATACATAGGTTTATTCTATAACACTTTCATTAATTTCATCTTACATATTCAAATATGTTAACATGATCACATTCATATTTTACAACTCTTTCTAGTATACTTCAAGTCACTTATGACTTCTAGCGCAATCTATATCTCAATCATCACTTCTACTCATCTATTACTAACACATTTTAATTATCATGTTTTATATGATACATGATCTCATCACATCTTGACTATACTCTTTAACCTTCTCATTTTAGTTACTCATATAAAATCAATGCCTTCAAGCATCTAATCATTATTATTTCAATCATGTCTCTCAACATCAAACTACAAACATAATTCGCTATTCACTTCTTACTTATCTCAATCTTTCTAAGCATTTATGCTTTTTCAAATAAATATCATGCTTCTTAAATTATCTCACATATCAATGTGTTCTTTTTAACTTTACCGACCACAACTAGGTCAACACATAACATGCATTCAAATGCATCTATCTTAACTCATACACTTCTACGCAATCGTGCTCTCAAGCACACCACATAAAACTTAGACATATAACCAATTACCATAGACTTATCATTGCATAAACAATAACACTTAATCATCACATAAGCAATCATATCAAAACACTTAACACTTATCCAACAAGTGTTAAAACATTCATAATCAAAATCAAAACATGAAGTCTATGGCTCATATATCACATTGCACAAGCAATCTATGTCTAAGCTTCAACATTCTAATCAACCGCAAGCACTAATCTACCCTATAACTAAGGCATCATATAACTTTTAATTCACTTACTAGCCCATCTTATAACTAAGGCATCATAAACCTTAGTTCACTTACTAACCCGCCTCTAATACCACATAGCATTGCTACTTGCAATTCATCACTGTAGCTCTATCATACAATCACATAATCACAATACAATCACCGACACCAACCGAGGTGCATGGCTAACTAATCATATAAACATTTCAAGTCCTCTACGGACTTACATCACATAATCACAATACCAACACCGGCACCAACCGAGGTGCTCGGCCAACTAATAATTTAAACATCTCAAGTCCCCATGGACTTGCATCTCATACACAACAACCCTATTACAAGCATACTTCACCTATCATCAATAGGCTCAACTAACATAAGACATAATCCGTCTAACACATAGCAATTAATTTCCGCGCGACTAACACTTATGTCCAATGCTTCTATGAGTGGTTTAAGTCTAGTCAATCCTAAAGAAAACCTAATTCACTTAAACCGAGGCTCTGATACTAATTTGTTACACCCCGTGCCAGCTTAGACCAAAAACTTAAACTTTTACGCGGAAATACTTGAACTTTTTCAGACATCTGGTTACTCTTTTGACAACTGAAAAAAATATATAAATATTCAGCCCTTGAAACTATTTTTAAATGAAATTATATTCAATTACCTTCGAAACGATAGGTGGCACGACCCGTTTCGACTTACGGATTAAAAGATATGAATTTTCAAAGATTGCCGAAAACTGCCGAAACTCACCCATCCGATCGGCATGGTCCTCCATCCGATCGGCATGGTCCTCCATCCGATCGGATGGAGCTCCAACCGATCGGTAGAGCCCTCCAACCGATCGGTTGGAGGCTACTGACCTCCCGGAACCACTTTTAAGTCTCGTATTTGAAAACCCGACCTCCCGAACTCGATATTTCACCAAACCTTCCAGATTTACTTATTTCATTCATAAGCTCATTTATATGCAAAAACATTTACCAAACGACTTCCCGAAAGGGTACTTTACAAATGAGACGGGTTATGCAAATAACTCGTTTTGACCCATTTCACTACAAAACCACTTATACCACTTTCGTTTTACACCAAACTTGGCCAATATCATTATTTTAACATAATAAACATGTTCCAAGGGTACTTGACCCGATTACCACCCAAAATGAGTACTTTTACACTTGTGCCAAACACCCACTTAACTTAGACTATAAACACATAAAACATACTTTGACCTATCAAACGACTACCAAATCATTTGGACTTCATTACCATACACTTTGACACTTGACTCCACCTTACAAACCATACTTTGACTCGCGGGGGTACCATCTTGAATGAGCTCGGTATTCTACCTAGCTCCTACACGTACTATCTCTATCATTGCAATCCAAATCCTTAATCCACATATCCAAGCCTTCCACATAAACATGCCAACCTACAAAATGGTTAGACAACTAAACCGTAAGTACAAAGGCTTAGTAAGTAAAACGAACATAACATATCATTATACTTTAATCCACATAAGCATCATAAACATAAATACTTACTTCACATCCCATCTAACACATAACATCAACTTATCTCATAGCATTAACTCATTACATAAGCCATATTCATGGCGTCACATAAGCACAACCAAGATCATCTTTCTTGACATAAACATACATAACATATATATGTTAGAGATCCATATAATTCATGTCATCATCATTTTACTTACCTCAATCCAAGCTAAATAATAACAAGATCATCATCATCAACACAATCTTCCTTCATCATCATCATCATCCTTCATAATAAACCAAAACCTAACAACATAACAATAATTAACATAACAAGGGTCAACCAAACCCATTAAACATACTTATCTTTCTTTTTATATCATCATATGATCATATCTTGATCATATGATGAAAACCCACTTAACTCTTAATCTAAAGCTTCATTAACAACTAGAATGGGAAGTACTTACTTGAGATGATCATTACCAAGGATAGCCATAAACATTAAGACTTGATCATCTTCTTTCTTAAACCATCAAAGCACTTCTTCCCTCTCTTTTTCTCTATAGAACCGGACTTCTCAAAGTCCCAAGAATAATAGAGAAATGTCTAGAACTAGCTAGATATATCTAGTTAGGTGACACTTTGGGCTAATGACAAGAATAGTCCCTCAAGTCTCTTCCTTCTTGTTTTAGCCACAACTAACTTAATCACATGTTTAATACTTGGCAACCTAGGCCCCTTTAGTTATATATCATATTTTACATAACCACTTTAGTCATATTTTGACTATCGGGTTTGACTAAAACTTTATATTTATTGACTAGCCAATCACATGAGGCCTTGGTCCACTTTCGTCTAGGGTGGGGTCACAATACCCGGGAAACGGGTCTAACACATGAGCCCAGTATTCTACCTAAGCTCTAATTCCTTACCAATATACTATCCTTCCGCATAATTGAACCATACTCTTTATTCCATGCCATCCATAAACACAAGGACCTACAAAAGGGTGAGACAACTAAACCATAAGCTTTCGGTTAGTAAGTAACCCGACATAAAACACATATCATACACATATTATCACATACGCATCATGAACACTTACTTGGCTTTCAACCCAACACATTCAATCTACCACATAAACCTTCATCACATAAGCTACAACAAATCTCACTAGCAAATAGCCACATACATGCTTGACTAACTCATAACTAATCACAATCATAACACATCCATGGATTATACACATATAACACATGTTTTAGTACAAGTTATTTACCTTAGCTTCCAAAGCTAAGCTACTAACATAAATCCCACCATCAACATCTTCCATCATCTTCCATCATCATACTCATCATCATCATCTCTTTCTCACAAACATCTTGAAGGGAAGCATAACTAGGGAACTAAACTCTTGCCATGGAACCTTAATCTCTTCATGGATTAGCCATCCTCCTCATTTTCTTTCCCACCTTTCTTTCTCTTCTAAAACCGGACCACAGAACTCACCTAAGAAAATGGTAGAAATCTCTAGAGAATGATAGATTTATCCATACTTAGGTGTTAGTTTGGCCATATGGCAATTTTGGTCCCTCAAGTCCTTTTCTTTATACTATGGCCACATCTAACCTTATAGCACATTAACCACTTGGAAACTTAAGCCCTTAAAGTCTAATTCCTTCTATTTGTGCCACACATTACTTTCATAATCTTATAACACATGCTTTGACTATCACTTGGACTATCGGGTTTGACCACTACGCAACATTCGTTGACTGGCCAATCACGTAAGGCCTTTGGTCCACTTTCATCTAGGGTGGGGTCCAAGCACTCGGGAAACGGGTCTAACAATTCTACCCCCTTATTTAGATTTCGTCCCCGAAATCTCTCGTCTATTACTATCCAATACCAATTCACGTCCTTATTCTTATGCTTTCTAAGCCATCACTTTGCAATGATCTAAGTGATCTTGCAAATTCTAAACTCACTATGCATAAACATAACTCATAATCCACATATGCTAAAGGAAACATGATGAGTAGCTTATGTTAATTATAATTTGTTTGTGAATTGTGATTTGAGAAATGACGAATAACAACAGGTTTTATAGTGCACAAGAACACTGAATCGACATGCTATTATTTAAGGAAGTTGTAAGGTTAATCATTCAATTTAAATCATTAAATGTGTACAGACTTATCCATGAAGTGTTGAAAGTTGTTACATTTTGATTATAGGATGGTAATCATTTCCTAAAAATGGTTATAGTTTGTTGCAAAATATCGTGTATTTGTTTAGGATGATGATACTTTTTTAAAACATTGATTGATTTGATATTTTGAATACATATTAAGAGCATAATTTGCCTAAATAATCTAACATCATAAGCTTGGCATTGTTGCAGTATGGGTGGTTGGGTTTGCTTATATAAGTACACTTAAATCTTTATTGCAAAATTGCAAATAAACATTGAATGTTAATTTGTCCATGAACAACTTATCGTGCATTATAAGGATTAATTGTTTTCAAGAATTGTGATTAGGTTAATATTCAATAGCATACATTCTTTGACGATTGCATACGTGTACGAGATTGAACTACATAATGATAATTTTATTCAAATAATTGAAAAAACATGGAACGAAACATTGCTTATATGCATTATTCATAACATGTGAATAACAAATAAATCTATATTCTCACATACGGGTGTAGATCAATTTTCCACTAAAAGAATGCCCTATGTTTACGGTTTTATCGTTGCATTTATACATTAAAAGAATTTATAAAATTCAATTTTAGTATCTTCGATAATATAACTTTTCAAGAAAAGAAAATTACCCAGGAAATATTCATATATCCATTTAATCTTCATGAAAACTAGGATCCAACTTTCCATAATTCCACTACATCAGTTGATCTGCTAGCAATGAAAGTACAAAAGATGGTAATCTGTCGTACAATAATCGGCAAAACAATTTCCGACTCCTAGATATTTATGGGAATTACATTTGCCAAACAATTTGCAATGTAAGCATGTTTCTTTCCATCTCATGCTTTAAGTCTCAAGGTCTCACTTATAACTTAATTTTTTTTTTGAACATTCGACTTTTATTGATATAAAAGAGCTAGCGAGAAGCTAGAAATACAAGTGGAAACAAAAGAAAGTAGAAAACATAAAAACAGAACAGGGATTAAACGGTAAAGCTACACCATTTGTGCCAATCGATCTCATGTTTGGGGTATCTATTAGACAGCCATAGGAAACTAAGAAACTTGAGCTCCTTGACAGCAAAACGAAAGGATGGGGCCTTGTTCGAGAAGATGCAATCATTCCTCATCTTCCATATGATCCAACAGTAGGCGAGAATGACAAGGTTAACAAATTTCCTCTTTTTCGGATCAATATGCTGATTGTTATGCACACCAAATAGATCTCTTATGCAGGCCGGTTTCATCATTGGGAGTCTGCACCAAGATAGGATGAACGTCCACAGGGAGTTGGCGAATGAGCAGTAGAGAAAGAGATGGTTCACTGATTCATCCTGGTTGTTACAAAGCCGACAAACGGTTGACGTTATCTGGATGTTTCGCTTGATCAGACAATCTGCAGTTGGTAGTCGATTTAGTTCCATTCTCCAGCACATAATGTTTATCTTCAAGGGCGCAATTCGATTCCAGGGAAATAGCCAATTTTGCGGTCCATGGGTTGCATTATCTAACTTCTGTCTCAGTGACTTGGTAGTGAAACAACCACTCGGATCATGAGTCCACACCCAAGAATCTTCTATATTTGTAAGAGTACACTTTGAAACCAGGGACATCAGTGAATTTAGTTGAGAAACTTCAGTAGACGAATTAAGCGGTCTCGACCAGTGCCACACCCATTGGAAAGAAAGTCCTGTGCCAGTACACTTCTCGTTAACGTAGCATCCTTTGTGTTTTTCCAAGCTGAACAAATCAGGGAAAGTCAGGTAGAGAGGCTTGCTGTCAATCCAGGCATCTAACCAAAACCGGATCCTGTTTCCTTTGCCAACACAACCTGTAATCATATCTTCCAGAGAAATATTAAGGGGAATCAAGTGGGAGTTTAGCTTTGCAATCGTCTTCCAAACTCCCACAAGATCGTTTTTAAGGGGACCGGTGAACATTTTCGTTTTGAGCAATGTAAAGCAGTGATGACCCGCCCCCACAGACTGTTTGGGTCATGGCGCAAGCGCCACCACCATTTGGCAAGTAAAGATAGATTTTTTGATTGTAAACAACCTAAACCCAACCCACCCGCCTTAACCGGTGCAATAACTAAGTCCCAAGCTACCCATGGAATTTTTTTTCGCGAAGAAGTACCCCCCCAAAAGAATGACCTACGAATGGATTCTAGTTTAGATAAAACACTTAACGGGGCCTTATACAAGGAGAAGTAGTAGGCTGGGAGACTGTCAAGCACGGATCGGATGAGCGTAATTCTACCACCAAGGGATAGGGTGGATGCTTTCCACTGAGAAAGACGGTTTTCAAAGGTTCGAATGACAGGTGACCAGTTCTTGATCAAGTTCATATTAGCACCCACAATCAGGCCAAGGTAGGACATGGGGAATTGGCCTAACTTACAATTTAGTATACTGGTGGACATGGTGATGGATTCGGCTGGTAGGTTGAGGCCGAAAAAACTGGACTTGTGTAGGTTAATTTTTAGACCAGAGACTAAATGAAAACACCTCATGATTCTCGAGATGTTTGAGATATGGGTTGAGGACCATGACCCAATAAGGATAGCATCATCAGCATACAGAAAGTGGGAGATATTTGGGCCGAAGTTGGGTAGGGTAATACCTGATATAAGGCCCACATTTGTCGCCCTATGTATCGTATTCGAGAACGCTTCCATTGCAATAATAAACAGGAAGGGAGATAGGGGATCTCCTTGGGGCATACCTCTTTCACAATTGAACTCGTTTGTTGGGCAACCATTAATCAATACAGCCGAGCGGGTTGACACTAAGATGCCACGAATCCAAGTAATCCACTTTTCAGGGAAATCCATTTGCCTCATGATAGTAAGCAGAAACTCCCAATTCACCGTATCATAGGCCTTTTCAAAATCGATCTTAAAGCAATACGCCTCACGCTTGCACTTTTTCAACCAGGAGATGATTTCATTTAGCATCAATGGGCCATCAAGGATGTTTCTATCAGAGAGGAAAGCGGATTGTGTGGGGGAGATGATTCTTTGGATCACTTGTTTAAGTCGGTTTGCAAGTGTTTTAGATATTGCCTTTTTGATGCAACCGATCAAGGTAATGGGGTGGTAGTCATTTAGTGATTTTAGTGAGGTGTTCTTGGGAATGAGTGTGATATGAGAAGAACTACAGCCATGACTAATAGTACCAGTGGAGTGAAAATCCATCAAGATGTTGAAGAAATCCCATTTTAGGCTCTCCCAGTACTTCTTGATAAAACCGAAATTAAACCCGTCCGGTCCCGGGGCTTTGTTACTGCCACACTCCCAGACAGCTTTAGTAATCTCGGTTAGTGTGAAGGGTGCAATGAGGAGGGCGACATCATCAGGGTTTAGGGACTTGAGGCCTTGGCAGCAAATTTGTGGCCTCTCCTTGACTGGTTCTTTGAACTTTTTTGTGAAGAAATTCAAAGCTTCTTCACGAATGGATGGGGGATCAATAAACCAGTTGCCGTTAATCTCAAGACCATGGATTCTGTTCTTTGCCACTCTACTATTGATAAAACCATGAAAGAAAGCAGTGTTTTCATCTCCGCATTTGATCCACCGGGCCCTTGATTTTTGGTGTAGGTCTAGGGATTTTGAGTGTTCCAAGTTTTGCAGTTTTTCTTTGGTCTCAGCCCAAAGTGCAAGTTCATCGTCGCTAAAATCTCTGTAATCAATGATGTTATCAAGGGATTCCAATTGGTTGGTAAGTGTTGTTTTCTGCTGGTTCTCAAGGGTGGATTGGGTGCGGATCCATTCTTTCAAGGTGACTTTTAAGGACTTGAGTTTCGATGCCAAGATCTGGTCTGGTCGTCCCAGATGGATTCCGGAATTGAGGGAGGTGGTGACTACTTCATCACAATCGGGTTTGGATAGCCATGAGTTAAAAAATCGGAATGGGGGTGGGCCAAAGTCCATGCTGGTTGTGGTTAACACCAAGGGTCTGTGATCAGATAGTGAGCGAGGGAGGGTTTGTGAAAGCTGCCATTGGCCACATATTCATGAAAGAGGGAGAAACAAGGATTCTGTCTATCCTGCTTTTCTTTTTTCCATTATCAGCAATGTATGTGAAATATCCCCCATGCAAAGAGTATTCCATAAGGCCACATTGATAGATAAAGGCATTGAAAGCCTGGGCACATGAGTCATTGTAGACTGAATTTTTCCTCTCATCGGGGTTTCGAACTTCATTGAAGTCGCCAAGAAGAATCCACATTCCTTGGATGTTGGAAACATGGGCTGTGATTTCGTTCCAAGTGTTTTGCTTTGCAGAAGGGTCTTGTGGTGCATACAAATTTAGAATATTGCATGGTGAGGAAAAGCCATTAATGAGGCCAGAAGTGATGATGTAATGGGTGGATTTGATGGTGTTGGTTAGCACAAAGGTAGATGGATCCCAGATGCTTAATAGTCCACCAGAACGACCTTCTAGTCCCGTAGAGGGGATAAAGTCGAATTGAAAGTGCGGGCTATTCCATAGAGTTTGGGGGCTGAGGTGTTGGTAATTTATCATGTGTGACTCTTGTATACACATAAAGTGGATTCGGTGTTCTATCTTCAACTGTTTGAGCCAAGGCAGTTTCCCTTTGCCTTTAATACCACGGGCATTGATGGATAGAAAATTCATTGGGTCACTGTTTGCTCACGGTCACTGATGATTTGGTCTTTCACCATATTTTCAAAGCCCGACAAAACAATACCAATGCATTCACCAACAGCAATAGTATTTTCCACTTCTTTGTCTAGTGTGGTGGGACCAGGTTAATTAAGTCGTCTAATTTAGAAACTTGTAAATTCACATAGTTTCATCACATCAGTTGATCTGCTAGCAAATGAAAGCATGTAATTTACCTTGTCATTAATATTTATGTCAATCACTTACGCTAGATATTAATTCCAAGTGTCTCTTATAATTAGATAGCATGGACTTAAATTTTAAGGTATTTATTTTGATGTGACAATCAAAATATGTACGAAGAAGCATGCACTCATCTTCGTATCATAAGGTTTCAAACAATTTTTAATTACCAATTCACTAAGAGTTAAATCAACAAAGTTTTAATTGAGGTATTGGGTTCACCAATCAAAGAATTACCTCCAATTATCGCCCACTATATCCTACTACTGCATGAGTCAAAAGACTTAAGTTATTCGGATAATTACCACAAAAATGGCGCGTGGAATTGAGGTCAATTCACCCTTAAGATGATTTTGCACAAAATAATAGTGGTACTTGGTAAGTCTAATTTGACGCACAAGCAAGCGGAGAGACATAATGGAATCTCTTTAAGGTCACAATTTAATGCGAAACCAACCTTATACCCACCTTATAGTTTGTCAAACTAGGTCCGCCTTTCAACTACTGGTGCAAAAACTCATCAATCAATTAAAAGTTTATGATTCTAAGTCTTAAAATTTTATGTTGTAAATTATTAAATTGCTAGTCTCGCCTGGGAGCAAATTACCATGCGAAACGAACCACTGTCGGCACATAAGACTTGGCAATAAATAATTTACCACATCAAGGTTTCATAGTCATTAGGTCCATTTATTTTTTATACTAAAAAATTACCCTCTTTTTGCTTACAATTCAATAACAATTTAAACAAAAAAGAATAAGTAATTTTAACAAAAAATAAATAAACACTCAATAACACATATAATCTTAACTATTAAATCATATAGCCACATGCAAACCTTTTGATAAATCCTATTAATAATCTATATGTGAATTATTATGTATATAATTAATAAAACTCCCATTGGTTTTCGAGCGCATTGTACCCAATGGACCACAGTCACCAACAATTGGCCGCGTAAGCTTTAATAATTACATACCACGTTGCACATAACTGATTCATTAATTTAATATATTAGGTCTTCCCTAATTTTAGATTTATCTAAATAACATGTAGCACATAAACAAACCCTAATTCATAATTCCTTGCATGAAGAATCATGAATTAAACAAGGAACGTAACCCTTTATTCAAATAAACACATAAACATAACCTGTCCTAATTTAACACCTATAAAGTATTACCGAATATTAAAAGGAACGTACATTGATCCTAGCACAAACAAGGATCTAAACTTCTTTTTTCTTGTTCTTGATCAAACAATACGATTAACGTGAAACCCCTTACCGTTTTGTTCCACAATCCAAGATAAATATCTAAAGTAAGATATTATCAAGTTCTTGTACACACGTACTATAAGCGGCTAACGAATGGTGCTAACAATTGGACACAAGAAAACCAAACAATTTGTTTACTTGAAAAACTTTGGATCGAACACCTCTAAGGGATAAAAGTCGACCGAATTTTATAGAGGAGGAAGAGAGAAAATTTTCAGGGTTTAGTTACAATGCACTAGGTAAAAAACTAAAGACCCTTGTGTTTGTATTTATAGTGAATGGATTTCTTTGGCTGCGCTCCAAGAAATCGATTAGGGTTACCATAACCCCTTAAAAATCCGGCCACCCTTTTACTAAGGGTTCTAGATCCTTCTTGAGTCCCAAATTTCACTAATAGTCCTTCCACTATTTACTTAACGGTCGTTAGTCAATTCGGTTAATCACTTAACGTCCATTATGTATCATTTTGTGTCCAAATAAGTAAAATAAATAACATTTATATATATTAATTATTTACGTTAGTCATTTATACGCAAAGTGTGCAATCCCTCGATCCCGAGTTCGAATCTAGTCATATACGATTTAATATTTTCCAAAACTCTAACATCGTGCACGTTAGTTAGAGAATTAGTGGTGACCGAAGGTGACCACGGTTACCCTCATCTCGGCGCGAACTCGGCTTTTTCTCTCTAAGACGAATTGCATGACCAAATGATCGTAATAAGTCGACCAAACCAACCAACTAGCTTAGCTCAGTTGGCCACCTGAGCTTCTTCTGGAGCTTGGGGGAGGTTTTACCCAGGGTTCAAGTCTCGCAAGAGACAAAAAATCCAGGTTTTCCTCCTAGTGCGAAGCCGTGAGTTCTAGGGGTTTCCCTTCGAGGTTCTCTCCTAGTGGTTCGGGTCCCGGGCCTGCCCATTTGGATTGTTTAACTCTGGGGGTCGGATTTCAAGTGTGGCGCCGTCCTTAAAAAAAAAAAAAAAAAAAAAAAAAAAAAAAAAAAAAAAAAAAAAAAAAAAATCGACCAAACCAAAAATATTTCCCCACAAAAATCAATTAAAAAACACTCACACACATAAACTTAAGTCATCTCTTCGGTAGCATTAAAAGTGTTTTACAAAAGTTACATTCTAATGCCCAATAAGGAACAAAATAGGGCAATGGAAGTGGCTTCACATAGCTACACTTCAGTGGTAATTGATTACATGTTTACCAATTACATTACATCTAACTTAACAAAGTAAACATCCTAGCATACCAAAACAAGTTTGGTTAATCCGTGCACAACATACAGATACACAAAATATGCACAAGATAATGTTTAATAGTTACATATAACTAAATTAAAGATAAGACAACTTATCCAAAGTGTCTAATCTTGTTTCCTTACCAATCCACCTATGGTTGACTAATGTTCCATATTTGAACTTTCTAATACAAGTGTGATAGTGAATCATAGATATTACCTGAAAAGATTTCTCAGTACCCATATTCTTACCATAACATCTCTAAGGGCGGCAATTAGAATGCTCATCTCTAATGTTATTTAAATTCCACATTTAGCAAATTCTAAATTCCACGGTTGAAAAACCTGTCTCCTTTGGACACAAAAGTCAAGGGTTCGATCCTCACTCGTTGCAAAAAGGCCGGAGGTCCTTTGGTAGCAGCCTCTTTACCTTCGGGTAGGGGTAAAACCATCTACATCTCCACTCCTCCATATCTAGTGAAAGACGGGATTGGGTAAACGTTGAATTTTTATTTATTTATTTATTTATTTATTTATTTAGCAAATTCTAGTAAGATATGAACACTACGTTAAAGTCATCTTATGCCTTCTTATTAAACATGATTTAGTTTTTAACCAAGTGATTGTTCTTAGAAAATATATTTACCATTATATTGTGTTTATAGAAATAATTGCAATTGTGTGGTAATCCCTTCCACAAGAGAAAGAATATATTTTCTTTTTGGTGTAGTTAATTTTTGCTTTGATCATACTACCCAGTTTCTTTACAATCGTATATATTGGCTGATAAGTGATATATTTACTACACTAGCCTCAAGGCCCGCCCGATGGGCGGCTAGCTTTAAGAATTGTTTAAAAGTTAAAAGTAGTAGTAAAATGCTTGATACAATAACGTTAAACGAATATAATGTTGAAACAAAAAATATCTGAGAACATGCGGTCATGAAAAATATTTAAATTGTCTAAGAAGCCCTTTCTTTCTATATGACAGTGTGAGATTCTAACCAATAGTTTCACACGACAAAATTTTTGATGTTTAAAAGTAAAAGTTTCGGTTAGTAAAAAGCGATATGAAACAAACATACATTCATTTGCATACTATATGACTTCAGCATAACTTAAAATCATACTTTAAAAGAGAATATATAGACTTGTCATTGCTCAAAAATGACTGATCTAAGCCAAAGATGACATCAACACCATTATGAACACACTTGTTTAGGTTGAGAATTGGTTAAAGTTCAAAAAAGAATATCTATATACTCGGATTAACTTGCAGTAGAAAATAATGCAAGTAAAAATACCATAAAATTTATATATGGAAATGGATATATTTACATTTGACAGCAAATGGGAATTCTTTACCTTATCACCATGGGAATTCTTTATCTTATCACCACAAATTGGCTGATTCGGGTTATAATTAATATCTCAAATGGGACAAACAAACCTAAATTGTATGCAAATGCTTATAGTATCCTGGAATTGCTTTATTCTAAAGTATTAGAATCTCGTATTGATATCATTATTTCAACATTCACATATACAACATTATTTACTGTAAAATTGAAGATGTGAGGCAACCAATCTTATCTTGTATTAGAAACTACCAGTTCTGAACCAATATCCTCTCAACAGAAGTTGATAAAAGTCAAAATCATGAATCTACTAATTTCATGTTCCAGCTATGCACAGTCTGTTAGCTTCGATTGCCGTAGTAGCTATATCCTTTGGTACATTATCACCTAAAACTAAAACCTCCAAAAAAACAACACATTAGTGCCGGCACAAAATGATGGATTTATAATCATTAGTTGGCATGGACCAAACTGTTACCTAATAAATAATGACCACATATATAACTCCAAATAAAGCAAGAAGCACTTGCCAATACAAACACTCCAACTTTCATTTATAAAACGAAATGCACTCTCAATAAGAAGCCATACACACAACCTAAAAATAAGCAATCCCAAACACCCACCAAGACAATCTTCTAATTAGTTGCTCAATAGCATGTACAAAAATAGTTCGATTGAAAATCGACAAACGAAAAACCACATTGTTATTGTATGCAAATGAGCCTCATTTGAATCCAGCCACTTTGAGGAAAGACATCTAAAAACCACTGAGATAATGAGTTCTTATGAGTATAGCAAGTATGCAAGTCGATTACCTTTTGAACCTTCTCAATCTCCATAAGCATGTCGTTTTCTAGTTTCTTCTCGAGTGGACCTTCTTTTTGTTTATGCTCAAAAATAGCTTCTCCTGAAGATCACACAAAAACTTGACGATAATAATATTTTATTTTAGTTTTTCAAGTTTTTGTTTCAACAATTTTTTTTAATGTATGTATTTCAGGTGTTAGAAATAAATTAATAGAAACTCATCTAAATTAGTAGCAACTGTTTCCCAATGGTAAGGAGCGGAAAATTAACCATATCAACATGTTTCATAATTTATGCATAAATTTGAAAACTTTTATCTTAATAACAATAGATTTTAAGTGTGTTTGGTACTGAGTTTAGTGCTGACTCACTGCTGCATCAAGGGCTATTTGGTACTGAGTTTAGTGCTGCAGCAAGGACTGTTTGGTATTGAGTTTAGTGTTGCAGCAAGGAATGCTTGGTACCGAGTTTAGAGCTGCAGCAAGGACTTTTTGGTATTGAGTTTAGTGTTGCAGCAAGGAATGCTTATTACTCAAGCGACGTAACCTAGCGTATGTTCTAAATAGTGAATTAACCTCCACATCAGATAACATTATTTATTAATAACCAAATGAATAAAACCCTCTCTTCAAAGTTCAAAATGTTTAAACAACTATATATATGATTGCGTAAAAGTAACTGTAAATAAATAGTAAAGTTAAATAACACTTATTAAAATAAGTTGCACCATGATTATAATGGAAAATTACATACCTAACTCTTTTATGGAGATTCACATCAACAGATCAATCTGCATTAGTATGAAAGAGTTGCTCAATGGTCAGCATGGATTCATTGTGGATTAGCTTTCTCGAGCATAGTTAGATGATACATTCAGCCTAATCCTTATATTTCCTCAATCCATGAATGACCTGTAATAGCAACAAATAAAAGCACTATAAGCATCTTTATTTTATGAGATTGTACAACAAAGATAGTAGATTATTTACCTCGTTCGCTTTTCCTATTTTCACCTTCCTCTCTTGCCCTTTGTGCTTCCTGCACATTTTATAGTTGACGTTAATAATTACACAAATCTATAATTTTAGGGAAATAAATGTAATGACAATGTGTCAAGTAAGCCACCTCTTCCTCTATTGCTTTTTTACTTTCTCTGCTTCCTCCGATGCTTCTTTTTCCATATGATTTTGAAGCCCAAATCGTAATTAAGCTCAAGCATAACAACGGACTACAGCAATGCGACATCACTTTCCTATTTGTTTTCATGTAAATCACACAAATGGCTTTTCTTTCTACATCAACACATCAATTTAGCAGTATTGATTGTCCCACATGGCTGAAGTGTTCTCGGAGCTGATCCTCACTAACATGAGCATCAATATTCTTAACATAGACTCTTAAGCCCTACAATAGAAGAAAAAAAAATAATTGGATTTATAATGAGATAATTAGTAGAGGAAGAAAAAGGAATACATAAACTTTATCATTCAAAGAGCAATTGATATTTCCTTATTTGTCTTTGAAAAAGATAGATTAAAGCCAAAGAATGTTGCTGATGTAACAGTCTCGTGTAATATACACAACAGTTAAATGGGTTTAAGCTATACCAAACAATATTAAGACCAAAAATCAAGTATGTGTATTAAGTGTAATTACCAAGCTTTTAGGAACTTAATTCTATGATTCGTTGCTGATAAATCTTTATGGGATGGATTGATTTATTTTTCACATAATCGATTTCCAATGCATCCAACTCCTGGTCCAGAACCTGGCAAAGATACATCACCTGACTCTCATGGACATCATGCGTTAAGCGAGCACGAACGATCTAAATGAGAGAAATCTTCAAGGTGGGAATCTTCTCGTGCATGAATATTCCAAGTAGGTGACAACGAAAGTGTCAACCTTCGATTTGGAATATGGTTTAGCCCTCATACCTGGCATTTGTCAGATTTATGTACTTGATTGACTCCTCAAATCCAAAAGCTTTTTCCCAAAAGAGTCCCTCCCAAGTTGGATGTCTACAAATGGGTCGATTATGGTTGTATTATATCTTTCACATGTTAGCTAAATGGAAACGGGTAAATAGGACGACTCACTCAAACATGAGACAAAGTGTTTTCAAGTTTTGTGTAAAAACTAAAAAGTTATACTATTACTTTAACAATGTTTTTTGATAAGTAAGTTTTATACATTAGATATTCATATAAGTAACAATAAGAGCAACATCAGGTTACTCAATCACATGAATGGTAGCGAGAAAGCTCATAAACTTACCAGTGTCTCCAAGAACAATATGGAAGCAAATTATTCTACTTTTTCCTTTTAGAATGCTATTTGTACCAACATATATTGTACTTCATGTACTGATGTAGAAGGCATAGCTGTTGACTTTTCTTTTATATATTGTGCCACAACCCTGTACATCATCATTATATACACATCAAATACAGTCCAAATAAGTAAACATAAAAAACATAGCTTCAAGATCACTACCCAATGGAAAAAAATTGAAAGCACCAATTAACTTTTGGGTTCTCCAAGTTGTGACTTACGGTTAAAACTTATTTAAATTCCTCATTGATATTTCGAGTCATTCTTTCTATAAACAAACAATGTTGCTTTCTGAATAGCTTCAACCCGCACTTTAGCTCCCTAATGGCATCAACCCTTACTTTCAGCATTTTAAGCTCAATACCTACCTCCTCCCGTTCCATTAAACCCACACACTTCTTCATCTCCCTAAAAAGAAATCATACTCTCCAACTGATAAACATAACCATTGAAAAAATAACCATAAAAAAGTATTTCAATTTCTTGCAGCTTTAACCATATCAAAGTTTATGGGTGCTAATTTTCAGATTTTCTTGAAAAAATTCCATAGAAATTTAATCATTTTCATTCTCATTTGATATGAAAACATATTGAAAATTTGTTTTTACTGACATGTGGAGCTAAGATATGCCTGCACAAACCTTTGTCGACCCGGCTCTCACTTGAATACCATCCCTTTGGAATTTTTCTTCAGCAAACTCAGTTATTCTTTTGTCAAATCTGAAAAACAGAAACACAAAACTTGATTAAACTATGTTTACAAATATTCTTAATCTAAAAATTAATCCGCTCCTTACTAACATCATCATAATCATATATACAATTTTACTATTTGCATAACAAAAATCTATTAATCACTTCCATTTTTTTAGCCGATTTAATTTTAGAACAACCAAAAAATAAAATCAGAAACTAATTTATGAACAATTAACTCAAACACATAATTGATTTATGAATTTGCAATTGAAATTAGGGTTAGAATTATATCCCAAATCAAATAAAAATAGAACATGAACACTTCATATAAAAAGAAATCACAAAAGAACCTACACCATAGCATCAATAAAAAGAATTCTTTAGCCTTTTTTTTTTTGTCGATCATGGATGTGTTTCTTTTATTGTTGATTCGTCCAAAGATTTGTTGTGACGGGTTTTTAGTTTCTTCCCAGATCCAGGGTTGTTTGTGTTTTTTTGATCGGGTATACCGAATGGTATTGCGATGGATAGGATTTTGATGTTATGTTTTTGAGCTAGGGTTCTCAAAAATGGGGATCTGGTATGTTTTTTTTTATAGTATTTTTTTGATCTGCTATTGATTTGCATTTTTCGGTTTGTGTTTTTTTGATGTTGTGATACCAAATGAAGCGTAGCAGAGTAATGCCGCCCAAAATTGTTGAGCAGTTAATGTTTAGAAAGTGAATACAACCAGAACCGTTGGATCAAAATGAATTTCCAGGTGTCGAGTTTTAAGGTATTTTGGGGAGAGATGATATTTTCAAAACCCTGTTTTATTAATATAGTAGATGTTTTATTAATATAGTAGATTCCAACTTAAAGCATTACTTTTATTTTGTGTTAAACACATTTGAAAAAAGATATGACCATTTTTTACCAATACGGCTAGATCATGGCAAGAAGGAAAAAAAAATGAAACGAAAAATCACATCCAACAAAACAATAGGTTCATCTATACAAGTTACACGGTTAGTTACGCGCATATTTTTAAAAAATGATGTGACGCCAACCATCTAATATAATTTTTTTAAAGGGTACTCAAAATTTGTTGGTGATTTCATCTCTGCCAATATTTGATGCTTTCGTTTTTCCAATGTCATCACCCTCATCTCATATTTCATCATCTAAGAGCTTCAACAAGTGTTCATTTAATTGTTTACAATATTAATTTCAAAAAGTATGTTTAAGACTTCATTATAATATCATATACAAAAAAGTATGTTTAAGACTTCATTATAATATCATATACAAAAAAAAAAAAAAAAATGGTATTCACATAGCTCATCAATTCTTCTTTAGCATACTTTTAATGTAATAAGATAATTGTAGCAACTAGACTATATTGATTGTTCTACAATTTGATCTCTATGAAGTGTTGGAGTCAAAAGACTACAAATACATATTTAAATTGGAAAGAAATGCCATACTATGGCTAATATTTCTAAACACACTATATAATGGTAAATATCTTTTTTAAAAACAATTAGATAGTCAAAAAAGTATTCAAAAGGTGGTTCTGTTCGAAATATAGCAAATTTTGGTAAGACATATATGATTCTATGAGCATTGCATTATTTAGAGTCACAAATAACTTCAAGTTTTATGTTTGTTGTAAACCCGAATGGGTAGTTTCTTTCCTTGGGTTTCGCTTTCTTTAATCGTCTCGATTATGAAAGTTGGATTCCTTTATTTATATTGTTCGTGTTTTTTTTAATATATTGCTGCTTTTCAAAAAAAAAAAAAAAAATGGTTTTGACATGAGGATTGGCATTTGGCTCATTAAACTTGTTTGGTTTATGGTTTTAGAGGGCCCACTAAAACAAACATACATAGGTTTCTACAAAAGGAGGGTGAATATATGAGATTTTTCTCTGCCCATTGATATATTTATATATTTTATTGGGCAAATGATTAAAAAAAGTACCATACTTGCCATCATTTGCTTTTATCGGTAGCGAACAATTTTTTTTTTTTTTTTTTTTTTTTTTTTTTTTTGTACTTTTCTTTCAAATTCATCCTTTTTAGGGTATTTTGCGAAATTTTTAGACATTTTTTGCACTCTTAGCTAATAGATTTTTTTTTTTTTTTCCCCTCGAAAGGCAAAAATGTCACATAGGAAAGAAAAGTACCCACAAAAACAAAAAAATTTGTTCGCTACCTACAAAAGCAAATGGTGACAAGTATGATAATTTTTTTTAATTATTTGCCTTATTTTATTTAAAATATCTGTTTTTTTCTTAATATACAATTTCCGTGTTTTCATATTTGTGGGTCACATCTTATATTTTTATTATTTTATTTTCAAAATAATCAAAAATTTCAAATAACAATATCAAATCTAATTTATGAAACAAATACTTTATATTACAAATTCAAATTTAAATCCAAACCCTAATCCAAACTCAAATCCAAAACCCAAATCCTAATCCTAAACCCATCTACAAACCAAACGGACCCTAAGTCCATTTTCAATTTGAACAAAGTTTAATAATACCCCACTAATTAATCTAGCTACTAACCAAATACCTTCCTTCTCAACTAAAGTGTCTTTTAATTTGTTAAAATAAGAAAATAGACATGAATTTTGAAACAACCAAATATAGAAAAATGGACTTATAATTTGTGATAGCGAGTAATAAAAAAAATCTTGATTTGAATTTCCTAATAAGCTTCGCCAAGACAACTCCAAGTTAATCAAAAATCAATGTGGACGAAATCGAGTTCATGGTAAAATAATCATCATAACATAAGCGACATTAAACGTAATTCTCGTGAAACTATCATTTCAAGTTATGGTCAAACATGATTTGTCAAGTTAGTTTTGTTGTATGAAGAAATAAGCAAGCGGTCATTTTATTTTTATTAAATAAATAATTTTTCATTTAACTTATTTGTTATTAGTGAACATTCTTACAGGGCAGGGAACCGGTCGCTGTCTCGGCTACCAGAGGCTCTAGGGAAGTCAGAATAGGAAAGCACTCATCTTGGGGTCATGATGTATCATGTTTAACTTAGGTTGAGTTTAAAGTTAATTAGGTGTCATTTTCTAGCCACAAATAGCAGAAGACAAACGATGTGATTTATTTAAGTGGACCAAGGTATTCAATTAGCACGTGCCCATGTGATTTGTCAATACGTCTTACCGACATAGTTACAACTAGAGTCGAGTAAAATCACTCGAAAAGCTGCCCGAACCGACAAACCGATCGAAACCGGGTCGAACTAAATCGAACCGAACCCACCTTATTGGGTTTGTTTTTCGGTTTTGTATAATTATTTCGGTTTTACTCGGTTCGGGTCAAAACACACTTGTTCAGTTCGAAATCATTAAACCGACCCGAACCGACCTTAGTCAATTCAGGATTCGCATTCCATGGCCGTTTGATCGAATCTACACGTAATTAAACTAAGTGATTTATAGGCTGATGAGCCACTTTGGTATCGGTAAACTAAGTGATAAATCCTCCATCTATTTGGACGAGATAAAGTATGATTCGACAGTGAACAAATTCGTTGTTAGAGAAGCGACCATTCACTCATGCTCCATCTATTTGGACGAGATAAAGTATGATTTGCTAGTCTTCGATTGAACGTAGATTCTTATAAAAATTCTAAAAAATCTTTCAATCGATACATGGTTACTTGTTATTTAATGTTTAACTTTTATATATAGATGAGTGGATTTTGGCAAGTATGTCTGTTGGAATGTTTATAATACAAAAACTAGCAAGCCTACAATGCCTTATTTTGGCAATATAGCAGTCCATTAGCCCAACTAAAAGAACTATCCCTGCTACAAGCCTACAATGCCTTTAGTCTCTATGCCCAGCAAGCATGAGTATCAATCTATAAAAGAGCCTGCAGATGCACAATATCAACTACCATTTACTGCCTTTAGTCTATGCCATTACTGCAACATAACTAAAACATTTTCGACTATGCAGAATGCCTTAAGACTTTTTCCAGCAAGCATGACAAATGTATCACAAATATTGTGAAACATAAGCATCACAAATAAGATCAACCTGCAGATTCACTGTCTTCGACTATCATAGATGCAAGAAAAAGAAAAAAATATTCAAGGCCACAACATAGAGAAAAAGATAAAAGCTAATAGATTCACATCTCATATAATCAGATATTCTGATAAACCGACATCTAACAAAACAGAACATAACCAAGTTTCACATCAAGTATCATATCAGAATATAGTAAAACCATGAAAAAGATAGATCGTGTTCCCTCACTAACTAACCAACTCACTAAAGCTTGTCCTCAATGTCTGAAAGTGGTGTCATCTGTTCCTTGAGACCTTTCCTCTTACGGATGGTGGCGACAAGTGCACCTGCCTGAGAACCAGCATCCAGTGGATCAGCACCCATCATGCCTCTAACCTGCAATGTTGATATACCGCCAGCGAGTCAATGCAAAGGTAATGATATTAACATCTACTTTGCAACTTGTCATTAAAATACTTAGATATAAACAGGTACAACCGATTTTCCTATTACTTTTGAGAATTCAAGAAAAGGTGCCGTTTATCGTTTCTTGC
This sequence comes from Artemisia tridentata subsp. tridentata, assembly GCA_021014915.2. NCBI lineage: Eukaryota > Viridiplantae > Streptophyta > Magnoliopsida > Asterales > Asteraceae > Artemisia > Artemisia tridentata. Next base: position 1,343,993 of record CP139509.1, read on the forward strand.
ATCACAGGTCAAAATATTGAATTATAACAATCATATAACCTGAAAGTTTCCATTCAATCACCATACTTTTTCCTTCCAAATTCAACCCATTAAGCTACCACCTTAAAGCAAGGGATTTTCTAAACTGTCATGAAATCTTGAAAGAAAGGCAATGTTCAACCCAGAAAATCACTTATGTTTAAATGGGACCGAAAAGTGTTCAATTTATCTGCTAATAATTGTTTAAATCACCCATCATTCGTATCCGAGGTTAACAATATCTCACTGTTGTTTTCCGTCTCTACTTTATAATCAACTATGCATTTAGCTTTTTCATGGTCATCTTCTAACCTACATAATTTGGATTTTAAGAAACAATTTTTTAGCTTTCTTTATAACTATGTGTCATTAAAAGTGTCTCAATCGAGTAATTTATCTAAACACACGTAAAACTTATGATCTAAAAAATGAACATGAATCAGGTTATAGCAATGCCTGCATTCCCAAATCGACACATGGCTTGTTGGCCGTATTGGAGACGGTATAGGAAATAGGGAGATGGTCCTATCTTTCACATGGTACGAGTATATTGCTTCGCTCATTTTGGCACGAATGTGTATATAACCTACCAACTCCGAAGCAATTACACGGCTATAAGATACCGATTGATCACGAGAACGATCCAAAAATAAATTAGCGTCTTTCAGGTCATATATTTCTTCCCATATATGACAACTGTTGACGAAGTCTTGGTGATCATGGTTTCGCCAATCCCCCAAACTGAGATCACTTATGTCCCATTTTTTCATGTCTTCCCACTTTATACTAGTCATGTCCAATTTAAACAGCAGGTGTTTCTAGTGATTTATGACCATAGTATATTATGTAGAACAATTCATCACCAGATCCTTTCAAATAATAATCTATGTGGTCACCACAGTAGCGATAGGAAGTTTCGGAAGGATAAGGGCATCCCCCAAACAGCATTAGTGTTATCACAACTTCTTTCTGCCTAACCCGAATGTCAACTTGTATAATCAAATCAGTAAAAGAACCATCGATACTTAATGCATATACCTTATCATTGCAACAAGTTAGGTTACGTAGTAATTTTCCATCGAAGCTTAACCTCTTTAGTTGATTGGCATATGACATTTCAGTCCACCTAAATTTCTTTCTTTTACTACCTGGCTGACAAAATGTGAAGGTAGATTTATTAGATCTTGCTAATAAAAGAACTGAACTCGGATCATTTGGAGGGGCTGACAAACAACATTGTCCGATAGATTCATAATTTCCGTCTTCTACATTCAAGGTGGGGAGACTTATGATCTTAGAAGTCAGTTGGTTAGGTTTTATGGATAAATATTAATATGTTTATGTCCGGTTTCGAACCCGAGACTCGGGATTGCACACAATACGTGAGAGTTCCAATAGTTTGAATGAATTAAATATATTTTATATTTATATTTATTCATTTCACTAAATAACACTTAACGACGGTTAGGACTTAACGGAGTTAGAGATAACGACCGTTAAAGGACTAAATGTGTAATAGAGAGTTAGAAGGATCTAGAAACCCATCTAATGGGTTGGATCGGCCGATTGGGTCTCTTAGGGCCTTAGGTCGGTTTTGGTAGCTTGGGGACAAAGGTAGGGATTACCTATAAATACAATTCATTGTGTTTTAGTTATTCCTAATCTTGAATCCCTAACTATAGCCAAACTTCTTCTCCTCTCTCCCTCTAAGTCCAAACGATCGACCCTCTTTTAAGTTCACTAGAACTTGGTCGATTCTAATAAGGCTTATAAAGTGTTTGGTTATTTAGTGATTCTTGAACCTAGCTTTTCCTATTGGAACGCTATCATTACGTGTGTACAAGAACGAGTGACTAGCTTATTTTAGCTAGTGTTTTTCCCTTTACTTGGATCGACATATATAAACCTTTTCTAGGGTTTATACTTGTTCTTGGAAGCTTGCATAAGGTACGTGTCTATTTAGATTAATTAATTACCAGTTCTTGTAGATCTTTCCGCTGCGTGTTCTTGATGATTATATGTGTTTATGGTTTTATATAGTTCACATATTACAACAGTGGTATCAGAGCCTCGTTAAGAACTTGTAATTAATTACTAAAACCTAAAAATTGAATCTTGATTAGATACATGCAACTTTGGTTTTAGGGTTTGTTCTAAAAACCCTAATTGTTAAAAAGTGGGTCGACACCCACTTATTTTATTTAGGGTTTAGTAGTTTTTTTTTAATTAAAACTTATAGAAAAACCCTAGGTTTACATGAAATTTTTAGGGATTAATTTGTGAATACCGTATGTGATGTCACTAAATTAATTAGATACGTACAAGATATTGACATGATAATATGGAATGCATGATTATGTGATCAATATGGTATCCTTGACAAATCTTGCATATTTGTCATGGTATGGTTTGTATGATTTTGTATTGAATTATTTGCTACATGATTTAAATAAATCTTAAATTGGGGAAGACCTCAATATATATTAATTAATAAGTTATGTGCAATGTGGTATCTAACTAACCAAAACTTACGCGGCCAAGTTATTTGGCGTCTGTGGACCATTGGGCACAATGAGCTCGAAAACCAATAGGAGTTTTGTTAGTTACATACATTTAAATTTCACATAGAATTAATATTATGATTTATTGAAAAAGGTTTGCATGTGGCTATATGATATCGTGGATGATCATATATTTGTTATTATGTGTTTATTTATTTTTTATAATTACTTGATCTTTTGTGTTTAATATTATGATGGATTGTAAACAACAAAAGAGGGTAATTTTTCAAAATAAAAATAAATAAGACTAATAACTATGAAACCTTTGTAGCAATTTTATTTATTGCCAAGTCTTATGTGCCGATAGTGGTTCGCTTCGCACGGTAATTTGCTCCCAGGCGAGACTAGCAATTAATAAATTATTACATAAAATTGTTTTAGCAAGAAAATCATATTTTTTTAGTTGATTGATTGCAACTGTACAAAAGTGGTCGAAGCGGCGGACCTATTATTGACAAACTATAAAGTGGGTTTAAGGTTGGTTCACATTAAATTGTGACCTTAGAGGGGCACGGTTTTAACTAGCTTCGGCGGCTGTCGTCCCTCCGCTCGCCTGTGCGTCAATAATAGACTTACCAAGTACACCATGAAAAAGTACGAAGCATCTTAAGGCAATGTTGTAATTTGCTCAACGCCTCAATTAAAAAATTTGATGATTTGAGCTACGAATAAGTAAACGATTTTGTTTTTGCAAACATATATGATACAAAGATGAATGCATGACATCTTTGTACATATTTTTTGATTTTACACATCAAAATTTATTACCCTTTAAATTTAAGTAATATGCCACCCAACTACAAAAAGAAACACCTAAGGTTTCATCCTACATCACTAGCAGCCAAATCTGAATGTTGATGTTCAAAGGATGGTCATCTAAGGGTAAATTGAGTACTTTATTGCTAGCAGCCAAAGCTGAATGCAATAAACCGACGTCAATTTACTGTTTCTTAAGTTGGTTAACTTAATTGGGCACTTTCATTACTAGCAGCCAAAGCTGATGTAATGGAACGGCGCCAAGGCATAAAGATTTGGGGATGAAACATGCTTACATTTGCAACTGAGGTTGGCATAATATGTAAGTCCCATGATTCTAGGAATTGCAATTGAATATTGGCAATTGAGTGCGGCTCTATCTTATTGAGTACTTTCATTGCTAGCAGCCAAAGCTGATGTGATGAAACGACGTCAATTTGGATCCTATTTTTCAATGAAAATTAAATGGTGAAATTTTATTTACCGTGGGTGTTTAATTTTCTTGAAAAGTTATTATCAAAAATACTAAATTGAATTTTGAAAAATTCTTTTAATGTATTTAATGCAACGTTAAAACCGTAAACATGGGATATTCTTTTAGTAGTAAATTGGTCTACACCCATAGGGGTTTTGGATAGAGTCAATTTTTACTGAAAAGAATAAACCGAGTCTACTTTCCGTGTGAAGAGTAAGACTTAATCCTATTCCTTTTTCATGAGTGAGAAATGTATAATAGAAAAATTAGAATTGTCTAAATTCTAAGAAATAACTCATGGCGAATTTCTTAAGAAATTGCATGGTTAGGAGTTATTAAATTAGAAACTAGACTAATTACCGCAAAGATTGGTAAAAGGCAAACTAGAATGTTTGATCTAGTTGTTATGCTTTAACCATTTAAAGGTGCTACATACCATGAAGGGGATGGTAGACCTAACTAAGGAAGAAATTGCATACCAAATTTTTTCAAGTTAATTGCATTGATGGATATTCCATCATTGACAAGTAGAATACATTATTTGAAGTACCTTAGTAGTGTTACGTAAGGGATTCATCAAAGGTGTAGGAAAGTAAACAACACGATATTTGCTTTTGCTGCTTATGCAACACTTACAATGTTGTCAAAGCCACTGGGAGCATTGTGTTGTAATTACTGAATAATGAGTTCATGCAGTGATCTTAAATTCAGTGGGAGCTACAAGTCTTGATAGCAACCAAGATCATCTCTAGAATCTCTTGAGATGATTACTTTCCAATTATAGACACTTGTGGTATTAAGGATAGTCGTGTACGTTTCCTTACTAGACGAGGTGATTCTATATCTACTTACATCTATGACACAATCATATTGATCAAATAAGCAAACTATTGACGTGTTGTTTATCTGATACGTGATGTTGTTCCATGCACAAGTGGGAGAATTAATTAAAGTGTGCAAGCAACAACATAAAGGAATATGATTTAAAGTGTTCTCTTGACTGCAAGGTAAGAGACCAATGTTCTAATGTGTTTTATACACATTCTAATTTATAGAACATTTGGAGTTAATATCTACTTTCATTACTAGACATTAATGACAAGGTAAATTACATACTTTCATCATTGCAGCCTCGACTGAAATAATGAAACTATGTTAATTTACAAGATTCTAAAAATTAGATAATTATTAGAACAAGTGTCAATATGATAATAAGACTACTTCTAATGTGAATATTTATGTATTGTTGTAATGACATAAATAAATGAAGTAATCTTATACTACTTCATATTTAAATGTTTATGTATTCCTGAAATGACATAAATATATGAAGTAATAAATTAACTTGAAATACTATTAAAACCAAGTTGTTGGTTTAATAATTACTTTAGTTATACATGTTTATATTGTAGATATAAATATGAAGTCTTTTATTGCTATAAGACTTATAAATAAAGTAAGACGTTAACTTGTTATGTTTTTAATTAAGACATATACAAGAAGTCATTGAGTTGATCAATGATCTATAACGTACATTGGGATTATAACAATTTATGTCTTTTTGGTAAGACATAGATATTAAGTGGCTTCGGCCAAAAGGCACTTATGTTATAAAGTATGCAATTAGCTTGGAAAATCTATTGTACCATTGAATTGACTTAGTTGGTAAATAGGTGAGCCAAAATGAAATATATATTTATCTTATGATATTGTAAGATTGACTTACAATATTAATCCTAATGGAATACATAGTGTTTATGGTATGTTCAATTAGGAAAATCAAACTCTTGAAAAATTGTTTGATTAAAGATAACTATATCTTCAAATCTTCCTAAAGAAATCAAGGTTAGAAAATTGAGTATGAATTGGATATACTCAATTATACTCCAACCTATAAGATTAATAAGACACCATTGATTATGGAATGTGACGAATCACATTAAGTCTTAAAATTGAAGTTCAGAATTTGTTAAACTACTTGTTGGGTAGGTTATTAACAAATTAAGGTTAGGAACTGTCAATTTGTATTTGTAAAGTCCCAAAAGAGAACAAGTTTGAGTTGCTCTATTTGCTGAGTATTTATAGCTAATCTATAAATTACAAAAGGCAAGTGGGAGTTTTATCTTGATAAGATAAAATTACAAGATACATGATCTTCTAAATACACTAGCAAAATCATAATGAAGATTTAACATGTTAGTGTTAAATCTCAAAGATGATGGAATTCTTATTCATAGATCCGCAAGGATATCTCAAATATTTGTAGAATATGTTGAGGGTTATGAGTTACAGGATCGTGATATGCCTGTTAATAAATTGCAAATGTTATTTGGCAAATTACTCATACTATGAATAATTAGATGCAGTCCAAAAAGATAACTAGTTTGGAAACGTAGTTAATCTTAGACTTTATAGTAACACTATAGAATGGAAATGAATTTCTACAATGGAAATGAAAATCCTAGAGATTTAAATTCTTGTGTAGAAATCATAATGGACAAATTTGTATACATATTTAATATGTGAAAAGATTATCAATCACAATTAAGCAATTAAATGTGATTGAAATTCTTTCTAAGCACATTAAATATATAAAGATTATAATTGTCATTATTAGTTTCATTTATATGAAATTAATAATGGAATGTCAAAACTCTTTTTTTAATAATTACTTGAGCGAGGACGAAAAGTAATTGAAAGGAGTGTTTGAATTCAAATAATCTTTAGTAGTATACAAAATGCAAATCATTTGTGAATGGATTAATGCATGCATCTAAAAGATATACTTATTTTTTAGTTACTAAATCTAGCTTGATTTATAATTAAAATTAAGATATTTCTTAATATTCCTGAAAGCTAGTGGGAGTGATATATTTATTTTCTTGTTTCATATATGTTGAATAACATATGGGAAGTAACATTCCATTGACGTTAACATTATATGTTAAGTCTTAATTTGGAATGAAACTTCATATGGAAATTTAGAAAATAAAACCTTGGAACATATGTTTATCATAATAAACATAAGAGGTAATAATAACTGATTCTAAAAAGAACATGATATACTATTAGAATAATCTAGATAGTAACATATCTTTGGAAAGATATGACATGAGCAAAATCTAAGTTTGACACAAGAATTTTTCATGTACATCATGTTGCTTGTTGTATCATACTTGAATGAAAGATGATTGACAACATTAATATCTAATAAGAAAATTATTAGATAGTTAAGTGTAATGGATATGGTTTAGAATTTACATCCTCAGCCTGGATTTGCTCCAAAATTCTAAATACGAACCATATGGCAAGTTATTGCTTGATTGATATTGTGGTCAAATCTTGAAGGATTTGAAGATATCAAACATTACACGATGAATGTTAAAAGTTTACGAAACTTTTAAAAGAGCATATTGTTGTTTGATACAATGATGCTAGTAAGATTGAGATGACACTCAATACTAGACATGGTGGGAGCTCATCCTTAATAAGGAGACCATGTGTACTGGTTATGCTCAAAATGAGCATAGTTGCATTATACATAAAGAATTAGAATACTTTAACTACAAAGGTTTGGTAGTTTAATCGTCATGAATTCGTGCATGAGGATATCACGCATTTTATGAAGTATGTGGCAATATCTAGATAGATGAATGCACACATACAAGAATTTCATTATATGAAATAAGTATTCTCAAAATTTCGATAGATCAACATTAGTTGATTTATGCCTTGTCAACAAGTATGTGGGACATGACTTGTGGCGTAATTCACTAATGAGAATTGTCATGCATTGATCTAGTTAGTATTTAGATAAGGGATATTAAAGCAATATTATTTTAATGAAATAAAGTGCGGATAACGTTTATTATCATTTATTAATATTGTATCCTATATTTGCATGTTTAAATCCGTGAATAACCTATGTTATTCTAAATGGTCCGTTGTCAATTAATAATATAGGAATATTATTGAACTAAGACAAATGTGAGGATTGGTAGAATGTACTGTAAGGTTGAGACACCAATATCACATGATATTCAATGTTGGATAAATTGAATATAGGACTTATCCCAACCACATGATTGTACTTTATGGATCGTCGTCATTAAGTGAATCATGAATATTTATCCTCAGACTTGAGATACCAGGTGACAGCCAAGGATGTAGTTCATTTTCTGTAAGGTAGTCTAACGCTATCCGTAAAAGGTAGTTATAAGGGCTATTTTCGGAGGTGATACAAAGTTCGAGGGTCACGCTCGTAGTCAATAAAGGATTTGTTCCTTCAACTTTGTGTTGAAGTTTAATACTGCTTGGCCACTCGTAGGATTGACAAGATGTTTGTAAGGCCTTACCCAAAGTCTATCTGGAAGACGTTCAGATGTTTTGGTAATCTTGTTCAATTATGTATAAACGAGAAACTACTGTTAATTATGGAATGACAAGATCCATATCCAAATTAACGCGGTATTAGTAACAAAAGGATAAGTATGATGATTAAATTCATCACGTGGTTTTTCCAGGAAAACCATACTCGGATCGAACTGGGGGCATTGGGATCTGTTAAGCTAGACTAGCCCATGTCATTAATATATTAATAATTATCCAAGTGGGAGCTGTTAGGTTTTATGGATAAATATTAATATGTTTATGTCCGGTTTCGAACCCGAGACTCGGGATTGCACACAATACGTGAGAGTTCCAATAGTTTGAATGAATTAAATATATTTTATATTTATATTTATTCATTTCACTAAATAACACTTAACGACAGTTAGGACTTAACGGAGTTAGAGATAACGACCGTTAAAGGACTAAATGTGTAATAGAGAGTTAGAAGGATCTAGAAACCCATCTAATGGGTTGGATCGGCCGAATGGGTCTCTTAGGGCCTTAGGTCGGTTTTGGTAGCTTGGGGACAAAGGTAGGGATTACCTATAAATACAATTCATTGTGTTTTATTTATTCCTAATCTTGAATCCCTAACTATAGCCAAACTTCTTCTCCTCTCTCCCTCTAAGTCCAAACGATCGACCCTCTTTTAAGTTCACTAGAACTTGGTCGATTCTAATAAGGCTTATAAAGTGTTTGGTTGTTTAGTGATTCTTGAACCTAGCTTTTCCTATTGGAACGCTATCATTACGTGTGTACAAGAACGAGTGACTAGCTTATTTTAGCTAGTGTTTTTCCCTTTACTTGGATCGACATATATAAACCTTTTCTAGGGTTTATACTTGTTCTTGGAAGCTTGCATAAGGTACGTGTCTATTTAGATTAATTAATTACCAGTTCTTGTAGATCTTTCCGCTGCGTGTTCTTGATGATTATATGTGTTTATGGTTTTATATAGTTCACATATTACAACAGTCAGTTGGTTCCAAAGAGACCATTTATTGTTTTGCGGATGGTTGGAGAGTACCACCCATCCATGAAAACAACCTTGGATAAGTTTCCCAAGCAACTCGGGGATTCTACATTGATAATTAGGTAACTCATTGTGTATGGTGTAGAAATACTGGTCTTGATTGTCGTCTTCTAGGTTCTGGGAAATCAACCATGGATATCTTGCTGTTAAGGGAGGGAACCGATCACACTTACACTGAACCGCAACACGAACAACCGGCGAAACTGAGAATTTCATGGCACGAATTGGATGTGCATCAACTTCTTTCTCGTTTGTTAAAGTTGCATTTTTGGTGATGAACTGATCCAAACCAACCATTGCAACTGTGTTCCCGCAAGGAACATCCTCAACAGTCTCTTGCTTCTTTCCCATCCCGATAACAGTTCTTTGAACACTCTTCACATAGAGATCTTTCTTTTCACCAGGAACAAAGTTGGGACCCATTATCCTAACCTTCATACCGGTTGAAACCTTACCAGCAAACACACGACCAAAAGCGAAGAATCTTCCTTTATCAGAAGCAGGAATCATTTTCGACACATATAGCATCAGAGGACCATCAGGATCACAATTTCTGATAGCATTGGCATAAGCATCATCCAATGGACCTTCGTATAAGTTCTCAACACGGTATCTCTGAGCAATATGAGGCGAAGGCAGATGAAAGATCATCATTTCAAGTAAAGCCGTAGAAGCAGGAAGCCAATTCTGCATGACACGCTTCATCAATGGTTTACCCATCAGCTCTTTTTCTTCAGACTTCATTGTCACACCAAGCTTTGCCAACATGGGCCATAAGGCGTCTTTCTTGTCATTCATGCAAGTGTTGATAATCTGCTTGATTGGTTCATAACAAAACTGAACAAACCCACGTTTACGAGTAGCAGCTCCGGTGTTTTGTTTGGTTCACTTTTTTGTTTTCGGGTCAAAAAAGTTCTCACCCCAGAGCCGTTCCATCATCTTAGACTCGTCAACACCAAACTTGCCAGAATACATTTTTGCGAAATTGGTCAAAGTAAACGCCCAACCGTGCAACCCGGCCGAAAAGGCGACAGTACCTTTCTCGGGGTAAACATTGACATCACCAAGAAGTGGGTCCTCATAAGTAGCCATAATGACATTAGCATTTTCAATAACCCTTTGGAATGTTTGATAAGCTTCTTCACCGTCAACTTGAAGTTCAAGGAAACATCTGTCCATCTTGTTGACAGTCAAGACAGGACGATTCCTTTCACCAAGGGCTTGACGAAGAACAGTTTCTGTCTGCACACATACACCTTCAATACAATCAACGACGACCAGTGCACCATCAGTAATACGTAGAGCAGCAGTAACCTCAGAAGAAAAGTCAACGTGCCCAGATGAATCGATGAGATTGATAAGGTACTCGTTTCCATTACGTTCTCCCTTAAAACTCTTAAGATCTTCATCAGACATCTGGTAGTAGAGGGATATACCAGTTGACTTAATGGTGATACCGCGCTCTGCTTCATCAGCACGAGTGTCAGCCATTCGAACATCACCAGCAGTTTCTTGTGCAATAATACCAGCAGCAGCCACAAGAGAGTCGGTAAGAGTTGATTTTCCTGTCATCAAAGAGAAAGGTATCAATTAGAAGTAGCAATTGAAATAGATAAAACTTAATGGTAATGTAAGAAGACAACTGTAATGTACACGTATGTAATAAACTATGGACAAAAAACAGCAGGCAATGTTGTTGATATAAGATATGTCCCAAAAATTCAATCACAAACTAGAGAAATAGCCGATTTAGATAATGAAAAGGATAATGGTTGTTATATATTGTAATACATGCAAGAAGAAAGAGCACAATGTTTCAGTTTGAAGACACCAAAAACTCTTGTTACATACTAGAGTATGAAAGCACAACCTGCTAATCTCGATTAGCTAGGGATAACCAGTATATATCTATGAGTGAACAGCTCAAAATCAAGCAGTGGATAAAAAGAAACATAAACTTTAATACTTGTTCTTCATAGAACACTATAGTATCTAATCTTAACATGACCAAATTACAACATCACATACATATAGTACAGACAAAAAGTTCCATATGTAACATCAACAAGTCAAAATAAGAGTTAATATTTGGTGTTCTCAAAATATAACTAGAACCTTAGCGTTCTCCTTTTTCACAAGAAAACCAAATTAAGTTACTATGACACACGAAATAAGTACACAACTTTTATGTCAATACCAATCAACATTAGATAACAAAAATTCATCTGATACACCACCACAAACATATAATAAACCACCACAAAAATTCATCTTATACAATTGCCTACGCCTAATAACATGACAGAATGATGAATGAACAGATTACAGAACTTTAATGCAGTACAAAGGCTGTTCACGTACCGTGATCAACATGAGCAATAACAGACATGTTACAGATGTTATGCTTGAAATCCATGATCTTACGAAGCTCCTCAGCTGTAAACTTCACCTGTTGGTACAGACAATAAGGAAAATAAGATGCCTTTATAAGAACAAAATATAAAGCAATAACTACAAAAGCAGAAAATAGCTTTCGTTTTGAAAATGAGAACATAGTTACTATTTTTCCTTGTTTCAAGTGTCACCAACAAAAAGCAGTAGAATAATCGGACAAAGATCCTGCAGAAAAATAGAACACTGCGTATTAGCTAAAAGAACACCATAATAAGTAGTATAAACAAATTAATAACAAAGTCTGCAATAACAACACATATTATCAACCATCCGACTCGCTTGGCGTACCAAATTAACATCCATTTTCTTTTAAAACAGTGACATGCATAAATAAACAGCTATAACAGAATAAGTTTCAAAGAATGGAATAATAGCTTCATAACAAGGACCGCACTAACATCAAATATTAAGGACAAAATCAGTTATAAGTTCTAATACAACGCTAACATGCATAAACTACAGCAAACGATACAACCACGTACAAAATCACTTACCTATGACTATATAAATCTAGTTAGATACTTAGCATGTAGTGTTTGGATTTTGTTCAAAATATAGCAAAAACTACTTTTACAAATGCTACGCAGCTCAAAACGCACAGTTGACGGCGCAAAACGTGCAAAAGTAGTTTTCGCTAGGGTTTAGACCCAAAAAGTGTGTTAAAACACACGTTTAGACGCAAAACACGAGCGTCAAAACACAAACACTAGTTACAACGCAAACGCGCATTATGCTACTGCTGCTAGTTTTACACAAATAAGCCCTAAATAATACGGTACTAGTGCTAGTTTTACTAAATAACCAATATTCGTAAAATACGCTTCAACTTACAAGACATAAAATCAATATACCTAAAAAGCGTGTTAGGTCGCAAAACGCGCGTTAAGACGCAAAACGAGCGTTAAGGCGCGTTACAACGCAAAAGCGCGCTAAGACGCAAACGCTCGTTACAACGCAAAAGCGGCGCGCTACGCTTCTACTCCCAGTTTTACAAAAACAAGCCCTAAATAATAAGCTACTAGTGCTAGTTTTACTAAACATGCCCTAAATAATCAATATTAAGCTTCAACTTACAACAACAGATAATATTTTTTATGCACGCTTCAATCATACACTATGAGGTGATCGATATCAACCATGGATTTCAACAACAACAACAAGAAGATATAAATAATAAGAATCCATGCATGAATTAAAAAAAAAAAAAAAAAAAAAAAAAAAAAAAAAAAAAAAAAGAAGATGAAGGCGCAGCAAAAAAGAAAGTTAATGAGCCTACTTCTTGAGCTTTTTATGGGCTTTAGTATATTTTATTTTGGCCTGTCAATACTTCACTAAGCCCGTCTCAACTACTCCATATAGCAAGGGGTCGGTCGTTATTTAATGAGTTAGTTCCGACATCGGCTGTGTTTGGTGACGCAGATTATGAGAGATTATGGGGGCTACAATTTTATTTTTTTATTTTTTTTTCACAAAATAATCTTTTGTCTAAAATGTAGCATTGTTTGGCTGAACAACTTATGAAACATTATAGTAAAAATAATCTCCAATTATGTCATTTTACATTTTTAATTTACAATTTCAGCTAGTTTACCAAACATCACTAAAAAAAAATCTATAACACTTCACCCATCATAACACCATCATTTTACAGACCCAACATACCCAATTAAAACACAAAAAGTGACAAACCAATTAAAAAAAATGTCACAAAGCACTCCAACGGCACGTTAATGTATCAACGCATGTCCCAACAGCGTTGCAATTGTGTTGGATCGGGTATGGTAACACCCAAGACTCTTAGAGTTGGTCAAATGGTAAACTTGACTTTATGGTTGGAGATGAATTTGAGAGGTGACCCTCTTCACATTCAAGTGACATACCACGCACACAAGATTAAGTGTCGATAACAATCAACACTAATGCATGCAGCTCTTTTGCTTTTGACCTTTGAGCAGTGATAGTAAAGTTCTATCGAAGGCGAAACGTGATTCTCTAGCCCCTCGCTGCATGTGGCACTATATACACTTATGGATGTGCAAATTCTATTTTAGTACTACATACGTTGATGAAAAAAAAGGCGTAACTTAACTGATAAGTTTTTATTCGATGAAGTAAATAATGTGAACTAGTGTGTTCCAAGAAAAGAAGAAAGAGTTTTATAACTTTTGGAAAATAAGTCAAGCCCAACTATTGATGCTTGCGATAATAATAGTTGGAAATACTTTACACATGTTTTATTAGATGAAAAATGGTGTTTTGCTTTTACCACGACATCATATGGAAAACATGAAACTAGATTTACAGATGAAAGATCAAATTGATATTTGACCAACTATATTGTAATAGTTGTACAATGTTTGGCTTAATTATAAGAAGTGGTTGTATTAGAATGAAAAATATACCATTAATTATATAAGAGCTGTTAAATAAAGAATTATTGAGTGACATTTGTTTCCTATTAGAAAAGTTATTTATATACTTTGTCAAAATATTTTGTGTCATATATACATCCGACAAACAACGTGCGCGTATTTATTTACCCTTCACTACGTTTATAATTGGACAATGACTCAAACTAGCTACTTACGTATATAGACGGGTGTGGACCTTCATGCAGATCGTATTCGAACACGTACGGAACAGTTTTGATGACGTATAGTCTACACCCGGGTCACGAACCCGATTAGTAAACAATACTAATAATTAAGCCCACCACGTATGGGCCGCAACTGGACTACCAGTTATGCGGCTTGGGCCGACAAGGCCCAAGCCCAAAGTTATTTCCGGATAGGATATCGAGTATCTCCTAAATAAAGGGGATATATACTAAATATCCGATGTCGGCTAACACGCCGAGGAGTAGGGAACACGAAACCTACTAGGGTTTCATGCATATATAAAGGGCACCCAAGCCCTCGGTAAAGGTACGATCTACTGAAAACCCTAACTCTTCGCTAAAACCCTAAATTCGATTACTTACTCTCACGCCGGAGGATAATCGGGGGAGACAATCCCTCGATAAGCCTAACGGTGTTTGTTCTTTTTCTTAGTGCGCAGGTTCCATCAAGCATTAAGAGTTAATTGGTACGAGAATAGAAGTCCTCACAAGGAACGCCCAACTTTTGTATCAACAAGTGGCGCCATCCGTGGGACCCTACACTAAGAGTTTTGCCAAGAACTAGAATGACGAAACACGGAAGTCACAAGAGTCCGCATGGGAAGAAAGCGCATGATGACCCACTAGGGAAGAAGCATCAAGCGGATGCGCCCCCTAAGCAGGCCCCTGGGACAACCAGCACGCCTAGAAGCTTAGGAGCGTATTCAGATCTGGTCTTTCCTACAGTGGAATCACTTACCAAAACTACCCCCGCTGTTACAACAAGTACTAGCGCGGTAGAACTGGAGCGCACTCCTCTTAACATGCCAGAGGTGAACTTCACTGAACCTCCCAATGCGCCTATCCGAAACAAGGATCCTACCTTGGAAACAGACTCCATCGCGCTAGAGGGAGTCACTTCCGAATTGGCGCCAAGCGACTTTGTATCTCAAAACTACGAAGCCTTGACTGCGCTCATGCGAGAGGAGGCAAAGAAGAGGTCAAGCCAAAGTCTGCACGCCAGGCTCAACTTCGACCCTGAGCATGAGGCGTCCCCAACGCGCTACCGAAAGGAAAGACACGAGAAGGATAGCCGCAAACAACCAGTGTTTACCAGGATTGGAAGGAGGATTATGGATGATGAAGCAGCCGATCTTCAACATCTGGAAGAGCCTGAAGAGGGGGAGCGGCGCGCCAATGTCCACGCTAGGCTTGGCAGTCGCAGGATCCAAGATAGGCTTGGGCGACGATGCTCCCCAAGTGAAAGCCCCTCAAGCTCTGACTCTGAGGATAGTCGGCGCAAGCGCCGCAGAGGAGCAAGCTCAGACTCTGATGATAGTCGACGCAAGCGTCACAAAAGAGTTCGCTCATCTTCAAGAGATTCCTCGGACAGCGAGACTGGACACTGGAAGTCAAGAGGAAAGTACCGCGACCAGGAAGACGAAGACATGTCTCTTCCCTGGCGTCGCCAAAAGGTTGATGCGTTCACTAAGCGCATCAGCGATTTTTCGGAGAATAAGAAAAGGCGCATGCCTGCTAACGTCAAAACATATGATGGGACAGGTGATCCTGACGATCACCTAAAAATTTTCGAATCAGCAGCCACTATCGAAAATTGGCCACAACCTGTGTGGTGCCATATGTTCAACTCTACGTTAGTAGGGAATGCGCGCAACTGGTTTAGCAAGCTTCCACATAGAAGCATCGATGGGTTTGAAGAGTTGCGCAAGGCGTTTCGCTTAAACTTTACTCAAAGGAAGAAGTGCGCCAAAAACCCTGTCGAACTTGCTAGGGTTAAACAGCGACAAGGGGAATCCACAAGCGCTTTCATGGAACGCTTTAAAGACGAATGCATGCAAGTCAAGGCATGCCCAGAAATACTAAAAATATCGGGTTTTATGAATGCAATCAATAACCCAGATCTGATTAAAAAATTAAACGATAAGGTTCCCCTAACTTTTGACGAGCTCATGAAGCGCACGAGGTCTTTCGTCCAAGGAGAAGCAGCCGCCGCGGATAGCAAGAAAGGCTACTCGAGCCATAGGCCACAAGAAGAGTCAAGGAGACAATCCAATGACCAGAGTGGCAATCGTAATAGGAGTTACCGCACCCAAGGCGGTGGAAGGGGAAACGACAAGTACACCCCATTAACAAAAACTCCAAAAGAAATATTCGCGACGGAAGGGGCTAACTTCCCGAAACCACCACCAATGCGCACCCCAGAGGATCGGCGCACAGGGAATGGCTATTGCGAATACCATGGATAAAAAGGCCACACAACCAACGAGTGCGTCCAACTGCGCCAATTGATTGACAAATTGGTAAAGGAAGGAAAGATGGACCACCTCGTAAAAAACATCAGAGAAGGGAAAGACAAACCAAAACCAGGGGCCAAGAAGGAGACATCAAAAGAAAAGGCAGATATCATCTACATGATACACCCATGGCAGCGCGCGACAAGACAGAAGGTCAGTCAACGGTTTTCTAAGGAAAACGAGATTTCTTTCCCCTCCCTGACTGCGAACAACGCAGTGGTGGACCCACTTACCATTGAAATACATACGGGGGGTCACGACATCCGTCGCATGTATATAGATGGAGGTGCATCCGCTAATATTATATATGAACACTGTTTCAAGAAACTGCGACCTGAAATACAGAGTCAGTTGATCCCAGCCACAGCACCGCTCACTGGCTTCACAGGGGAGAAGATATGGCCCATGGGGCAATTGCGTCTATTTGTAGAAGTTGGTGACAAACCACACTCTACAGTCACCTGGATGGACTTCATGGTAATCAGATCCCCCTCTCCGTACAATGGCATCATCGGGAGACCTGGAATATCATCTATCCGCGCCGTGCCATCCACAGCGCACGGGATGCTAAAGTTCCCAGTGGAAGGAGGTATTGTCACTCTTTACAATACCACCATACCACCCAAAGAATGCAACGCAGTGACAAACGACGTAAGCGATGCTCCAGAACAGCGCGCAATCAAAGTCCCAAACCTAAAGGTCGCCATCCACCTTGACTACCCGGATCAACAAGTATCTATTGGTGGGTCTCTGTCTGACAAAGGCAAATCAGCTATATGCGCACTCTTGCAAAATAACTTAGATATTTTTGCATGGGAGCCAAAGCACATGACAGGAGTGCCACGTTCTATCACGGAACACAGGCTACAAATCCGACAAGGATATCCTCCAATACGACAGAAAAAGCGCGGGCAAGCCCCAGACCGCGCAAAAGCCATCCTGGAAGAAGTACACAAACTAGTAAACGCAGGCATCATGCGGGAAGTGTACTACCATGACTGGCTCTCTAACCCAGTAATGGTAAAGAAGAGCGACGGCAGTTGGAGAATGTGCGTAGACTTCACAGACCTCAATAAAGCATGTCCACAGGACTGTTACCCGCTACCGGAGATAGACTGGAAGATCGAATCTCTGTGTGGATATCCCTTCAAATGCTTCCTGGACGCATACAAGGGATACCACCAAATTCAAATGGCGGAGGAAGACGAAGAGAAAACGGCCTTCCACACAAGTCAAGGGGTCTATTGCTATACAAAGATGCCCTTTGGCCTAAAGAACGCAGGAGCAACATACCAACGATTGGTAGACACTGCGTTCGAGAAACAAGTAGGCCGCAACCTGGAAGTATACGTCGATGACCTAGTCATCAAAAGCCATACTGAGGAAGAACTAGTGCGCGACATGGAGGAAACGTTCAACACACTGAGGAGAATCAACATGAAATTGAACCCCAAGAAGTGTACATTTGGCGCAACAGAAGGCATGTTTCTCGGATATCTGATAGAACCCGATGGAATCAAGCCTTGCCCAGAAAAGACTCAAGCAGTCATTGACCTTCCCTCACCGCGCACACTAAAGGAGGTTCAGTCCCTAAACGGCAAACTAGCCGGACTGAACCGATTCTTATCTAAATCAGCGGACAAGTCACTTCCCTTATTCAAAACACTCAAGAAGTGTACAAAAAAGGGAGACTTCAGGTGGACCGCGGAAGCAGAAGAAGCCTTCCAACAGCTTAAACAGCACATAGCAGCGCTCCCAAAGCTTGTCGCGCCCCGACCAGGGGAAGAACTGATCATGTACCTATCTGCGACCCAGGGAGCAGTCAGCGCAGTGTTACTGACAGACAGGAACTCTGTCCAAACACCCATCTTTTTTGTTAGTAAGGCGCTCAAAAAGACAGAGATTAACTACACTGCAATGGAGAAGTTGGTCCTAGCTTTAGTATTTGCAGCAAAAAGACTGCGCAGGTATTTCCAGGCGCACCCAGTAGCTGTTATCACAGACCAACCCATCAAACAAGTTATCTCAAAACCCGACGCATCGGGACGCCTACAAAAATGGAGCGTTTTACTGGGTGAGCATAACATATCGTACAGACCGCGCACTGCAATCAAAGGGCAGATATTGGCCGACTTCATCATTGAGAAGCCAGATGCTGACGCTACACCTGCGACAAGCAAGGAGGAACTTCAAGAACCATGGATTCTATTCACTGATGGATCCTCATGCGTAGATGGATCAGGAGGTGGTCTCATTCTCACCAACCCAGAAGGAGTCGAATTCACATATGCCCTGCGCTTTGAATTCACAGCCACGAACAACGAGGCAGAATACGAAGCACTCCTGGCTGGGTTACGCATCGCAATTCAAATGGGTGCACGCAACCTCGAAGCGAACGTCGATTCACGGCTAGTTGCTAACCACGTGTTAGGCGAGTATGTAGCAAAGGAGGAACACATGATCCAATACCTCGAAAAAACCAAATCTCTGATCCAGAACTTCGATAGGTTTACCATCAAGCAGGTTCCCAGGGGTGAAAACAGGAAAGCAGATGCGCTGAGCAAGATTGCATCCACCAGTTTCGCACATTTATCGAAACAAGTATTGGTGGAAACCTTGAAAAATAAGTCAATCGAAGAGATGGAAATATCCACAGTGATAGAAGAAGAAGGCCCTACGTGGATGACACCAATCATTGACTTCATTAGTAATGGCATACTCCCACAAGAACAGAAGGAAGCTAGAAGAATCCGCCGCACAGCGCAGCGATTCGAGCTTAGAGATAACGTCTTATATAGACGCTCATTCCTACAACCATGGCTCAGGTGCGTTGGACCTCTTCAGGCAGACTATGTACTTCGAGAGATCCACGCAGGCTCATGCAGCATGCACTCAGGACCACGGTCCATTGTAGCGCGCGCACTAAGGTCTGGATACTATTGGCCAACTATGCACCGTGACGCGCGAGACTTGGTACGGAAGTGCAGTGATTGCCAAGTTCACAGACCCATTCCGCGCCGACCACAGCATGAACTAACGCCTATTACATCGCCATGGCCATTTCACAAATGGGGTATCGACATCGCTGGACCTTTCCCTATCGCCGCAGGTGGATTGAAATTCCTTATTGTGGCAATAGACTACTTTACTAAGTGGATCGAGGCAAAGGCAGTAGCGACCATAACAGGTAACCAAATAAAACGATTCGTGTGGGACAACATAGTGTGTCGCTTTGGATTACCTGGTGAAATTATCTCAGATAACGGAAAACAATTCCGTGATAACCCGTTCAAAGATTGGTGCGAACAGCTGAACATCACGCAACACTTTGCGTCAGTAACTCATCCACAAACCAATGGTCTGGTTGAACGCGCAAATAGAAGCCTAGGCGAAGGAATCAAAGCGCGCCTGGACAGACACAAAGGAAGATGGGTAGAAGAACTATCACATGTTCTCTGGGCGCACCGAACAACCATCAAGGTTAGTAACGGGGACACTCCCTTCTCTTTGGTCTATGGGATAGAAGCTGTAATACCAGCTGAAATTGGAATGCCAACCATCCGCACTGCGGAAGTTAATGTGGCAACCAATGATGATGAGCGGCGCATAGACTTAGATCTATTGGAAGAGCGACGTGAACGCGCAGCAATACGTGAAGAGAAAGCCAAGTCAAGAATGAAAGGATACTATGATGCCAAAGTACGCAGCACGTCATTCAGACCAGGTGACTTCGTATACCGCGAAAACGACTCAAGCCGCGCATAAGACACTGGTAAGCTAGGACCAAAGTGGGAAGGACCTTACGAGGTCATAGAAGCACTTGGCAATGGAGCGTACAAGTTAAGCGACAAGGATGGACATGAGCTACAGCGAACGTGGAACGTCCGCAACCTGAAGCGGTGCTACCTTTAAAGCAGGCTACGGCCCAACATGGACACTCACGCACTTTAGAAAGTGCCCCCAATAAAGATCCATGTAATTTTATTTTTTAAGTATTATCTAGATAAGCATTCTTTTTTAAAAACTTGCAAGTATTAATAAAACGTTATGGTTTCTAGCTAACTCCATAACACATGTAACTCTATTGTTTGCATCTTTCATTATCGTGTTTCAATATTGTTATAATTTTGCCTACATGGCGTGCATGCACACACTAAGACCCACGATGGCAGAAAGGATGAGTAAACCTAATAAACAACTCGTTGAGTAAGAGGGTTGCAAACCCATCAACTTTGGATCACGAATCCTTGTTAAACACCTTGCGCTCAAGACGTTGGCGCAAGTTCCTTACGCACCCCACGACGGATGCGCAATAGGGCACACTGTGCGCGTTTAACAACTCAGGAAATCAAGACTCTTGATTCCTTCAAGTAAAATACGACAAGTAAACTTACACAATACATAGACGACTATGATTTCTCTCTTTACATTAAGTTGGAAAAATTCAATTAACGACTACGGTCCTTACTTAAGGAAATTCATACACGATTATGATTATTCTTTTCTAAGTACGCTTAGACACTTAAAGATATCTTCACGCAAGGATACATAGGTCATATAAGAACCACGAGTTCTAAAGCATAAGTATTTGGAAGTTGTAAAAACACTAAGTACAAAAGCAACCTTTTATTCATAGAATACGTTTCTACAAAAAGACTTGTACAAAAAAGCTAAATGCTATATGTACGCCTTAGCTGGCTGGAGCCCCCACTCAAAGCCGTTTCCTTCGCATCCTCGAGTCGATTCAACAACTCTGCATCATCAAGGGAAACGGTGGCTACTGAAACAGGCACACCATCAGATCTAGGCAGATGCGCAGCGCCTATGCCGCACAGAATGGCCTTCCCTGTCACGCCCTTCTTTCTTGCGACCCTGGAAACATGAGCATTTAAAGACCTTTGCAAAGAAACCTCTTTCTCAAGACGGAAAGGATTCAGAAGGTCGCGAGGTTGAGCAAAAACGGGTACCTTCAACTGCGCTACGTCAGGCTTCAAGTAGAAGTCCAACTGCTGATCTGCATTATCCTGCAGATGCCTGGGAAGAGTGAGCCCCGCCATGATCACGCTGATAGGCTGATCCTGATCACGCTCCAAACGAGCGATATGCGGAAGTTCAAGCTTCTTTAGCTCTTCCATGGCAGCAACAAGCTCAGCTCGGGCATTCGCCTTGTACCCAGGGACCTCCGCAAGTGGCACAGTCAACAACTTGGCCTCATCAAGCTTGTCTGCGGCTAAAGTCTCACCATGCGCAATAGCGCAATCCACAACCTTTCCGAAGGACGTGGTGACCTCGGGATGCTCCAAAGTACACATGGCAGCCAGGCGAAGACCATGACTGATCAACCACCTACGAAATAACACAAGTGTTAATAAGGGTCTCAAATATACACAAGTTATAAAGAGATAGAAGCGGAATGTACCTGCGCTCAGCTACGGACTGAACCATGTGAGGGTATAGCTCCTCATCATATTCGATGCTGAGCTTGCGGAGCTTCTCTTCTTGCATCTTCAGCGCAAGCTCCACTCGGCTACGGAACTCTTCAATATTGGCAAAGTGCTTGCTCCTATTCTGTTGCAAGTACTTCAGCGCCCATAAAGAATTTCGCTTCTGAAGGTCCGCAGCAGCACGCTCCTGCTCCAGCTCAGCCATCACCAACATCTTCCCCTCCCCCAACCTTTGCGCAGACGCTTCTGCGCGCTCCAGTTTAGCCTTGGAGCTCAGCTGCTCAGCTTTAGAGCTTGCTAACTCAGCCTGCACAGACGCCAACTGCGCCCGCAGCCTGGAAACTTCTTCAGACTGGCACACCCTGGCTTGCGCCACTAGCTCAGATTGGCGCACAGAAATGGAGGCCAGCTCCCCCATCACAGAGTCAAAAGGACTTAACTCTTCTCCAATATCCCTGGGAGAAGGCGCCTTATCCAAAGAGGAAGTCGCCTCGGGAGGTGCACTTCCATCTACAACGCCAGCGTCCTCCATAGGCTGTTCACTGCACAAAAGATCAAGACGCAAGGTTAGCGCACGAATAACAGTCAAGTATACGCAAAATCCTAAGAGATCGCTAAAAAATACTTACATGGGGGTAGGAGACGAGGACACGTCCTTCTCCATCTCAGCCGTGGACGTACCTCCACCAGACTTCTCAGCATCCACACTGAAGACACGAAGGAACAAAAGTTAGAATAAAGTATAACTTGACAAAAGTTCATAACTAGTAACTACGATACTTACTCCATCTGCACTTCAGTAAAAGATGGGCTCTCCTCAACCTCAGTGCGCGGCCTCTTGGAAGAACTTTCACCACCACTACTAAGCGCCCTCTTGCGCGTCAGTTGGGAGGACTCCTCCACCTCACTGTCAGTCTCCTCTAAATGAATAAGCGTTTTGCTGGGCGGAGACTGCGCAGTGTCAGGACCCTGCTGCACAGGAGGAGCCACCTCTTGCAGCGGCTCAGCTACCACCACATTAGGGGAGCCCTCAGACTCTGGGATAACCAAGTCCACGACACGCCCTGCCGTTGCCTCCAGAATGGTCTGCTCACCATCCCCCAGAGGACGCACCCCCACTGCTACGGCACGCGGATTCTCCAAGTTAACAACCGCAAAAAGATCCATCTCTGCGCAATAAAGTAGACAAAGAAAAGCAAGTTACATAAAGTATGGAAAACGAAGAAACGCTTACATTAATAACGACAGAAGGAGCACCCACCCGTGCCATCCGCATTCAAGAATGTGGGAACCTCTGTCTCATGCTCGAAGAAGTTGCGACTGATGCCCATATGCACCAGGAACGCTTCCGGATACGGTTTGATGGGAATACGGTTCTCATCAATGAGCGCCGCATGATCGACGTTATACCACGTCTCCGGGGGGCGCTCATCCTTGGGCAGAGTGGCACGGGTGTAAAATGGAAAGTGGGAAGGAAAGACGGCGGCGTCAATCCAGAAAAATTTCTCCCTCCAGTCCTTGAGTTTATCCACCTTCTTCACATAGCATTGTAACTTACCTACGCGCTTCGCGAAAGTAACCCACCCATTTGACCACGTCGCGTGATAGAACGCGCGGAATAATTGGAGGGTCGGGTGAATCGCTAATAAGCGACAGTTCACCTCAAAATTGGCGATTTTCCCAGCACCAATACAGTGCAATTGGGAGATGTGGAGCTCGTAATAATTGAGTATATCACTCAAGAGCACGGAAATGGGTATGCGCTGATTCGCCCACTCGAAAAAGCGCGTATATAGCCCCACCTTCCCATCGGGGAAATTCGCAATAGTGTCATTTGGACCTGGCACCTCTGGGTGCAGATCATAAGGGATAAAATAATACGA